>VZQC01009601.1:2752531-2766920 GCA_009823505.1 Rhizomys pruinosus | reverse complement strand
AAAAAAAAAAAAAAAAAAAAAAAAAAAAAAAAAAAGAGCCTGGGCCACCACACCTGGCCACAAGTAACTCATTAAATAGAACTTTTCATAAATGTACCAGCATGCTCAGAGAATCTATCCCTAAGTTTGAAATGGTCAGGGCTGGAGAGATGGCTCAGCGGTTAAGAGCACCGACTGCTCTTGCAGAGGACCCTGGTTGGATTCCCAGCACCCACATGGTGGCTAAGAACAGCCTTTAACTCCAGTCCCAGGGGAATCCAACACCCTCTTCTGACCTCCATGGCATTGCACGACACGGGTGCACCAGCCTACATGTAGACAGTACACTCATACACATAAAAAAAAAGGGTTTTAAAAAGAAATGGTCAATTTAAGTGGTAAGAAAAATGCCATTTTTTTCTTGAAAACAAAACAAAAAAAAAGAGGCTGGAAAGATGGCTCAGCAGGTAGGAGCACTGGCTGCTCTCAAAGAGGACCAGGGTTCATTTCCGAGCTCCTACATGGTGGCTAACAACCATCCGTAAGAGTTCCAGGGGATCCAACACCTTCTTCTGACCTCCAAGGGCATTGCACAACACAAGTGCACTTACATGCGTGCAGGAAATACACTTATACACATAAAATAAAATAACAAAATATTTTTAAAGAAATGTCAAAAGGGATGAACATAATTGAGCATGTTTTTATTTTGTACTTTTCAAATGTTCTGTAAAGAATATTGATTCAAAGATAATCCTGTGTTCTTTTTCATAATTTCCTTCCATAACAATTTGCTAATATCCTAGGGCAGTCATGTATAGTTGAGGTACTATGAAAATTTAATGCAAGCAATATGAAAATACAAAGTTCAATTCCCTCATCTAAAATTCACAGAATGTTTTATCTGCGATTTCAAATTGCCCTTAGAACAAAGGGAAGCTTGTAAATTGCCTTAAACGTTATCGACCTGGAGCAAGCTTCTCAGCTCTACGCTGAGTAAAATTTCTGATTAAATTTTGTTCATGCCCTGAGCTTTTTCTCCATTCTTTTTAATCATTGATTTTAACTAATGAGTGGTATTTTCCTGGAGCTAATTGTGTTCCTCGAGTCTACATTACTGATCAACAGTTAATTTCATACTTTTTTCACATAATTTTTAGCTCTTAACTAATTTTGCCAATTTCTCAGAGAGATATAACCCTTTCTGGTTGCTTTTTCTTGTTGAAATAACACATGATGACTTATAAATGGGTTTTTGGGTTTTTGTTTTTTTAGTATTTTTGAGACAGTGTCTCCCTTTAGTCCTAGCTGGCCTGGAGCTCACTATGTAGACCAGGCTGGCTTTGAACTCAGAGAGATCAGCCTGCCTCCGCGTCCTGAGTGCTGGGATCAAAGGCATGCACCACCACACCCGGAATAAATGGGTTTGTTTTTTTAGAACTTTTGTGTGATTATTTTTATTTTACATATATTTAACTGTAGGGTTTTTTTTTTTACCAATATTCAAAAATTTGTTTCACAAAATTATTGGATATTATTATCTAAATAAAGGAATTGTAAAATTACTGCAAAACTCCATAAATGCATCCTGCACACACAAGCACAAATTATGTGTTTTACAAGTGGTGGTAAAACAAAAACACCACAAATTTCATTTGTGTTTTTGAAACATCAGTACATTTGTGCCACTAACACTACGATACGTAGAACTGTTTGAATGTCTTTTAATGGTGTGTTTTGTATTTTGGACTCATGGAAAAAGTTTAATCTGTGATTCCAGTGTATATTTTAAAGGAAGAATGAAAGGAAGGGAGGGAGGGAAAGAGGGAAGGAATCAGAGGAAAGAAGGGATGGAGAGAAGGGAGGAAGGAAGGGCAGGAGGGATGGGAGGGAGGGATGGTTCAGCAGGGGAAGGCACTCATACTTGCCATGCAAGCCTGGCACCTGACTTGATCCCTGGATCCATGGAAGGGTGGAAAGACAGCACCAATTCCACAAAGTTGTCCCCTGACCACCACACAGGCTCCGTGGCACACACACACACACACACACACACACACACACACACACACATGTGCATACATGCACATACTAATAAAAATAATGATAACAATTTTTAAAAATAAACTTCATATTCACTCATTCTTTTTTTTCACATAAATCTATTTTTATTTTTTTAACAAATCTAGACCTGTGTGTCCCCCCCCCCCATTCTCCCAACCCACCAGAGCTCATGCATTCTGCCAAACATGCTTTTCATCTCTTTCTCAGTCTTTCTCAATATTCTCCATGAGGAAGTTGACTGTTTTGAGCAGAAGTTCACTGTTTCAGTCAGTTCTTTAATGCAGTCCTTTCTGTTGGTGGTGGTGGTGGTGTTGTTTCCGATATGCATCACTCCCAACTGCTTTGGACAAAAGCTCAGGGGGCCATACACAAGAAATACTTACAACTAGGTAATTGGCACTAGCATCCACAGATGAGGGATACCATTCATCATTTGTTTTTCTGGGACTGTGTTACTTCACTCAGCATAATGTCCTCTACCTCCAGCCATTTTCCTGCAAAGTTCATGATGTCATCTTTCTTAACTGCTGCATAGAACTCCATTGTGTAGATGTACCACATTTTCTCTGTCCACTCATCAGTTGAGGGGCATTTGGGTTGGTTCCAGCTCCTTGCTATTTTGAAGAGAGCTGAAATAAATATGGCCGTGCATGTATCTCTGCGGTGGGGTGAGTCTTGAGGGTACATGCCCAGGAGTGGTATGGCTGGGTCGGGTGGCAAGATCATATTCACTCATTCTTAAGATGTACCTGGGAGGCCCAGGGATGTGGCTCAGTTGGTAGAGTGCTCGCCTAGCATGCAGGAAACCCTGGGCTCCACCTCCAGCACTTCATAAACACAGGATAGTGCACACACCTGTAATTTCAGGACTCAGCAGGTACAGGCAAGAGGGTCAGAAGTCTGAGGTAATCCTGCTACACAGCCAGCACAAGCTACATGGGCTACATGAGACACTTGGGGGGGGGGGATGTTCTCATGTTGGTGCAGTCCAGCCAACATGGGGACATTTTCCAACTGCAATATAAGGCAATGGACAGTAGAGGTCTCATGGGAGGAGGAAACAGGCCAGGTCAGATATTTGCAGGGTTTTTGTTTTTTGTTTTTTGCAGTGTCTGAACTTCCTCTCTAAGTCCCAGGATAAAAAGAAACCAATCCAGTGAGCCTTGACTCACAGTGACGTTTATCTCTGATAAGAGTTCCTGTAGTGGATGTGAAGCAATGAACCAGACACAGACAGAAAGGAGTAGGACGGAGACAGATCCCAGGATCCCAGGATCCCAGAGCCATCTCGCTAGCCTAGCATTGGTTATTTTCAAGCTCACCTTTTTTTTTTTGGGTGGTTTTGAGTCCCAGCTGGCCTGGAGCTCATTCTATAGACCAGGCTGGCCTTGAACTCACAGAGATCTGCCTGCCTCTGCCTCCCAAGTACTAGGATTAAAGGCATTCGTCACCATGCCCAACACTAAATACAGTTCTTAGCCACCATGTAGGTGCTGGAAATTGAACCAGGGTCCTCTGCAAGAGCACTCAGTGCTCTTAACCACTAAGCCATTCTCTATGGCCGCTCAAGCTCCTCTTTGAATCCAGTGAGGAGTCTATATGCCCTACCCGTGCCCCAGGGCCCAACTGAGGAAATGATCAAGCCTTACTCATCCAGTGAGGGCAGTGGTCCTGTGTGCTGTGGGACTGGCTCATGACCCACGATCGCCTGCCCATACTCCCTAAGGGGAGCTAGCTCCCGTCTGTTTTGACATCATTATCAGGGTTGCTGCCTTCATCGCATTGCACACTGAGCGTTTCTGTCTTCCACACAGTGAGTGCATTTGTGTGTTTCAGTCCATAAGGCATACTCCTGTCACATCCACTACAGGAACTCTTATCAAAGATAAATGTCACTGTGAGTCAAAGCTCACTGGATTGTTTTCCTTTTATCCTGAGTCCTAGAGAGTAACTGTTACTACTGAAGAAATACCTGTCATAAATCAAGGAGAGATGTTCATTATTTTTATTGGCTACATCATATTCCAAAATCACCTGTGAATATGAATAGGGATAATTAATCACTAGAAACTTAAGCAGCACAAGGGGTTTTACTCCCTTCAATTCTTTCCTTTTGAATGTACTACTTAAAGCACAAATTCTGGAAAATACCCTTTCTCTCTTGACTATATATCATTTGTTTTTTCTACTTTAGTTTTTACTTATTTTACAAATAGAGCTTTTTTTTTTTTTTTTTTTTTTTTNNNNTTTTGTTTTTGTCTTTTCGAGACGGGGTCTCCCTGTAGCCTCAGCTGTCCTGGAACTCACTCTGTAGACCAGGCTGGCCTTGAACTCACAAAGATCCACCTGCCTCTGCCTCCCAAGTGCTAGGATTAAAGGCATGCGCCACCACACCCAGCTAGCACAAATAGAGCTTTTAAAAATATTTTGGCTTGGTGCAATGGCACATATTTTTCATCCCAGCACTCAAGAGGCAAGGACAGATGGATATCTGTGAGTCTGAGGCCAGCCTGGTCTACATTAGGGAGTTCCAGGCCAGCTGGGGCTACAGGTAGACCCTGACTCAAAAGACAAAAAAACTTACTTTTTGTGTATGAGTGTTCACCCACATGAATGTAAGTGCATCTTTTTCGCACATTGCCAAATTTGAGCAAGCCAAAAGAGGGCACTGGATCTCCTGGAACTAGAATTACAGACAACTGTGAATAGCCATGTGGGTGCTAGGAACCAAACCCAAGCATCTGCAAGAACAGCCAGTGCTCTTAACTACTGAGCCATCTCTCCAACCTAAACAGCTGGGTGTGGTGGTACACACCTTTAATTCCAGCACTAGGTGCAGAGGCAGGTGGATCTCTGTGAGTTCAAGGCCAGCCTGGTCTACATAGTGAGTTCCAGGCCAGCTAGGGCTACAGGGAATCCCTGTCTCAGGAAAACCAGAGAGAGATAGAGAGAAAGAGAAAGAGAGAGAGAGAGAGAGAGAGAGAGAGAGAATTTCAGCAGGTAAAGGCACCTGTCCCTAAGTGTAATGACCTGAGTTCCATCTCTGAAATCCACAGGGTAGGGGAGAACTGACTCCTGAAATGTCCTGACTGCCACACAACCACACACACACACACACACACACACACACACACACACACACACACACGTACCTCTGCAGTAAGACAGAGATCTTCGGGTATAAGTCTGGGAGTCGTAGAGCTGAGTCATATGACAGATCTCTTTTTTTTTAGTTTTTTTTTTTAAACCACCACACTGATTTCCACAGATCTCACCAGCAGTGAATGAGTTCCCCTTTCCCCAAAACCTCCCTCACATTGCTGCCCTTTCTTTTTGTGATAATAGACATTCTTTCTGGACAAACTCTGAACTTCTGATCTTCTTGCCACCACTTCCCAAGTGCTAGGATTACAGACATGCGATACCACACCCAGCTTCACAGGGTGCAGTGGCTTGACCCCAGGGCTTCCAATATGTTAGGCAAGCACTGGTGAGTGTGCTATAGCCCCAGGCCCCAAAACTTCATATTGTTAATCTAGTCTTTTCCAAAGGGAACTATAGCATTTCTCCAGAGTACAATGACCACTTATTTAATACCCAGCAGGAGTCTCCACCGGTGACTGCCATGCCCCGTCAAGAGGAGCAAGTAGCCAGGCATGGTGGTACGAGCCTATCATGGGGGGGAGGGGAGAGAGAGAGAGAGAGAGTGAAAGGCCACAAGACACTGCTAAAAATCACCTTGACCTAGAAATGTCACAAGCTAAAAATGACACTGCAGTCTGAAGGATACAGAGGTTAGCATTGCCAGGTGTGAGGATGATAACCCCACAGCCCCATTAACCCACCTGTTTGGCCTATGTAGCAAGCAGATGGAGTGTGTGTGTGTGTGTGTGTGTGTGTGTGTGTGTGTGTGTTATGGCTTCACTTAGCCCTGGCTGGACTCAACCTCACTATGTAGCTGTGAATGACCTTGAACTTCTGATCCTCCTAAGTGCAGAGACTTTGAAACTACAATGGTTATCTTAAGGTAGCCACCCACAGCTGCTGTGTGCCAGATGTGGTTCGATTGTGCAAATGAGCACATGCCTTGGTACCCAATACACAGCTATGGACCTGGTAAATGTTTATTGCTTTTTCTGTGTGTGGATCAGCTGAGACCACCTGAAGAGGTTTTATTTTATTTGGTATGGTCGACATTACACCTGCACATCCTACCTCGGGAGAAGATATACTCTCCAGCCACATGTCACAATTTCATTTGCAGGGACCCTGAGAGTCACAATTTCATTTGCACAGACTGTCACACTGGTCCACTATAACAATAATGAGCTGATGGCACCAGTGGTGGAAAAGTAGATACTTCTCTGGAGTAACTGACAGGACATGTGCACGTCAGAGGATGGGAAGTAAATCTGATGAAAATCAAGGAGTCAGGCTGGGGAGCTATAGGTAGCTCAGTAGTAGAGCGCATGCTGCACATGCAGAAGAACTCGGATTCAATCCCACATACCAGGGGGAAAAATCAAGGGCCTTCTATTTCAGTTTGGTTTCCAGGGGTCCAGTAGTTGAGACAGCCCTTCTAAGGTGGAAGAGGAGTTGGCACATCTCATTCTCCTACATCCAAAATCAGGTAGAATACCTTCTTGGCTCCTTTGGAGTTTGGAGATGAGACATTCCTCATTTATACGGGCCACTCCAAATGACAGTCTAAGTTGCTCATTTTGGGTGAGACATAAAACAAGAAAAGGGTGTGCCAAAGGACTGGGCTGCTGTGCTAGGCTGACCTTGACCTCTATCATCCTGCAGACCCAATGGCAGCAGCAGAGATGCTGTTGGGAGCTCTTAGCAGCCCCTAGGAGTGAGCTGCAGTCCAAGTCCTTAGGCCTCAGCAAAGTCATGTCACCCACTGTGGTCACGCTCTCCTCCAGAGAACTAATGCTTGCTCATAAGTTGGATGGTTGAACTTGATGGTCAACTCGACTAGATCTGAAACCAACTGAGATCATTTCTAGGGGGCATTACCTAAAGGGAAAAGACCCTCCCCTGTAGAGGGTGGCACTGTCCAGGGGCCCAGATATCAAGATGTCAGAGGAAACAGCAGTGTTGTCTGCTGGCCCGCCTTTACTTCTCTGCACCAGGGTCTATGCTGCTGCTGCTGCTGCTGCTGCTGCTGCTGTGTCATGCTTGTCAGAACCCAACCTCTTTGGTCTTCCAATGTGGATGAAAGACCAGAAGCAGTTCAGGAAGCATCCAGGCCTTCAGAGCCAGATTGGGACTGCTGTGCATCCAGCCTTGTGGACTGAATAGCTATGGGGTTCTCAGATGATAGTGTCCAGACAACATTGTTGGACTACCTAGCCCTTACACTGTAAGCCAGTCCAATAATCCCCCTGTTGTGATAGATATCCATTCTATTGGTTCTGTTCCCCCTAGAGAACTATCTGATCCAATAAAGCATGTAATTACTTTGCAACCTGAGTTGCCAGGCATGAATTAAGTGTCATTTGACTCACTGGCCCATAAAATTGGGCTAGTACGCAGCACTCCATTATCAAGCAGAGTGACCTGTGAGATCAGCCTCACCCCCACCCTGAAAGCACAAGTATGTTACTTGAGGAAGTGGCCCCCAAACCTAAGGTTTCCATTCTTGCTTTATAACTTTCGCCTAGTCCACTACAGTCTCAGGGGAAGTTCCCTATAATCAACTGAATGAGGAAGAGAAACGGGCTGGTGTACAGAGGGTTCTGGAAGTGGACAGCTGCAGTACCACAGCCCCTTTCAGGGACACCCCTGCTCTAGTTTGATTTCTCTTACTGTGATTTAAAAAAAAATATTCTGAGTAAAAGCAATTTAAAGAAGGAAAGGGCTTATTTCAGTTTACAGACTACAGTCCAGAATTGAGGGAAGTCAGGGTCAGAACTCAAGCAGGAACTTAAATCAGAAACCACAGAGGAATGCTGTATGCTGCCTCACTCACAGACCCAAGCTTAGACAGCTTTCTTTTACAGCCCAGGACCACCTGCCTGGGGGGAGTGGCACCTCCCACAGTAAGCTAGGCCTGCCTACATCAATTTACAATCAAGGCAATCTCCCAGAAGCCAATGTGACCTAGGGAATTCCTCAATCTCGAGGCTCCCCTCTCGGATGACTCCGAGCTGCGTCATGTGGACGCTAATGTTGACAGCCCTGAAGTGAGGCAGTAAGCAGGACTCTGAGCTGTGTGACTGTCAGTCACTCTGCTTACATGAAGAAAGGCATGTGACTGTGGACTGACTCATAGGCTGTGGCTGGCTAGTGAGAGACTTAGAAAGACCACAATTGCAAAACTGGTGACAAAGAGGAGGGCAAGGTACGTGGACAGACCCTGAGAAGTAGGAAAACACGGACAGTGTCTGTGCAGCGTGCAGATTCTCACCAAAGAAAGAGCTCAGCACGGAAAGATTTTTTAAAGCTTTTTTTAAAATTTCATTTGTGTGTGTGTGTGTGTGTGTGTGTGTGTGTGTGTGTAGGTCACAGCAACATGTAACGTGTGATGGTCAGAGGGACAACTTCTGAGAGTTGGTTCTCTTCTGCCCAGCATGTGAGTCCCAGGGATTGAATTTAAGAGCCTTAGTGGCGAGCACCTTTGCCTACTGAGCCATTTCACCAGCGCAGGGAAGGATTTTAATAATCAGGTGTATTGGAAAGTTCTATGCATTCTAGTCAGCCTCCTTCCCCAGCCTCCTGACTTTACCCAGTCATGGTGACAGGAAAGGGGGTTGGATAAAAGAGGACCTCGGGAACATGAACTTCTATTTACTGAGTCAGACCTGGTTACTGCCATGGCGCAGTGTTCAGTCTGCCAGCAGCTGAGACATCACTCAGCCTCCCTGAAAGGATGTTACTACCTGGGGCATGTTGATCACACTGGACCTGTTCTATCTTGGAATAAACAGTCCAGAACAGGCACTGTCTCTGGATATAGATATGGTCTCCCAGTGTTCAAGACTTCTTACAGAACACCTTATAATGAGATGGGACAGAAAGACAGGAAAATTATGGGACAAAAAAGGAAAAGTCTGAAGAAAAGCAACCCCTTCCTTTCAGTCTGGCTCACTGTCCTGCTGATAGGAAGCTTTAGGCCCCACTGATAAAGCCAAAATTGCTTACAGAGACAACAGAGTATGTTCCTAAAGACATCTTGTCAAAGAGATAAATTGTGCTTACTTAGTCAAAATACTGTATAATCTTGAGTGTCTACCACTCCCCTCCTGTTCCTAAATCTAAACAGTACCTCATAAGTCCACCTTTCAGTTTTGTTTACAAAAGAAACTTCTTTAACTTTAACCTTGTTGTAAATTGCATCACTGAACAATGTTTTTTTTTAAATGGAGAGCAAGCCAGGCATAGTGGTGCATGCCTTTAATCCCAGCACTCGGGAGGTAGAGGCAGGTGGATCTCTGTGAATTCAAGGCCAGCCTGGTCTACATAGTGAGTTCCAGGCCAGCTGGGGCTAAAGGGAGACCCTGTCTCAAAAAGACAGAATTTATATTTTTATTTTGTGTATATGTTTTCCCTTTATGTGTGTAAGTACACTACGTGCATGCAGTGTCTATGAAGGCCAGAAGAGGAACTGGTGTTTCAGACAGTTCTTACCTGCTGTCGTAGTTTGTCTTTCCATTGCTGTGACAAAACACTCTGACCAACACCAACTTGGGGAGGAAAGGGTTTATTCAGCTTACATCTCCCAGGTCACAGATCATCACTTAGGGAACTCAAGGCAGGAACTCAGGTCAGGAACCTGGAGGCAGGAGCTGAAGCACAGGCCATGGAGGAGTGATGTTCACTGGCTTGCTCTCTACTGGCTTGCTCAGCAGCCTGCCTTCTTATACTGTCACTGCTCAACAATCAAGACAATACACCACAGATGTGGCCACAGGCCAATCCAATGGAGCCAATTCCCCAACCGAGGCTCCCTCAACCCAGGTGTGTCAAGTTGACACCAAAGCTATCCAGCACAATTGACCCCTTGTCAACTTGACACACAAACACATCACTATTAAACCACCTTTCCAGTTCTTATCCCCAAAGTATGATGTTAACACTAATCACAACCTAAGACAGTACATCCTTAAAAGCCCCACAGTCCTTAAAATGTCCAAACACTTAAAAGTCCAGTCTATTAAAAGTCTCTTAACTGTGGGCTGCTGTAAAATCCAAAACAAGTACTGTCTTATTTCAAAGGGAAGAATCAGGCACTCTCAAACAAAACCTAAGTCCAGCAAGTAGCTCAAGGCTGGACACCTGGGATTCACTCACGATCTTCTGGGCTCCAAAGGGTCTCGGCAGCTCCCCCTCTCCGACTCTGCCGTCCGTGGCACACTCATCTCGCAGGCCCAGGCCGACTCCATTCTACACCTACCGCTGCTCTTGGTGGTCGTCCCAGGGTACCGGCATCTCCAAAAAGCTGGGGTCGCTACTGAAACTGAGGCAGCACCTTCACCAATGGTCTCTTCTGACCTCTCCTGGTGCAAAGCCTCAGCTTCTCTCCATGACCCCTGCAATCCTGGGGTCTTCACAGCAACCGAGGTGCACTTCCACCAATGGTCTTTCCTGACCTCTCACAGTGCCAAGCCTCGGCTGCTCTCTGTGACCCCCTCAAATTTCAACACCGGAACCATATAGGAGACTCTTACACGTTACCAAGTCCGGCTTCTGGCTCAAGATGGAGGCTCAGGCCCTTTCTGGGTCACAGCTTCTGTGTGCTGACCTTGAAGATATTCTCCCCAGAAGATTTCACCTCAGTGATGCTGGTCTCTTGTTACTTACAGCTGATTTTTCAGCCCCAGCTAACCAGCATCAATTGCCCCAGTACCACAAAAGTTTCACTTCAGGTTCTGGTCTCTTGTTACTTACAGCTGATTCTCCACAGCCCCAGCTGACCAGAACCCACAGATTACACAGTCCTGATGATCTCTGCTCTCCTTTGAAACTAGAAACTTCACAAGCCAGGCCTCCATCTTCTACAACTCCTTCAGCAAAACTGCTCCAAGCTCCACAGCAACAATCTTTAGGCATTCAATGATCTTCCCAGCCCAAAGTTCCAAACGCCTCCACAATCCTTCCCCAAAACACCAAGGTCAGGTCTGTCACAGCAATACCCCACTCGTCTGGTACCAATTTCTGTCCTAGTTTGTCTTCCATTGCTGTGACAAAACACTCTGACCAACACCAACTTGGGGAGGAAAGGGTTTATTCAGCTTACATCTCCCAGGTCACAGATCATCACTTAGGGAGCTCAAGGCAGGAACTCAGGGCAGGAACCTGGAGGCAGGAGCTGAAGCACAGGCCATGGAGGAGTGATGTTCACTGGCTTGCTCTCTACTGGCTTGCTCTCTGGCTCATGCCCAGCCTGCCTTCTTATACTGTCACTGCTCAACAATCAAGACAATACACCACAGATGTGGCCACAGGCCAATCCAATGGAGCCAATTCCCCAACCGAGGCTCCCTCAACCCAGGTGTGTCAAGTTGACACCAAAGCTATCCAGCACACCTGCCTTGTGGGTACTGGGAATTGAACCTTGGTCTTCTGCAAGAACAGTGGACCTCTTAACCTCTTAACCACTGATCCATCTCTCCAGCTCCAGAACCATCAAAATCTTATGTAAACCCATTTAAGAAACCTAAGTGCCTCTGCTTGAGAAAGTCCATACACACACACTTGGTGTGCTGCACGCTTTCTCTGAGCATCTCCCTTTCTGATAACCCCTGTGCTTAAGATCTATGTAAAAAACGTCTCTTTGGTCCATCCAGCTGGCTTAGTTGCCACTAAGGCTCTGCGTTCCATCCCTGAAATCCATACGATAGGAGAGAAGAAATTCCTGCAAATTGTCCTCCAACCTCCACACACATATTCTGGAACTCATACAAATAAATAACTGCTTTAGTAAACTTCCAATGCTACTTCAAATTGGCTGTGGCATTAATAACTACCTTAATAAGGCTCTCTTTCCCTTGAAGAACAATTGGTCTCAGCCTTTCTCTCTCAAATTACTAACCACCTCTTATAGCCATCCCTAAACTCCTAACAGGTAGAATGAAGGCTCTGTGTGCTCTAAATCATTAAGTACATGATTCCACTTCTCTCAGAGCCAGGATCAGTGTCCAAGAACTAAGGGGTGGAAATAGGTACAGAGGCTCAGGCCTATATGTAGTAATGTCAGCCACTTAGAAAGCCAAGGGACAAGCATTGTAGGTTTAAGGTCAGCCTTAACTCCATGAGTCCCTGTCACAAAATAAAGAGTGCTAATTCCATGGTAGACTGCTTGCCTAGCACACAATAGGTCCTACATTCTACCCCAGTACCACAGAAAAAAGAAAGAAAGAAAGAAAGAAAGAAAGAAAGAAAGAAAGAAAGAAAGAAAGAAAAAGAAAGAAAGAAAAAAAGAAAGAAAAAAAAGAAAGAAAATTGCTCCCTGGCTAATTGGCTTCTTGTGCCTGTGAATTCACAAGCAAAGGTGGGAGTTACTGTTGGATTTATCACTGGTTGGAGCAACTGATGTTGATCACCATGGAAACTGAACTGCTGTCCTTCAGCCGAGCTGTCTATGTGTCTGGAATACAGGAGATCCCTTAGGGCACTTCTAAGTACAGCTGCAATCTAGGATTAAAGTTGATGGAAACCACAATAGCTCAATTTAGGCAGAACTACTAATGGCTCAGACCCTTCAGGAATGAAAGTGTGTGTCACCATATCTAGTAAAGAACCATAAGCAACAGAGGTTCTGGCCGTAGGCAAAGGAAATACTGAATGGTCAGAGGAGGCAGATGTGAATATCAAGTGTGAGCACGCAGCCAGACATGGAAACAAAGACTATAATTGTTATGAGTATCTTTTAATTGTTTTGTTATGAATGTTTGTGCATATCTGTATGCATGTTTATACTGACTCCTCTGCTCATCCTTGGTCATATAATACAAGATGGATCAAATTTACATAATGGAAATTGGGTATGGTGGTTTACACTTTTTTTATTAAATTTATTTTGGCCAACATATACAAATATAAAGTTGTACATATTACAAGGGTCACGTGATGTTTCATGCAGGTATACATTGTTTAAAGCTTAAATCCGCTGGACATGTCTATGTCACTAAACATGTATAATTTCTTTGTGGTTAAAACTTCCACAGTTCTTTCTTTGAGGCTTTTGAAATGCATGCAACATTACATCTATATTCATCCTATTATAAAGTCTTACACCAAAGCATCATGCTCTATGTAGCTGCACCTTGGTATTTGTTGATCAGTTTCATCCACAGCTCCCTTCTATCCCAGCCTCTGATGTTCATGATTCTACCCTTAGCTTTTTTTTTTTTTTACACTCCATACATATACCAAATTTACAAAGCATGAAAATAAACTATAGGTTATTTTCAAAACACATTTAAGGATTCACAGTTTAACCATAAAATTGCATCCAGGTAAAAAGAAATATAACTTTACATTCCTAAATTACATAGCAGGTTGATGTGTGTTTCAACATACTTTTTTTTTTTTTTTGTCTTTTTGAGACAGGGTCTCCCTGAAGCTCCAACATACTTTTAAAAAGAGAGAGATTTATTCTTTCCCATAAATCTTATAATTGAGG
Source organism: Rhizomys pruinosus (assembly GCA_009823505.1). Lineage (NCBI taxonomy): Eukaryota > Metazoa > Chordata > Mammalia > Rodentia > Spalacidae > Rhizomys > Rhizomys pruinosus. Next base: position 2,753,245 of record VZQC01009601.1, on the reverse strand, counting down.
AAAATAGAGACATGTACTTCAAGCTATAACTATAGCAATATCAATCAGTGTTGGTATTATCTTTACTGACCAATTACCCACTTTGACTTACATATAAAGATTTGGTGCTCCTGGACGTGGTGGCTCATGACTTTAAGCCCAGCACTTGGGAGGCAGAAACAGGAGGAGGATCTCTGTGAGTTCAAGGCCAGTCTTGTCTACATAGTAAGTTCTAGGCCAGCTGGGACTACAGGGAGACCCTATCTCAAAGGGACCCCCTCCAAAAAAATGGTGCAAGGATCCACAATTGAGGGATAATGTACATCATTTGTTTTCTGAGTCTGTGTTACTTCACTTAGCATAACAGCTTCTAGTTTCATCCATTTACCTTCAAATTTCATGATGTTGTCTTTCTTTACCACTGCATAGAACTCAATTGTGTAAATGTACCACATTTTCATTATCCACTCATTAGTTGAGGGACACTGGGCTGCTTCCAGCTCTTCGCTATTGTGAAAAGAGCAGCAATAAACATGATTGTGCACGTATCTCAGAATGGGATAGTTGGGTAAAAAAATTTTAAGGTTCTGCCGGGCGTGGTGGAGCACGCCTTTAATCCTAGCACTTGGGAGGCAGAGGCAGGCAGATCTTTGTGAGTTCAAGGCCAGCCTGGTCTACAGAGTGAGTTCCAGGACAGCTGGAGCTACAGGGAGACCCTGTCTCGAAAAGACAAAA
>VZQC01009601.1:2732535-2745423 GCA_009823505.1 Rhizomys pruinosus | reverse complement strand
TATATATATGACATATGTATATATATTATATATAGTGCATGCATGCATGTGTGTATATATATACATATATATGACATATGTATGTATATTATATATAGTGCATGCGTGTGTGCATATATATACATATATATGACATATGTATAATATAGTGCATGTGTGCGTGCGTGCGAATATATATACACATATATATGACATATGTATATATATTATACATAGTGCATGCGTGGGTGCGTGTGTGCATGCGTGTGTTTTGAGACAAGATCTCCCTGCAACTCCAGCTGTCCTGGAACTTACTATGCAGACCAGGCTGGCCTTAAACTCACAGAGATCCACCTGCCTCTGCCTCCCAAGTGCTGGGATTAAAGGTGTGTGCCCCCATACCCAGCTCCATGTTGTCATATTTTTAAAAATTAATTAATTTAGTTTTATTTTATGTGTATGAATGTTTTGCCTGTATGTCTGTTAAGTGCACCCATGTGTGTAATACCCACAGAAGCCAGAAGAGGGCTTCAGATCCTCTGAAATTGGAGTTATGGACAGTTATTAGCTGCTATATGGGTGCAGAGAACAGAATCCATATCCTCTGAAAGAGTAGCCAGTGTTCCTGAACCATCTCTCCAGTCCCCATATTGTCTCTCTTTTTTTTCTTTTTCAGTCTTTTTTGAGACAGGGTCTCCCTGTAGTACCAGCTGGCCTAGAACTTACTCTGTAGACCAGGCTGGCCTTGAACTCACAGTGATCTGCCTGCCTCTGCCTCCCAAGTGCTAGGATTAAAGGTGTGCACCACCACACCCAGCAAGTCGAACACTTTTTAAGATGTTTCTTAGCCATCTTTACTTCTTCTCTTGAGAAGTCACTGTTAAGATCTTTAGCCCATTTTTTAATTGGGTCATTTGTTTTCTTGGTCCTTTGATTTTTGAATAATTTATATACTCTGGATGTTAAACTTCTGTCAGATATGTCACTGGTGAAGATTTTCTCCCACTCTGTGGGTTTTCTCTTTATTTATTTGGTTTCTTTTGCTGTACAGAAGCTTTTTCATTTAATGAGGTCCCACTTGTTGATTATTGACCTTATTTCCTGCACAACTGCTGTCTGATTTAGAAAGTATTTTCCTTCACCCATATCTTGTAGGTTACTGCCAAAGTCTTTTTCTAACATTTTCAGAGTTTCAGGTTTTACCATAAGGTCTTTGATTGATTTAGAGTTGGCTTTTGTACAAGGTGAAATGTAGGGTTTTAATTTCATTCTTCTATGAGTGGTGATCCAGTTTTGCCAGCACCATTTGCTGAAGATGCTGTCTTTCCTCCACTGAGTGTTTTTGGCCCATTTATCAAATATCAGGTGGCTGAAATTGCATGTGTTTGGGTCCTCAATTTTGTTCCATTGATCTGCAGGTCTATTTTTGTGCCAGTACCATGCTGTTTTTAGGACTATAGCTCTGTAGTAGAGTTTGGCATCTGGTGTGGTAATCCACCTTGCATTGCTCTTTGTGCTCAGGGTTGCTTTGGCTATCTGGGTTTTTTTGTTTTTCCATATAATTTTCAGGATGTTTTTTTCTAAGTCTGTGAAGAAAGTCATGGGGATTTTGATTGGGTTTGCACTGAGTCTATATATTGCTTTGGGTAGGATGGTCATTTTTACTATTAATTCTTCCAATCCATGAGCCTGGGAGGTCCTTCCATCTTCTGGTGTCTTCCTCATTCTCCTTCTTCAAAGATTTAAAATTTGCATTGTAGAGGGCTTTAATTAGTCTTTGATCAGGTTTGTTCTGAGATTTTTTTTCTTGAGGCTATTGTACTCCTTCTCCAATTGCTTATCATTGGCATATAGAAAGGCTACTGATTTTTATAGATTAATTTTGTAATCTACCACTTTACTGAAACTGTTAATTGTTTCCAGTTTTCTGGTGGAATTTTTGGCATCCCTTAGGTATAATATCAGGTCATCTTCAAAAAGGGATAATTTGACCTCCTCTTTTCCAATTAGTACTTTAATTTCCTTCTCCTGTCTTATTGCTCTAGCAAACATTTCAAGCACTATAATGAAAAGAAGTGGAGATAGTGGGCAGCCCTGCCAGGTTCCTGACTTTAAGGGGAATTCCTCTAATTTTTCTCCATTTAGAATGATGTTGGCTGTGGGTTTATTGTATATAGTTTTAGTTATGTTAAGGAATGTTCTCTCCAGTCCATTTCCCTCTAGGAACACATGTTGAATTTTATCAAAGGCCTTTTATGCATCAATTGAGATGACGTTGTGGTTTTTGTCCTTGAGACCATTAATATGATTTATGACATTTATTGATTTACATATGTTGAACCATCCCTGCATAGCTGGAATAAATCTGATTTGATCACAGTGGATGACCTTTTTGATATGTGCCTGTATGCAGTTTTCAAGTATTTTGTTGAGAATTTTCACATCTATAGTCATTAAGGATCTGGGTCAATAGTTTTCTTTTGGGGATGTATCTTTGCCTGGTTTTGGTATTAAAGTGATGCTGGCTTCATAGAAGGAATTTGGGAGGTTTCCCTCTGTTTCTATCCTTTTGAATAACTTAAGTAATATTGGTTATAGGTCCTCTTTAAATGTCTGGTAAAATACTGCTATAAATTCATCTGGGCCTGTGCTTTTTTTAGTTCAAAGGTTTTGTATTACTGTTTCAATTTCCTCATATGTTATGGGTCCATTTAAGCTCTTGATTTCTTCTTGGTTAAACTTTTTGTTGAGTCCCATGATTTCAGATATTCATCCACTTCTTTTAGGTTTTTAAATTTAATAGAGGGGGCTGGAGAGATAGCCTAGCGGTTAAGAGCACCGACGCTCTTGCAGAGGACCCGGGTTCGATCCCCAGCACCCACATGGCGGCTAAGAACCGTCTGTAACTCCAATTCCAGGAGAACTCCAGTTCCAGGGGAATCCGAGACCCTCTTCTGACCTCCGCGGCATTGCACGACACGGGTGCACAGACCTGCATGCAGACAATACATTCATACACATGCAAAAATAAATAATAAAAAAAAAAAATAAATAAATTTAATAGAGCATAAGTTTTTAAAGTATTCCAGTATAATATTCTAGATCTTTTTCTTGTCTTTTGTGATGTTTCCATTTTATATCTAATTTTGTTGATTTGGACTTGCTTTCTCTCTTTTGGTTAACTGGTCTAAAGGTCTGTTTATCTTATTTACCCTTTCAAACAACCAGCTCTTGGACTTACTGATTCCTTGTATTGTTTTCTTTGTTTCTATTTCATTAATCTCTGCTCTGACTTTTGTTATTCCTTCTTGTCTGTTTGGTTTGGAATTTATTTGTTATTGTCTTTCAAGTGTCTTGAGTTGCAATGTTAAGTCATTTATGTGTGCCTTCTTGTTTCTTTTTTAATTTTTTTTATTTATTTCCATATGTGTATGAATGTATTGTCTGCATGCAAGTCTGTGCACCCGTGACGTGCAATGCCGTGGAGGTCAGAAGAGGGTGTTGGACTCCCCTGGAACTGGAGTTCTCCTGGAATTGGAGGTTTCAGACAGCTCAGCCACCATGTGGGTGCTGGGGATTGAACCTGGGTCCTCTGTAAGAGCGGTCAGCACTCTTAACCGCTAGGTCATCTCTCCAGCCTTCTTGTTTCTTTTTTAATGTAGACACTTAGAACTATAAGTTTCCCTCTTAGGCCTGCTTTTAAAGTGTCCCAAAAGTTTTGTTGTGTTTTATTGTCCTTTTTGTTTAAATCCAGAAATGCTTTCCTTTTTTAATTTCTCCTTTGACCTATTCACTATTCAGAAGTTTGTTTAATCTCCATGAGTTCATGTACTTACTAGGCCTTCTGGTGTTGATATTAAGCATTATTGCATTGTGGTCTGATAGAATGCATGAAATTTTTTCATGTATCTGTTCAGGTTTGCTCTGTACCCCAGTTATGTGGTCAATTTTAGAGAAGGTTCCATGAGGTGTTCCTTGGGTATAATGTTTGATAGATGTTTGTTAGGTCCATTTGGTATATCATATTTTTTCAGTTCAGATGCCTCTCTGTTTACTCTTTGTCCAGTTGATCTGTCTAATGGAAAGAGTGGGGTATTGAAGTCCCCTAGTAGTAGTGTATCAGGATTAATCTGTTCCTTAAAGTCCTGTAGAATTGTGCTTATGAAGTTCAGTGCACCAGAGTTTGGTGCATATAAATCCATGCTTGTGATATCTTCTTGGTTAATTGTTCCTTTGATAAGAATGAAGTGATCCTCTTCATCTCTTCTAATTACTTTTAGTTTGAAGTTTTTTGTCTGATAGTAGAATAGCAAGCAAGTCCTGGTTGCTTCTTAGTGCCATTTGTTTGGAATACTTTTTCCACTCTTTCACCTTAAGATAGTGCCTATCCTTGAAGGTGAGATGGATTTCTTGCAGACAACAAAAAGATGGATTCTGTTTCTTAATCTATTCTAGTAGTCTATGTCTCTTGATTGAGGAGTTCAGTCCATTGATTTGGGGGGGGGTATTTTTTGAGATAGAGTCACTCTTTAGTCCCAGCTGGCCTGGAGCTTGCTCTGTAGAGCAGGCTGCCCTAGAACTCACAGAGATCTGCCTGCCTCTGCCTCCTGAGTGCTAGGATTAAAGGCATACACCACCACGCCTGAAAGTCCAATGATATTTAAAGTTATGATTGAGAGATGTATATTGCTTACCATCATTTTAGTTTCTGTTTGCATTTTTGGTCTAAGTTTGCATTTCCAGAATTATATCTTCATTAACTCTTTTCTGTTGCTGCTTGGGTATAGTCATTCCTTCCTTTTGCTCTTTCTATTGCTTCAAGTATTCTCTGAAGGGTTGGTTCTCTGGACATGAATTCTTTCACCCTATTTATGTCATGAAAGATTTTCCTTTCTTCTAGAATACTTTAACCAGCAAAAATATCTGGCAAAAATCCCTTACCAGATATTTTTGCTGGGTAAACTATTCTAAGTTGACATCTTAGCCAGGCGTGGTGGCACACGCCTTTAATCCTAGCACTCAGGAGGCAGAGGCAGGTGGATCTTTGTGAGCTCAAGGCCAGCCTGGTCTACAGAGTGAGTTCCAGGACAGCTGGGGCTACAAGGAGACCCTGTCTCAAAAAGACCAAAAAAAAAAAAAGACATCTATAGTCATTAGAACTGGGAGTACTTTGGTTCAAGCTCTTCTGGATTTCATCATTTGCATTGAAAAGTCAGCTGTAATTTTGATGAGTTTTCCTTTATATGTGACTTGTTTTTCTTTTGCAGCGTTCAGTAGTCTCTCTTTGTTTTGAACATCTAGTGTTTTTACTATGATATGTTGTGGGAAATTCCTTTTCTGGTCCTGTCTATTTTGTGTTCTATGTGCTTCTTGTATTTGTATGGGTATATCTTTTCTTAATTTGGGGAAATTTTCTTCTACAATCTTGTCAAAGATCTGGTCAGTACCATTATCCTGAGATTCTTCTCCTTCCTCTATACCTATGATGCATAGTTTTGGACTCTTCATGATGTCCCACAATTCCTGGTTATTCCATTCCTGTGTTTTTTTAAATTTTTCATAATCTTTGTTTGAGTGGTCCAGTTCTTCCATGTTGTCCTCAGTCTTGATATTCTATTTTCTACTTCATTCATTCTGTTACTGAGGCTTTCTTCCATCCTTTCCAATTGGCTTATTGAGTATTCTACTTCCTTTTTTATTTCAGCCTGAGTTTTCTTCAGTATTTCTATATCTTTTGTAAATTCAGTCCAAAGTTTATCATTATTTTCTTTCAGTTTATCCCTATCTTCTTTTAGTTCTTTGATTTGTTTGTGTGTTCTTTAAATTCCTTGAATTCTTTGATCATGTTTATGATAGTTATTTTAAGATTTGTGTCCTGGGCTACATCCAAGAGGTCCTCATTGTAGGAATCTTCTACAGGACCAGTAGTATTTAGTGAAGACTTATTATTTGGGTTTTTCTTGTTGTTGTTGTTTTTCATTGTGCTTTTGGCATGTGGATTTCTCTTGTTGTTTGTGATTCTGGTATGAAACTCAATTTTTCTTTTGTTGAATTGAAGACTAAGGTTGCTTGTATTCTACAGGTGCCTTCATTGTCTTCTTATTAGGTATGCAAGGCTGGTTGGTCTAGGTTTCAGGTTCTCACTCTGACTTTGAACTGGAGAGACCAGCTAGTTCTCACCCAGCTAGTCAGGAGCTCCTCCAAAGACCTGAGACAGGTAACAATCAGGCAGGTTTGAGCCCTGTACCAAGTGGGGTCTCCCTACAGGCTCTCCTGGGGTGTTTGCAGAAGTCTGGATTTGGGTCCAGGGGCAGGGAAGTCTAGTCTGGAGCTAAGGGAAGGGCCCCAGGTTTTCTCTAGCTAGTGGGTAGGGAGTCTGGAATATCACCACCATTGCACAGTTCAGGACTCTCACCACCAAGTGAAGGTCAATCTCATACACTCACTGGGGGAACTGAACTCACAGAACCACTGTACCTTGAGGGGTTCACCTACTGACTCTCCAGGGCTGGTTGCTAATGTCTGAATCTGGGTCCAGGGGCAGGAAAGCCTAGCCTGGAGCCAAGGGAGGGGCCCCAAGTATTCCCTAGGTAATGGGTAGGGAGTCTGGAATACTGCCACAGTGCAGTTGGAGACTCTCACCACCACGCAGAGGTCATTCCCATACACTCACTGGGAGAGTTGTACATACAGAACCATGCCACATGGGGTCTGCCTGCCAGCTCTCCATGGCTGGTTGCAAATGTCTGTATCTGGGTCCAGGGATAGATAAAACTAGCTTGGAGTTAGATGAGGGGCCCCAAGTATTCCCTAGCTAGTGGGTAGGGAGTCTGGAATGTTGCTGCAGTGGCAGCCTTCTGGTCCCACAGGCTGCCACTGCAAACTGGTGAGAAATTTCTTGACAGGCTGCCCCCACCTCGTAAGTTTCATTCACCTGGACAGAGCCCTTCTGATCTCTCCATGCAGAGACCACTGTCCAGGAGACCATCCAGGAATCTTCACGTCCCTGATGATAGGAACATTCAGGACTGTGTGTGCTCCCTTCCACGGCTGCAGTGGAAAGCCTGCCTCCAAGCATGGATGGTAGTTTCCCACCACCATACAAAATGGTCTTCACTTGTTATCTTTTTTAATTTATTATTGTTATTAAACTATTTCCATACATCATACATCATTTCTCAATTGACGTTAGAGTCACTTCCCTTTCCATGCCCCCACCCTACCTGAGTTCCTGCACTCTGCCATATGTGTCTTGCATCTTTTTCCAAGTCTTTCCAGAGTTTTTTGTTTGTTGTTGTTTTTTTTTTTTCAAAGCAGAGGCTTATTGTTTTGGGGAGAACTTCACTATTTCAGTCTTGTTTTTCCTCATTCTTTTGTTGTTGTTGTTCTCTCCAACTTGCATTGCTTCAATATATATACATATACATAAATATATAAATACAAAAAATTCATACATACATACATACATACATACATACACACATCACCTGAATTGGAGGATTTTCTTTCTTTCTTTTTTTTTTTTTTTTTCTTGCTTAAAAGAATGTCCATGTTTTCCACAAGGAAGTGCTTGAAGTGCTTGAAGTCTCCTTCTTGGCAAGCCCAAACAACCATCAATCCTGCCCCCGTGCTCCACACTGAGGTCCCCCCCACATGGTCACCCAAATGAGGTCCAGCAAGCATGAGGCCTGTCTTGATCTTCCTGCACTGGCCTCCACGACACAGCCTGGGTAGTCCAACAATGGCAGTCTACACTCTGAAGAGTCTGAATTCCCAGTAGCCTCTCAGTCCACAAGCTGGATATCTCAGCAGTCCCCATCTGCCATTGAAGGTTTGAGGATTCTTGGAGAGACATAAGTCTTCAGTCCATATAGGAGGGTTAAAAAGCTGTGTCTCGCCGGGTGTGGTGGCACACGCCTTTAATCCTAGCACTTGGAAGGCAGAGGCAGGTGAATCTTTGTGAGTTCAAGACCAGCCTGGTCTACAGAGTGAGTTCCAGGACAGCTGGGGCTACAGGGAGACCCTGTCTTGAAAAGACCAAAAAAAAAAAAAAAAAAGCTGTGTCTCATGTCTTTGAAGGATGGCAAAAGCGTGACAGCCACAGATGCACTTGCCAGTAAGAACTGAAGACAGGCCAAACACACTTGTTACCTTAACACTTGACTGATGAAAGCAGGAGGTTCAAGAACTCAAAGCCAGCCTTGTTAGTATGAGAACTTGTAAATAAACAAGTAAATAAATAAAATTTACTTAATGGAATTTATATTGCAGGATTCCGAGGAGATGAGTGAGCATCACTGTTAGTGTGTGTGAGTGTGACTGGAGTCACTGCACACAAAAGGAAGCAGGAGACCCCAAAAGGTGGAATAAGCTTTACTGGAAAAACACAAGCGGAGCCAGCATCTAGCCGGGGAATGAGTAAGCTAGCTAGCAACGAAATGGCTGGCAGTCAGAGCTTTTAAGTGGCTGTACGGGAAGTTGAGCGCTCACAATGCAAACACGGGGCTTGGGGTTTGCCTACCACGCAACTGTTGAAACTTCTTGAGTCAGGACAAACTTCTTTTCTTTTCTGACTGGCTCTGATGAGGAAGTCCCTCTGTCGTGGGTCTGGAGTAACTGCTTTTTTCTTTTCCTCTGTCTGGTTTCTGGTGCAGAGAATAGCTTTTGACTCCTGCCTAGGGTACAAGCCCAGAAAGAAAAAGTCTCTGCTTAAGTTTCTCTCTGCCTAGGGTCTGGGGTGGGGGTCAGGTTCTGTGAATCCTGAAAATCACCAAGGAGTTTGTATGCTCTTCTGGAAAGAGGTTTCAGGTGTACACAGGATGCTTGTGCTCTGTGAGGTGGTCTTGACATCCTTATCAGGAAATTAATGTGGTGCAAGCGAACGTACATGAGTAACAGATCAACAAGAAGTAATAATAGTTGTAGTAGTTACTCTTCTTCTGTGTTAGAATACCTGGCCTTGGGGAGGGGTTTGGCTTACAGTTCCAGAGGAGTATCATCCACCATGGCAGGCAAGATCCACCATGGTCACAGGAACAGGAAGCTGGCTGATCACATTGTACTCAGGAAGCAGAGAGAAGGAGAACAGGAAGGGGGGCCAGGCCTCAGCCAAGCCCCGCTCCCAGGGATAGGCTTCCTAGAAAGTTTCACCTCCTAAAGATTCCACAACCTTCCCAAACATCACCTCCAACTGGGCACCAAATGCTCAAACGCACGAGCCTGTGGAGGAGCACTTATTCAAACTACAATGTTGTTTTTTTTATTTTATTTATTTATTTTATGTGTACGAATGTATTGCCTGCATATATGTAAGTGCACCACATCCATGTGATACAATGCCAAAGGAGATGAGAAGAGGGTGTTGGATCCCCAGGAACTGTATTATAGACTGTTAGCTACCATATGCTGTACTAGGAACCAAACCCTATAAGAGCAGATGGCGCTGGTAACCACTGAGCCATCTCTGTAGCTCCTGATTTTTTGTTTGTTTGTTTGTTTCTTTCTTTGTTTTAGACAGGGTCTCATGGTGTCCAGACTGGCCACAAACTTGCTATATAGCTGAGGATGACCTTGAATTTTGGTTCACCCTGTCTCTACCTCCCAGTGCAGGTACGCACCAGAATGCCTTGTTTATGTGTTGCTAGGGATTTAATTAGGGGCTTTATGCATGCTAGGCAAGCACTCTACCAGCTGAGCTATGTCTCTAGCACCATGGTGTTTAATTTTATGCATCGGTTTGTTAGACTTTTGGAAAAACCACCAGGAGGCCTGGTTTAAATATGTAAATGAACCAGATTACCCCTTATGATGATTGATAGTGATTGCCAATTTGACAGGATCTAGAATCATCTAGGAGACAAGCCTCCCTGCAGAACTGTGGAGGATTATCCAGACTGTCAGTTTGTGTCCTCGTGAACCCAAAATGAAAGGACAACACCAAGCCTAGGCACGCCAGGGCAGGTTTACTTGGGGGATAGCCCAGATGGGCTCTAGGATGGAGAAGAGCAGCCAGCACCAAAATGGCCTCCGGCTGGGGCTTTTAAGGAGTCGTGGACAGGAAAGCAGGTAAAGACGAGGTGAGGTCACTGATTGACAGGTTCTTAAGGGAATGGAAAACCCTTGTGTGTTCTGCCATTGTCAGCCATAAACTCCAGATCTTGGGGAGAACCAGGCCTAACACAGACTAGATTAACTGAGGTAAGCAGACCCACCTTACCTACGCGGATGCCTTCATTCCATGGGATGGGATCCTGGACTGAATAAAAAGGAGAAAGCCAGCTGAGCACTAGCATGCATCACTCTGTGCTCCTGGCTGGATGCAATGTGCTTCACTGCCTCACCCTCGGCCACCAGGACTTTCCTGCCTTGATGGACTGTACTCTCCCTCAGGCTATAAACTGAACTAAATCCTTTCCTTCTTTAAGTTGCTTTTGTCAAGTGTTCTATTGCTGCAACAAGAAAGGTGACTAATATACCCCTCATAATGTGTGTAAACCTCATTAAATACAGACTACCTTTGAAATCAAGACTGTAACATCCATTCCTGAAGGCACTTCCAGTCTGACAAGTTGTCCAATAAACTTAAGATGTGCCGACGACTCTCAGTCTCAAGAGCCCATTTTTCAATGTAAATGTGCTGCTCTCTAGAGCCCGGACTAAAGCCACACCTCTCTCTCAGTAATTAACACAACAATGACACCCAAAAAAGTCTAAAGTAAAGACAAAGAGCACTCCTTCTGGGCTGGTGGTGTGCCCTTTAACCCCAACCCTTGGAAAGCCAAAGTAGAAAGCTCTTAATTTCTGGAACAGCCTGAGCTACATAAGACCCTGTTACAAAACAAACTCCCAGGCTAAAGAATTAAAGGGGGGAAGGGTTGGAGAGATGGCTCAGCGGTTAAGAGCACCTACTGCTCTTGTAGAGGATCAGGGTTCAATTCCCAGCACCCACATGGCAACTAAGAACAGTCTTTAACTCCAGTTCCAGGGGAATCCAGTGCCCTTTTCTGACCTCCATGGTATTGCATGACATGATACACCAACCTACATGCAGACAGTACACTCATACACATAAAAATAAATAAATAAATTTTTAAAAATTAAAGGGGGGAAATCAAACAACAAAAGAGCAAATAATCCAATCAACAGTTATTCAAATGAACTGAGCAAGTACTTTTGAAATGATGAAATATAAATGTTCAGTGGGGAAAAAAATTAAAACTATATTAGATTCACCTCAGTTAGAAGTCTTCAAGAAAACAAAAAACTGCAGGCGCAGTGGTGCAGGCCTGGAAGCCCAGCACTTGGGAGGTGGACATGGTGGGAGTGGCAGGTAGACACAGCCACCCTAGACCTGAACAGTTCCTTTTCCTCCCAGGACCTCCTCCACTCAGGTGAAGCCAGAGACTGACCATATCACAGAAAAGAATTTCAAGATGATCAAGGCCAGCCAGGTCTATATAGTGAGTTCCAGGCCAGCTGGGGCTACAGGGAGACCCTGTCTCAAAGCACACACACACACAAACAAATAAACTAGGACTAAGTATGTAAGAGTGTAGCGCAGTTGGGAGAGTGCTGCCTAGCTTACAGGAAGTTCTAGTTTCAATCCTCAGCACCACAAAGAGTAGGCATGGTGGCTCATTCCTGTAATCCTAGCACTCGGGAAGTAGAGGCAGAAGTTCAAGGTCTAGCAAGTTTGAGGCCAGGCTTGTATATATATACATGAGACCCTGTCTCCTCCACCCCCTAAAATGTGGGTAAAGGTGTCAGGGGAGGTGAAGAACCCTTATTTGTTAGGTTCATTTTTTTGTTAGGCTATCAAGGTGCAAACCCCTGATAAAAGATAGGCACATGAGCCTTAAGTCACTCAGGGAACATGGCTTACTTCTGGAACTGTCAGGGCGGGCTACCTGTTGGCACGTGGGGGAGTAACAGCTGCAGGAGCAAGATGGGCACTGAGGCCACCCATTTATAGCCATGGGGCAGGACCTCAGGTACAGGGGAAGAGGTCAGAAGATGGCGACTGGGGCCCACCCATTTATAGCCATGGGGCAGGACCTCAGGTACAGGGGAAGAGGTCAGAAGATGGCGACTGGGGCCCACCCATTTATAGCCATGGGGCAGGACCTCAGGTACAGGGGAAGAGGTCAGAAGATAAGATTGACAGCCTCTAGAGGAAGTGGACATCTGTGTGTTCCTTGGAATTCTGGGAAGCTCAGATCTAACAATTTTGAAGGGAGACTGGCACAGAGAGGAGAAAATGTCAGGACTCCGATGAGAAGGAAGCGGGGTTTATTTCAGGGATGGCGGCCGGCCTGCCTGTTTCAGGATTAGGATGACCAGCATTAGAATGTCCCCAAATGATAGTTTTATACCTAGGACCACAAGGAAGCGTATTTTCAAGCAAGTGGGGGCAAGGAGATTAGAAATGGGTGTAGGTGGGTCTGTGGCTGGTAACAGTAGGAGCATCTCGAAAGAGACCTTCTTCTGGTCTCCTGTGAGGTGTGGTTGCAGGACGTTGCAGCAACATTTCTCAGGTTGTAGGAATGCATTCCAGGATAATTATTTCTCAGAACTTCTGCCTCAATTGACCTTCTGAAGTCCCTGACTTAGGTGGGCTACAACCTTACAATAGCTACACGTCCACATTTGTCACAAAAGACAGGCTCTGGCATCAGTATAGGAATGTGGTCCATGTACACAATTCAACCATAAAGAGAAACAAATTATGTTGTTTAAGGAAAATAGAAGAGGGATCGGCCGGGCGTGGTGGCGCACATCTTTAATCCCAGCACTTGGGAGGCAGAGGCAGGCGGATCCCAGTGAGTTCAAGGCCAGCCTGGTCTACAGAGTGAGTTCCAGGCCAGCTGGGACTAAAGGGAGACCCTGTCTCAAAAATACAAAAAAAAAAAA
>VZQC01009601.1:2711565-2732173 GCA_009823505.1 Rhizomys pruinosus | reverse complement strand
AAAAAAAAAAAAAAAAAAAAAACAGGGATCATTGTGTTGCACACAGACCCCGAAAAGCAACCATAGCCTTTCGGGGAACTTAGGGATGGGGAGGACAGGAAAGTAAAAACACTTTTAGAGATATGGAAAGGAGTTGGGGGGACAGAAAAGAGGGGATGGGGTGGATATGATGGCAGAATGTTACACACATGTGAAATGTCAACATGAACACCATTACTTCACACAATTAATATGCGCTGATTAAAATACTTTCAGACCCCTATGCCGGGCGTGGTGGCGCACGCCTTTAATCCTAGCACTTGGGAGGCAGAGGCAGGCGGATCTTTGTGAGTTCAAGGCCAGCCTGGTCTACAGAGTGAGTTCCAGGCCAGCTGAGGCTACAGGGAGACCCTGTCTCAAAAAGACAAAAAAAAAAAATAAATAAATAAATAAAAAAGAAAAAAGAAAAAATAAAATACTTTCAGACCCCTTGATCTAAACATTATATGAAAACACATCAAAAACATTTACAGAGTTCTTATTGTAGGCCATAAGCAGTCACAACCAATTTCTAAATATTAAAATATTAGAGTTTATTTTTGTTTTGTTTGTGAGGATGTCGTTTACTTGTTTGGGGTTGTTGTTTTGAGAAAGGGTCATCCTTGACTATATAGCAAGTGCCAGGCCAGTCTGAGATACATGAGACCCAGTCTCAGAGAGAGGGAAAGAGAGAGAGAGAGAGAGAGAGAGAGAGAGAGAGAGAGAGAGAGAGATCTAGTTTGTCTTTAATTGCTGTGACAAAACACACTGACCACTACCAGCTTGAGGAGGAAAGGGTTTATTCAGCTCACATCTCCTGGGTCACAGTTCATCACTGAGGGAGCCCACCATAGGAACTCAGGGCAGGAACCTAGAGGCAGGAGCTAAAGCACAGGCCATGGAGGAGTGCTGCTTACTGGCTTGCTCCCCTGGCCCATGCCCATGCCCAGACTGCTTTCCTATACAGTACATAACAACCTGCCCAGGGGTGGCACCACCCACAGTGGGCTGGGCCCTCCCACATAACTCAACAATAAAGACAATACTCCACAGATGTGGCCACAGGCCAGTCCAATGGAGCCAATTCCCCAATTTTGGCTCTCTCGACCCAGGTGTGTCAAGTTGACACTAAAGCTATCCAGCACAGAGAGAAAGAGAAATCCTGCAGTGGTGTCAGTAGTGCCCGTCTACTCTGAAAGGCTTGCCCATGTCTGTGAATGAGCCCAATTCTACCCCCCCACACACACAGTATCAGTATCCTTCTGCCTCTTGGGAAGTTAAAGTGTGCTTATATAGAAACCTCATCCACAGTGATCAAACTGCATCTCAAATGGTAAGTAATATGCTGGGAGGGTTAGCGAAAATAACTTTGTATATGCAAACCTTAATTCTGAGGACCATCCAGTCCCTTCTTCCAAGTCTATTTCCAGGAGAGGAAGGCTTCATGGGAAACCATGTACATGCCTTGTTTTGACCACAGAAATACCAAATTCCCATCCTAGAGACATAAGGAACGGTTGGTTGGTTTATGTGTATGAGTGTTTCACCTGCATGTATGTAAGTGTACCATATACATGTCTGGTGCTTGCAGAACCCAGAAGAGGACATTGGATACCTTGGAACTGGAGTTACAGATGGTTATTAGCTGCCATGTGGGTGCTAGGAACCAAATGCAGGTCCTCTGCAATAGCATCAAGTACTCTTAACCACTGAGCCATCACTCCAGATACTGTTTTGTTTTTAGATTTGTGTGTGTGTGTGTGTGTGTCTGTGTATGTATATGTACTTGTGAGTCCTATGAGTATGTTGGTGCCCATGGAGGCCAGAAGAAGGTGTCAAATCCCATGGAACTGGAGTTACAGGCTACTGTGAACCAGCTAATGTGGGTGCTGGGAACTGACCTCAGGTCCTCTGCAAGAGCAGTACTCACTCTTAACCGAACCTCTCTCCAGCTTCAAGCACTGGTATTTTAGGGTAACTCCCATACTTTCATACAAAACCAAAGACATCTGCTACTCTGTACCAAAAAAGAATCCTGGATAGGAGAAGTCAAGCTGCCAGCTCTGGAGACAAAAACATTTCGAGTTGGGCTCCAAAGGTTAAGAAAAAACTCTGTGTTCTCAGAGACCTACTGGAAAGGCACTCTACTGTGCCCCTTCTGTAAAGAGGCTGGAGAAAACCCTGGGTGCGTGAATTTTAACAGCTGAAGAAAGAGATGGCAAAGTGGAAATGCATAGAAACCCCAAGAGGAGAGACTCCACTTCTCCAGGTCCTGCAGGGCAGATTCCTGTTAAGCTCTACTCGGACTCTGTCATATATGCTGTCTGAGAACTCCCCGCTGGAGAGCCACAGTTCAGTATCTCACTATCTCTCTCCCAGACAGGATGACTCCAGGAGCCCAGGTCCAGAAAAAGATGCCCTAAAGAAAGAGTGGTACTGAGCTGCTAGCAGCCTTCCTGCTGGCCTGGGAGCTGTTCAGGTGCTATCTGTTAGGTCTGGGATGCCCTAAAGAAAGAGTGGTACTGAGCTGTTAGCAGTCTTCCTGCTGGCCTGGGAGCTGTCCAGGTGCTATCTGTTAGGTCTGGGATGCCCTAAAGAAAGAGTGGTACTGAGCTGTTAGCAGCCTTCCTGCTGGCCTGGGAGCCATCCAGGTGCTATCTGTTAGGTCTGGGATGGGCTGAGTCAGGCCTCGCTTCCTGCAGCTGCCTCCTTCTTTCTCCACTCTCATAGTTGACTGCAATTTCCACTACTACAAGGAAGTGGCTATGAGTCTGTAATCCTCCCTTCCCCAAAGGAAGTTTACCAACCCCAGGCTGCTGTAGACCCTAAGTAATCAGTGGCTTCAGCTGTAGGAGCCACATCCCCTATGATGGACTCACATTAACTAAAAGGCTAAACCATTGCCCTTTCCCTTCCACCTAGGAATCATCAGACTGCAAGCATGCACTCATCAAATACATGACTTGGGACCCCCATCTCTGAAACCCCCACAGTGCTCAGAGCCCCCACTTTCCTGCTGTCTGTCTATTGAGTTAATACCTCTCCTAATGAATCTCTTACCCCAAAAGGACGCTCTGCCTCAGTGTCCCCTTTAACCCACAATCTGAGACCTTACATAATGGTCCCAAAACTGTCCTCTCACTTTGTAGGCCATGGCACAGGCCAGGGTCCCCAAAACACCAGTCCTAAAAGCATTCTCCTAAGTAAAATGGAAATGAAAATAAAACCCTCGGGCTGGAGAGATGGCCTAGTGGTTAAGAGCGCTGACCAATCTTGCAGAGGACCTGGGTTCGATCCCCAGCACCCACATGGTGGCCGAGAACCATCTGAAACTCCAATTCCAGGAGAACTCCAGCTCCAGTAATCCGACGCCCTCTTCTGACCTCCACGGTATTGCATGACACGGGTGCACAAACTTGCATGCAGACAGTACATTTATACACATACAAAAATAAATAAAAGAAAAGAAAAGAAAACCCAAGACTTATATTCATAGGAGTGGAATTCAAATCCACTTCCTATAGGAATAAATAATAGTTGAAAATTCTACAAAGGTAAGAAAATCCCCTGGGTATAGCAATATATACCTATAGTTCCAGCACTTAGAAAATGGAGGCAAGAGAATTACTACAAGTTGGAGCCCAGCCTGAGCTACATAGCAAGACTGCTCAGTGTCCTCACCCACCTCCCCAATAGCCAATATTTTAAACCATCTTTAATATATATTAATTATTTTCTGATTCTTATGAGATGACTACTGGGAAACATTAAAGAAATACTTTTTTAATTTTATTTATTTTTGTATGTGTATGAGTGTACTGTCTGCATGTAGGTTTGTGCACCCATGTCGTGCAATGGTCAGAAGAGGGTGTCAGATTCCCCTGGAACTGGAGTTCTCCTAGAATTGGAGTTACAGATGGTTCTTAGCCACCATATGGGTGCTGGGGATCAAGCCCGGGTCCTCTGCAAGAGCAGTTAGTGCTCTTAACCGCTAGGCTATCTCTCTAGCCCCAAGAAACACTTTAAATTGAGTATGGTGGTACACATATATACCTATAACCCCAGCATCGGGGAAGCTGAGGCAGGAGAATTGCTGTGAGTTTGAGACTTGCCTGGTCTATGTAGTAAAACTCTATCTCAAAATAAAATAATATGTATACAATTTTCTTGAGTTTTTTTTTTCTGTGATCTATTACCATAATAAAATTCTATATATTTCTCCCAAAAGAAGGGACTATATCCAAGTCCCCAAGATCATGGTCAGATTCAATGATTCATGAGAGGGAATTGTGGGTATTGTTATACCCAGAGTCAATATTCTCTCCAGAGAAAGAACACAGAGTAAAGTCAGCAAAGGAAAAAGGCATTTGAGAGAAACCCAGGAGAAAAAAGAAAGGTGCACTTCCCAAAGCACAGCTCAAGAGGAGCTTAAGTAGCTCATCAGAAACAGCAGCCGAGTGAGGGTGCCCCCCAGGCACCCTCAACCTCACAGCTTCTAAACTTCCAACTCTCAGAGGAAGCTAGCATGAAGCTTCATTCAGTCCAGCATGAAGCATGGTGAACAAACAGCGTAGCTGCAATTATCAGCCACTCTTATCAAGTGGAGTTGGTGAGAGTTGCAGAATCTATGAAGTATCAGCCAAAGGTTATCCCTGAAAGCAAGAACAACTGCCACAACATCTCAGGACTGCTGTGTTAGCGGCTTCGGTAGTGTATTCCCGGGCCTTTGGCCAATCGGTATAGAATAGTTAACAGTAGGTCCCCAAGCTGCAGGGTGAGTCTAACCTTCACAACCGATCTCAGATATTCCCTAGGGGGTAAAACAAATCCCCCTGATTATACAGCTCTGTCTTGGACATTTGTTTCGAGACTGTTCCTGGGCAGACATGAAACAAACCTCTACTCCCAGATAGAGCACCGATGACAGACAAGAGAAATCACTCCACTGACAGGCTGCTTTAGTGAGTTTACTGGGGTCACTGACCAGAGCATGCATGAGTCAAAGGCAGCTGCATCATGAAGTAGCCTACCCCAGCATGGGTGACAAGTCATGACAGCTGCAGGATGCAGCTGTCACCCTCAACTTAGAAGCAGCTCAGTGGGGAGGAGAGTTTCCTCTGCCCAGCAGTTGCTGACTGCTTTATTTTTATTATTTTTATTATTTACTTATTTATTTATTTAATTTTATGTATTATGTGCATGTGTGAGTGCACCTGTGTCCTATAATGCCCACAGAGGTCAGAAGAGGGCATCAGATTACCTGGAACTACAGTAATGAATAGTTGTTAGCCCCCATGTCCATACCGGGATTCAAACCCAGGTCATTCAAACCTGTGGCATCAATTCAGGCACAGAATAGTCCTGGCTGTGGCTAGAGAGTAGAGCCTGAAGAAAGAGACATCAAAATTCACATATGAAGTCTGCAAGATGGTTCTGTGGGTAAAGGTGCTTGCTACCCAGCCTGACGAACTGAGTTCAATTATTCAAGTCCTACAAAGTAGAAGGTAAGAACTGTTTCTAGCAAGTTGTTCCCTGACCTCCACATGTATTCCATGGCATGCATGCACCCCCATGCACACTCCTACACACACAAAATACAGATAATAAAACTTTTTTCTTTTTTTTTTNTTTTTTTGGTGTTTTTGAGACAGGGTCTTCCTCTAGCCCCAGCTGGCCTGGAACTAGCCCTGTAGACCAGGCTGGCCTTGAACTCACAGATCCGCCTGCCAGGGTGCACCACCACACCCGGCTTAAAGATGGTTCTTAGCTGCTATGTGGGTTCTGGGAATCGATCCCAGGTTCTCTGCAAGAGCAGTTGATGCTCTAACCGCTGAGCCATCTCTCCAGTCCCTAAAACTTTTTTTCTTTAAAAAAAGATTAGTGCCAGGCATGGTGGCACATGCCTTATATCCCAGTGCTTGGGAGGCACAGGCAGGCAGATCTCTGTGAGTTCAAGGCCAACCTGGTCTACACAATGAGTTCCAGGACAGGTGGGCTACAGGGAGACCCTGTCTCAAAAAGACAAAAAAAAAAAAATTAGCAAAGGATTGGAGAGATGACTCCAAGTGGTAAGGAACACTCACTGCTCTTGCAGAGGACCTGAGTTGAGCGACTCACAACTACCTCTAATGCCAGCTCCATAGGATCCCACCCTCTCTTCTGGCCTCCGTGTGCACACACACATACACCACAAATAGACATACAGACATACACAAATGCACACACATAAATACAAATAAGTAAAAAATTAACATGATTAAAAAGTAACATATGAAAGAAGGCAGTTGGCAGAGAAAAAACAGGAAGCCCTTCCCCACCTGGGCTTCATGTAACAAACAGAGAATGTTCAGGGAAAGCCCAAGGTAAACAGAGGGGAGCCAAGTGCCACATGTCTATCTGGAGGAGGTCCCTGCACATCACCTCCTGGCCCAGCATCTGTGCGGCTCTATCCTCTCAGCTCACTATGTCTAACCATGTGTCCTGGTGTAATTCCCAGATGGCCTGAGACTCCAAACCACACCAGTAGCATGGCCAGTAAGTTGAACCTGAGCAGAGCACCTTCCAGTGGAAGCTGCAACGTGGTACATAGAGAAAGTGTGCAGCCCTAGAGTGTGCCCTGACAGCCGGGCACTCGAAACACGCCCTAGTTCCCTCCAAACTTCTTAGCTGCATTTGGTCTTAGAGAGACTGCAAGTAGCCAGTCGGTTTAGCTGGGACAACTCACCAGCTTCAGAACCATGAATGTGGATCACTGAAAAATGCAAGCTCGGCCAGGCATGGTATCGCCTACACCTTTAATATCAGCACTAGGGAAGAGAAAGTAGTTGGATTTCTGAGTTCAAGGCCACACTGGTCTGTATAGAAAGGTCCAGGCTAGCCAGAGCTACATAGTAAGACTGGTTTAAAAAAAATTAAGACTGGGGTTGATGGTACATGCCTTTAATCCCAGTACTCAGGAGGCAGAGGCAGGCAGATCTCTGGGAGTTTGAGTCCAGCCTGGACTACATGGCAAGCTCTAGGCATTGACACACTGTCCTTGGGATGACTCTGTGGAGGCTCCTCTAAGCTACCCGGTTCAAGTCCTAACCTTGGGCTCTGTCCTTGGCCCTTATCCATGAATATTGCAAAGTCAAGTTAGTCAGAATCCTAATCACCCCTTGATGTTTCTACTTAGTAATTTCCCATGCACTGCCTGCCCCCCATGATTACTAATTTCTCTGGAAAGAGCTCTTTTACCGAGGTCCCTCTTCCTTGGTGCAAATTCCTCAACAGAATTTGCCTTTCTGGCTTTTAACTTCTGTTCAACTCTGCTTTTCTCCCCTGAGACTCAGGAGTTGATCTCAATTCAAAGCACCTCCTGGCTGGCTGAGGCCGCTGGGGGGGTCCCTCTCCTCAGCCGGTAAGAACAGCTTTCTGGAAGGGCTTTGAAAACAAACTTTAGTAATATCTGATCCCCTCTGTCTTCTCAGGGAAGGGGGGTGGGTTTTTTCTGTTGTTGCAAAATGGCTATATGTTTGTCACCAATATTTTTACATTTTCTACCTCTCCTCCTCCTCCTACGGTTTATCAGGAAAAGCTTTTATGAAAGTGTTAATAGCCAGAACACATTTTTTACACAACTTAAAGACTGTCAGGTTCAAAATCCCAATTTATAAAGAATCTCAAAAATGTGTTTACCCAGCATCACAGTCTTTCATCTTAACGATTCATACATAAATCAGTCTAGAAAAAGATTAATTCTTTTTTTTTTAGGGGCAGCTGCACTGTAATGATCAACTTGTTTCACCAAAGTGTACAGGGCCCCGGAAGAAAGAGGAGGGAAGCTCAGTGTTTCCCGGTCAGTTGTTGCAAACTGTGGCCAATCAGGAAAGTTAAAGAACAGTCAACAGACAGCCCTGAAACATCAGGACCTCAAATGAGGTCAGGAGTACATTCTGCCAGGAATGGGCGGGGCTCTCAGGGTCTCGTGATGCACTGGTCTGAGCTTGTAAATTTTGGCAGACAACACAAGCAGGAATGCAATTAGTTTCCCTATTAAAACCGCACAGTGGACCCAGAAGCCTAACGCAGAGAACAAGCCATCTCTTGTCAGCGTCTGCGTGTGACCCAAGCAATCCTGACAGCAATCCTGCTGGCCAGGACCACACCAGGGGTGTCCTCTATCTGCCTGATTAGAGTTGGAGTTTTGTTTATGAAGCCTCTGGCTGCTTGGAGTCTGGTACAGTTTGGGCTGAAGCTGAAATAGCTAACTGTATTGGGTTCGGGGGGAAGGACACATCCAGGCCATCAGAACACGGGAATCCTGAATCCGGAGTTCCCCTGACAGCTTGCTTCCTTGGTTCTGCTGTAAAGAAGCAGCGGCCAGCCTGGAAGAACCAATACCAGTGACAGGCGAGGCTTCCCCAAGCCCTGGCTAGCTTGTTGTTTCTAGAGCCCAGATTACCCTACTGAAAATTATGCCCATAGGCCACAAAATTACCAAATTACTCTGGTCTTTTCTATTTACAATGGTGGTGGGGTCCAAACTAGGGTTTTATGAAGCGCTGGACCACTGAAGCCACACCTGCAATCCTCACCTTACCAACCCCTAAAGGTCACATAAGATTTTTCAGCAACTCATAGGTAACGATCTCTAGGCAAAATTCCAGAAATCTGTCTCCAGGCACAGCGGTGTCTCTCTTTGCCTGGTGCCTGGGCTTTTTCAGGGGCTCTGAAAAGCAAAAGTTATACCCAAAATCATCCATTATGGAAGCTTTCTTTTCTTTTTCCCCCGTGTGCATTTAAGTATACATATTTCTGTGTGCATACATGTGTGTTCAGCTGTGTTGTGTGTGTATGTTTGTGTACCCACTTGTAGAGGTTACAAGTCAATGTCAGGTATCTGCCTCAGTCATTCTCCATCCTTTTAAAAATTGTTATTTTTGTTTTTATGTGTATGAGTATTTTTCCTGCATATATGTAAGTGCATCATGTGCATGCAAACCCAGAGAGGTCAGAAGAAGGTGACGGATCTCCTGGAACTGGAGTTGTAGACAGTTGTTAGCTGCCACGTGGGTGCTAGGAAGCAAAGCCCAGTCCTCTGGGAGACCATCCACCGCTCTGAACGACAGAGCCATCTCTGCAACCTATCTTATTTGTTGAGACAGAGTCTCTCACTGGACTTGCAGCTCCAGTGGCTGGACCGGCCTGCAAACCTCGGAGATCCTCCTGTCTCTGCCTCCCAGCACAGGGATTACAGGCATTCAGTACTCAAAGTATTTATCCTATATTGTTGCTGTTGTATGTTTCAGACAAAGCCTCTTGTAACTTGAGTTTCTCAAGTTATATATGTCTGTGTGTGTGTGTATGTGTGTATATCTTTACACACCATTTTTATTCCTTTTCTTTATCCCATCCTGGAATTCTTAACCTGTGATAAATGACTTTTTTTTTTTTGTCTTTTCGAAACAGGGTCTCCCTGTAGCCCCAGCTATCATGGAACTCACTCTGTAGACCAGGCTGGCCTTGAACTCACAAAGATCCACCTGCCTCTGCCTCCTGAGTGCTAGGATTAAAGGCGTGCGCCACCACGCTCGGCGGCAATAGCTTTTTAATATGGTCAATAAAGTCTCCTGATAAAAGGGGGGCACCAAGGAGGATACAGTGTGATCCATGTGTCCTACATACCCCCCCCCAAGGAGTGGGCCATAGATCGAATTGGNCTCTGTAGACCAGGCTGGCCTTGAACTCACAAAGATCCACCTGCCTCTGCCTCCTGAGTGCTAGGATTAAAGGCGTGCGCCACCACGCCCGGCAACTTTTAATAAGTATATTTTAATATTTCCTCTTCAGGCTTTAAGAACCTATGGGATTTTCATGCATGTTATTTTCTTTCTTTCTTTTTTTTTTTTGGTCTTTTCGAGACAGGGTCTCCCTGTAGCCCCAGCTGTCCTGGAACTCACACTGTAGACCAGGCTGGCCTCAAACTCACAGAGATCTGCCTGCCTCTGCCTCCTGAGTGCTAGGATTAAAGGCATGTGCCACCATGCCCAGCTTAAAGATGGTTCTCAGCAGCCATGTGGGTGCTGGGAATCAAACCCGGGTCCTCTCTGCAAAAGCAGTCAGTGCTCTTAACCGCTAAGCCATCTCTCCAGCACCCCCACATGTTATTTTCTATGTTACATTCCAATATACAGAAACATTTTCTTGCCTTAAAATTCCCAAAATCCAACTTTTTTTATTAAGTTTTGTAGTTTCATAGCTTAGTTCTCAATCAAGTTTAGAACCCCTCCCCCATCCATGCCCCTCCCAACCCCCACCAGACCCATGTATTCCGCCATACATGGTAAGACCTGTCCAGTCCAGCATTTGCACCCAGATCTCCTTAAGTGAAAATTCATTCACTGAAGTTTAGTCAGCCCTTCTAGACATTGTATGCTCCCTCACCCAGTAGCAATCAGTCTCCAATATTTCTCAGGCTAGGGCTGCCCGCCACCCGTTTCTCTCCTCCCCTCTGGCTCCTTGTTTGATTGAGTTGGCATAGGTCCTGTGCTCTATGCCACCATTGCCCAAAGTTCACGTGTGCAAGCTTCCAGTGGCCTGCAATCCTCTGCTCCCGTGTTCATGAACCAGTCTTTCCACCCCATCTTCTGAAATGGTCCCTGAGTCACTGGACCATTTAATACAGGAGTCCTATCCAGAGACACACATTCTGCAGTCTCTTATTCTCTAGAACTTGGCCAGTTGTGGCCTTCAGTGTGCAGGATCAAAGGCTAAGACAGGCCCCAGAAAATGGATTGGCTACTCATCTCCAACACAGAAAATAAAGAGGCAAATAATAGTGGTAAATATTGAGGCTGTATTCAACGTGGTCGCATTATGATTGTAAAGAGAAACAGAGAGGACCAGTAATCCCCAGGTTCATCTTTGGATAACACATGGTGGTTAGCTTTAAATAGACACCAAGGGATATACATAACTAAGATATATACACAACTAAGAGATATACATAACTAAGAGATATACATAACCTAGCAGTCCTGGTCATGGATTCATCATTATTTCTGCTCTAGTCTCTCCTACAGGGCACTCTGATAAGTTGTCAGAGGTGTGTGAAATCTCTTCCTGGGAGGCACGTTCCGATGGCTGGCACATCCCCCAGCAAGAGGTTCCTGAGGAAATCTTAATTCTTTGAGGTCCTTTGTTTCAGTAGTATGAAAGCACAGTGTCTTTCTTTAAAATCTCTCCTCTCCTGACAGGAAGATGGTTACAGGCTGCTAAGGAGGACCTTGAACTCCTGACCTCCTGCCTGACCTCCCAAGTGCAAGGATCACAGTCCTGCACCATGCCCTAGAATTTACTTTTCCATTTTCTCTCAACAAAATACAAAGGAGCTGTGTGTGTGCCATTTCAGGTTCAAGTTGTGTTGTGTTGTGTTGTGCAGAGAGCTTTCCTAATCAGGGTGAACCCCTCTGATATTTATGAAATTACAAGAAGAATAATTTATATTCAATGTTACCATTTATCTAAATGCAGTAGCCACTGAACACAAAGCTATTTTATTTTTCTTTTCTCCTTTCTTTTTTTTTTTTTTTTTTTTTTTGAGACAGGGTCTCCCTATAGCCCCAGCTGTCCTGAAACTCACTCTGTAGACCAGGCTGGCCTTGAACTCACAGAGGTCTGCCTGCCTCTGCCTCCTGAGTGCTAGGATTAAAGGTGTGCACCACCACGCTCTGCCTAAAGACAGTTCTTAGCCACCATGCAGGTGGTGGGCATGCAGGTGGTGGGAATGGAACCCAGGTCCTCTGCAAGAGCAGTCGGCGCTCTTAACCACTGAGCCATCTCTCCAGCCCCTGGTTTATCTTTTTAATTTCATTTCATTGTTTATTTTGTTTGGTTTCATTTGAGATAGAGTCTTACTATGTAGCCATGTCCTGGTATTTTCAATATAGTCCACGTTAGCCTTGAATTTGCAATAATCCTCCTGCCAAGTGCTGGAATTATACCATACCTAGCTCCATAGCTATAAGTTTTTAATGTTTTATCCATTTATTTTATGTGTATGAGTGTTTTGTTTTTGGTCTTTTTGAGACAGTGTCTCCCTGTAGCCCCAGTTGTCCTGGAACTCACTACGTAGACCAAGCTGACCTTGAACTCACAGAAATCCACCTGCCTCTGTCTCCCAAGTGCTGGGATTACAGGCATGCACCACGATGCCCGGCAGTGGATGAGTGTTTTGCCTGCATGTATGTAAATTCACCTGTGTCATGCAGTGCGCATGGAGGCCAGGGGAGGACATCAGACTCCCCTGGAACTGGAGTTATAGATGGTTGTTAGCTGCCATGTGGGTGCTAGGATTTGAACCCCAGTCTTCTACAAGAACAGAGAGTGCTCTTAACCACTGAGCCATCTCTCCAGCCCATTCATAGCTTTGACCTTTGGCAAACCATGCAGGCACCTGTGATGTCAGCACTCAGGAAGTAGAAGCAGGAAGATCAGAAGCCTAAAGTCATTTACCACTATTAGAGAATTCAAGGCCAACCTGGGCTGAGACCTTGACTTTAAAAAACACCCATTCGGAGGAATATTTGGACCCTTGTCTACTCACTTAAAAAAACTAACAAACAAACAAGGCAACAGTTGCCACCTAAAATACTTGCTTTGTTTTTATGGGGCTGGCATCAAACCATGACCTAATCCATATTACCCAAATGCTCTACCACTGAGCTACACTCTAGCCCCTTCTTTTTTTTTTTTTTTTTTTTTTTTTTTTTTTTTTAAATGGTGTCCCNAAGCCAGACGTCTGCACAACCCCTTGTCAGCTCCAGTGCTCCTAGTGTGCTTTTTAATTAGATGAGACTGCAGCTCTAGCTATGACATCACCATGAGATTAATATTCAGAAACTCAGGAGAAAATTGAGTAAGAAAAGATACAGAGACTGAGGTTTCCACCAAAGCTTAAAGACCTTGCTCTAGTTTGTTTTCTGCTGCTGAGATAATTATAATACTGACTAAAACCAACTTGGGGAGGAAAGGATTTGTTTCATCTTACAACTCGTTCTCCGTCACTGAAGGAAGTCAGGGTAGGAGCTCCAGGCAGGAACTGAAGCAGAGACCACGGAGGGAGGAATGCTTACTGGCTTGCTTCCCTTGGCTTGCTCAACTACATTTTTTCTTTCTTTTTGTTTTTTTGAAATGGGGTTCCTGTTGGCCTTACTATCTTACTCTTGAACTTACTGTGTAGATGAGGCTATCTTGGAACTCACAGAGATCCATCTGCCTCTGTTGGGATTAAAGGAGTGCTACCTTTCTTATACAGCCCCAGCTGACCTGCCTAGAGATAGCATCACCCACAGTGGGCTGGGCTCATATATCCCTGTAGCCCCAGCTGTCCTGGAACTCACTCTGTAGACCAGGCTGGCCTTGAACTCACAAAGATATGCCTGCCTCTGCCTCCCAAGTGCTAGGATTAAAGGCGTGCGCCGCCACGCCCAGCAACCTATATATTTTAAACATACATTGCCATTGTAAATTTTTGTTTTGTTTTGTGTTTTGAGACAGGTTCTCAAGCTGGCCTTGCACTCCTGACCCCCCACCCCGTCCCAGTGATGTGACTACAGTCATGAACTATAAGTCATGACTATAGTCATGAACTATAAGAGCCAGCTGTTACAACTGTTTTTAAGTGTATAATTCAGGGATTTCTTTTGCTTTGATTTGACCTTTGAGACAAGGTCTCCCTGTAGCCCCAGTTGGCTTAGAACTTGCTATGTGGATCAGGCTGACCTTGAATTCACAGAATTTACCTCTGGCTCCATGGAGGCAGGCACCACTGCGGCTGGCTAATTCAGAGACATTAACCACACTCATAATGTTGTATAGTCACTATCCAGTTCTGTGACTTTTTCAACACCCTGATGAAAAATATAACTCCCCACTTTTCCTCCAGGCTATCATAACCTCTATTTTTCTTTTTATGCGTCTATGAGTGTGTTTATTGTATATTTGTCATATAAATTGAATCCTTTAATTTTGCAACCTTTTTGTGTCTAGCTTATTTCATTTAGCATGATATTATCGGGTTCCTCTATAATGTCATAAGTTTCAGAACTTCACTTCTTTCTCATGGCTGAAAACTATTTCTTGGTGTGTGTATATATCTGCCATATTTTGTTTATTCATCCACTGGTGATGGACACAACCATTTCTACCTTCTGCTCTTAACAAATAATGGAATGCTGCTCATCCAAACGGAAGAGCCTCAGTCACTGCTTTCACAGCTTTGGGATCTCAGAGTAGATTTACTGGATCCCCAAGACTGTTCTCAGCTTCGTTGAGTCACTAGAAGGATTCATTGGGCCTAAAAGTTGAAATTCTCACTGGACTGTGAGTTGTTTGGTTTGGTGCTAGGGACTGAGCACAGGGCTTCAAGTATGCTAAGCATGCACTGTCACTGAGCTAACACCCAACCCCTAAAGTTACCACTATCATAAAAGAATGCACAAAGGAGAGGCATGGGTTGAAAGAATGGTCCAGAGAAAACTAGTCACAAGCATCCAGGAGTTCTTACATTTTCTGATGCGATACAGCCAGTTTTGAGTTTACCAAATTGCTTGGGGTTTGTTGCTGTTATTGGAGTTTGTGTGTTTTGCTTTGTGTTTGTTTGTAAACTGAGTTTCCCTGCAGCCCCAGCAGGCCTGAGACTCACTATGCAGACCAGGGTAGCCTGGTCCTCACAGACATCTGCCTGCATCTGCTTGTGTGCCACCACAGCTGGCTGTTTTTCTGGGTTTGAGGTTTGGGGCTTTGTTGTTTTGTTTTGTGATGTGTTGTAATGTGATGTGTTGTGTTGTGTTGTGTTGGACACATCATCTCCCGGTAGCCCTAGCTAGGGGGCTATGCAGACCAGACTGGCCTCAAACCCACAGACATACACCTGCCTTTGCTTCCTAAATGCTGGGATTAAAGGCAAGTGCCACCACGCCCCAGCTTGCTTATTTGTTACAAATCTGGTAGGCCATGCTGGTTTTAAACTCACTCTGCAGCCAAGGATGACCTTGAACTCCATAATCCATCTTCCTCACTTCCCCACCTCCCAAGTGCCTGGATCACAGATCCGTGCTACCATGCCTGAGCCAAGCTGCTTGCCAGCTTCACTTGACTGTGATTCTGTCCTCCTTCTTTATGACTATGTGATCCTGGACACATCGTCTCTCACTTCCAGTCCCAGTTTTCTCTATGAAATGGTAAGCGATTTTATTATTAACCAGAACCCTTGGCTTTATTTCTTTTTTATTTGATTTGATTTTCTAGAGGGTCTCCTGTAGCCAGTGTGGCCAGGGATGACCTTGAATTTCTAATCCTCCTGCTTCCTCCTCTCGACTCCTGGGATTACAGGTTTGGGACACCAGGCCCGTCCAGTTGTGACAAGGTGTTTTGCCAAGTGCTCAGAGTCAGTAATTTAGCACAATGCCTGGTAGGAGCAAGTGCTAGAAAAGCAAGTAATGAAAGACTATTCAGTATTAACTGATCTGTGTTCCCTAAAGGAAACCAAAGCAAGATCCTAGCTAATAAGAGAGGAATAAACCAGAGCAGAAGGATACCTACCTTCGCTGTGATATTGTGTGGGAGGTCTTCACCCACTCATATCTGATGACACCCATTCCTGAAATTGTGACACCCAAGGCCTTGTGTGCTCCTGTCAACTGACCACATGACTCACCTCAGAATACTGCCGAAGTGTCCACATTCCAGAACACTGAGTTTTTCTGCAAAGTCAGTAGAAGCTCCACCCATGATGCCTCCCTTCCTGGAAGCTATTAGAAAGCAAAAGGTTCATCGTGAGCCACTAGCCCTGGGTTCTCTGTGACAGTACGGGAAAATGGCCACATCAAGATCTTGTATACTTCAGGGTGTAAATATCCTTCAGGACACAGCTTGCATCACACACACTCTGAAGCCCCAGTGCAGACCAATCTCATTTTACATCTTGTGATCTTTCTTCCTTTTTTTTCTCTTTCTTTCTTTCCTTCCGTCTTCCTTCTTCCTTCTTCCTTCTTCCTTCTTCCTCCTTCCTCCTTCCTTCCTTTCTTTCTTTCTGTTTCTTTCTTTCTTTCTTTCTTTCTTTCTTTCTTTCTTTCTTTCTTTCTCTCTTCCTTCCTTTCTTTGTCTGAGAGATTGAATTTAAAACCTCCCAGCCTTCTTTACATTTGTATATGGACCCAGGGTCTCATAAAGTTGTCCAGGCTCACCTTGCACTTGGAATTCACCTGCTTCAGCTTCCTAAATAGCTGGGATTACAAACTGGCCATATCAGGCCTGGTTTATTTCTTTTACCTGATTTCTATTTCATTTATTCATTCATTCATTCATTCATTCATTCATTCATTCAAGACAGGGTTTCTTGTATCCCAGGCTGGCCCCAAACTCAGCCAAGGACGACGTTGAACTCCTGATTTGTCCAATGCTGGGATTACAGGGTGCTCCACTACTACTAGTTTATGACCTGCTGAGACTTGAACCCAAGGACTTATGCAAGCCAGGCAAGTTTACTACCAACTGAGCCACATCCTCAACCCTCACTTTTTTCTTTTAATCCAGGAATAGTGCTCCAAGCACTCACTCTTGGTTAGTGAAATGACATTGCAGCTCCCTTTTTTTTTTTTTTTTTTTTGCATTTTTGAGGTAGGGTGCAGCTCCCTTTATGACAAGAAGACTTCAGCAATCCACAGCTGCTTTGCTTCTGAGCTGTCAAAAGTTGTCAGATTTGGCCAGTGTGGTGGTGCACGCCTTTATCCCAGAACTCAGGAGGAAGAGGCAGGTGGATCGCTGTGAGTTCAAGGCCAGCCTGGTCTACATAGTGAGTTCCAGGCCCTCTGCAATACGGAAACCCAGTCTCAACAAAACAGAAGTAAAAAATGTTGTGAGATTTCTCAACTATGTTATCTGTTGCTGCATAAAACTGAATTTAAACTTAGGAGTGCACAACACACACTTCCTATCTATCTCAAAGATTTTATGGGTCAAGAGTTCAGGCACAGCTTGCCTTGTCTTCTGCTTGGGTGACCACGAGGCTGTGATCCAGGCACCTGCCAGGCTAGCCCCCGGGGAGGAGGGACTTGGGAAGCTGCTGCTGTCAGGCTCACGTGGTTGTTGGCAAGGTTTCAGTTCTACATGGTGTGAGGGGCTGAGGGCTAGGCATGTGAGCAGATAACACTGCTGTGCTTTGTACAGGTCTTCCTGAAAGGAAGCATAGACCTCAAAAGATACAGTCACATCTTGAAACAGCAAAATTAGCGCTGAAGGAAAGTTCCTTGTTCATGTCAACGGAATTCTTTGCCTATATTATCTCTTTCTATCTAAATTTTTACATTATTCTTAAGCTTTCCAGATGCTTTCCCATACTCATGGTAATAACTTATGAGCCCAACATGAACTTATCTAGCAGATAAGTACCACCCCCACATGCAGCTGAATAACTATCATCCCCCCCATACACACCTGAGTAACTACCACCCCCACACGCAGCTGAATAACTATCATCCCCCCCATACACACCTGAATAACTACCACTCCCACCTGCACAGCCAAATAACTATCATCCCCCACACACAAACAGCTGATTAACCACCACCCCCTACAGGAACAGCTAAATAAGTACTACCCTACACACATACAGCTAAATAAGAAGCACAACGCACACAGCTGATCCACCTGAATAACTGCAACCTCCACATACACCTGAATAAATATGCCACACACACACACACGCAGCTGAATAATTATCACTCTCCCCACACAGCTGAATAAGTACCACCCAGATACATACACCTGAATAGCTACCACTCCACACACACAGCTGGAAAACTATCACCCACATACACAGCTTAATAAGTATCACACCGGACATAGCTAAATAATTCTCTCACTCCACATGCATGCAGTGGACCCAGCACAGTTGAAAGTAACTGCTACCCAACACCACACACACACACACACACACACACACACACATGCACGCTCGCATGCGTGCACTCGCACACATGTACATGTGCACAGGAGTTAAGAGAGAGAGCTGAATAAGCACTACCCCCCTACACAGCAGTATTGGCTTGCACCTGAGGGTCAACACTGGGTATGAAGAGATTTTTTAAGATGTGTTTATCATTATTATTATTATTATTATTTGGGGTTTTTAAATTTATTTTTTGTATGTATTTTTTATTTTTTATATTTTTTGTATGTATTTTTTTATTTATTTTTTGAATGTACTGTCTGCATTCAGGTTTGTGCACCCATGTCGTGCAATGCTGCAGAGGTCAGAAGAGGGTGTCGGGTTCCCCTGGAACTGGAATTAAAGACAGTTCTCACCCACCGTGTGGGTGCTAGGGATCGAACCCGGGTCCTCTGCAAGAGCAGTTGGCGCTCTTAACCACTAGGCCATCTCTCCAGCCCCTACTATTTTGGTATTTTTGAGAGAGGGTCTTTCTGTAGCCCCAGCTGTCCTGGAACTCACTTTGTAGACCAGGCTGGCCTTGAATTCACAGAGATCCACCTGCCTCTGCCTCCCAAGTGCTAGGATTAAAGGCGTGCACCACCACACTGGGCCAGCACATGCCTTTTAAATCCCAGCAGAGCAGAGGCACGTGGATCTTTGTGAGTTCAAGGCCAGCCTGGTCTACAGAGCTAGTTCCAGGCCAGCTGGGGCTACAGGGAGACCCTGTTTCGAAAAGACAAAAAAAAAATCCCAGCAGAGGCAGGAAGATCTCAGTGAATTAGAGTCGTCCTGCTTGGTCTACAATAGGGAGTGCAAGGTGAGCGGGGGCTACATGGTGAGACCTTATCTAAATAAATAAATAAATAAGGGCTGGAGAGATGGCCTAGTGGTTAAGAGCCCCGACTGCTCTTACAGAGGACCCGGGTTCGATCCCCAGCACCCACATGGTGGCCTAGAACCGTCTGAAACTCCAATTCCAGGAGAACTCCAGTTCCAGGGGAATCCGACACCCTCTTCTGACCTCTGCGGCATTGCACGACACGGGTGCACAGACCTGCATGCAGACAGTACATTCATACACATACAGAAATAAATAAAATAAATAAATAAATCATTAAATATCATTTTAAAAGTACTTCAAGCCCATGGTCATCCTCAGCTATGTCCTAAGACTAGCCTGGGACAGAGAAGAGCCTGTCTCAGAGCAAACAAAGAAATCAATTTACAATTTTAAAAGCATCCCTTCATAGCCCCTCCACCCAGTCAGTGCTGAGAGTGCTGCTTGTTCTTATGGATGGGGTTTCCAGGTCAGCCCTGTAGACTGTTCCAGGCATTCAGCAGCATCTCGACCTCCACCTTCTGTGTGCCGTCTGGCTGTGCACCCTTTACCCACCGAATAGAAAGAGACTCGAGATTACCAGCTTCCTCCTGGGAAGAGACCAAAATCTCCCCCACTTGAGGACTACTGTGTTCCATGTTATATTTGTTTTTTTGTTTTGTTTTTGTTTTTGTTTTTGTTTTTCTCTATGTGTACGAATGTACTGTCTGCATGCAGGCCTGTGCACCCGTGTCGTGCAATGCCGCGGAGGTCAGAAGAGGGTGTCAGATTCCCCTGGAACTGGAGTTTCAGACGGTTCTCAGCCGCCACGTGGGTGCTGGGGATCGAACCCGGGTCCTCTGCAAGAGCGGTCGGCGCTCTTAACCGCTAGGCCATCTCTCCAGCCCCCACGTTATATTTGTATCTCCCCATCCGCATCACAACATCTACATATGTGGTCATGCCCCCTACATATTCTTTTTTTTTTTTTTTTCGGAGACAGGGTCTCCCTGTAGCCCCAGCTGTCCTGGAACTCACTCTGTAGACCAGGCTGACCTTGAACTCACAAGATCTGCCTGCCTCTGCCTCCCAAGTGCTAAGATTAAAGACATGTGCCACCACGCCCGGCTTATCTTTTTCTTTAACATGAGTCTTTCCAAATAAATAAAATAAAATAAAATAAAATAAAATAAAAAATAAAATATAAAAAAAAAAATACCATGCGTCTTTCCCTCTCTCTTAAACCCATGCTTAAATCAATATTATAATCTCTGGGGAAGCTGCCGAGATGACTCCGTGGGTAAGGGTGCTTGCTATCAAATCCGACAATCTGAGTGTGATCCCCAGGACCCATAAGAAGAGAACCAGTTCCTACAAGTTGTCTTCTGATCTCTGCACATGTACTATGGCATATGCACACCACACACACACACTCTCTCTCTCTCTCTCTCTCTCTCTCTCTCTCTAAACAAATGTAATTTTGAAAGCTTTTATAAAAACTTAAAAAAAAAAATTGAGACCAACTTTCTTGTTCCTTAGGCTGGACTCTAACTCACAATTAGCTCAGGATGACCTTGAACTCTGGATCCTTCTACTTCCACCTCACGTGCAAGGACCGCAGGACACAGCTGCCTCATCTGCTTTTCTCAGTGCTGGCAATGGAGCCCAGAGCTTCGTGGTTGCTAGGCAAGCACTCTACCAACCAAGCTATATTCTCTCTCTCTCTCTCTCTCTCTCTCTCTCTCTCTCTCTCGTGTGTGTGTGTGTGTGTGTGTGTGTGTGTGTGTGTGTGTGTGTGT
>VZQC01009601.1:2663849-2711260 GCA_009823505.1 Rhizomys pruinosus | reverse complement strand
ATGTGTCTTTTATTCTTTTGATGCTATCATAAATGGGATTTTTTAATTTCTTTAGATAGTTGTTTTTTTTTAATTTTTTTTAATTTAATTTTATTTATTTCTGTATGTGTATGAATGTACTGTCTGCATGCAGGTTTGTGCACCCGTGTCGTGTAATGCCGTGGAGGTCAGAAGAGGGTGTCGGATTCCCCTGGAACTGGAGTTCTCCTGGAATTGGAGTTTCAGACAGTTTTCAGCCGCCATGTGGGTGCTGGGGATCGAACCCGGGTCCTCTGTAAGAGTGGTCGGCGCTCTTAACCACTAGGCCATCTCTCCAGCCCTAGATAGTTGTTTATAATTAGACATTCAACTGATATTTTATGTTGATTTTATAGCCTGGGACCCTACTGAATTTGTAAGTTATAGTGGTTTAAATTATTACTGCCTCTACTGCTATTGTTTTGTTTTGATGTTTTAGTTTTAGGAGTGTTTTTGTTTGTTTGTTTTGTTTTGTTACAAGGTCTCATATATCCCAGACTCTCCTTGAGCTTGCCAAGTGCTGAACTTATAGGCATGTGCACCAGGGATGGAACCCAGGATTTGGTGTATGCTAGCCAGCATACTACCAAATGAATATGTCCCTAGCCCTAACGTTTTTTAGAAGGAGTGAAGTCTTTAGGGTTTTAATTTAATTTAACTTTAATATAGGAGATTAAACTATTTCTGTTGTCACTTAGATAATTTTATAATTCTTTTCCAATTTGGATTTTTGTTTTTTGTTTTGTTTGTTTTTTGCCTAATTGCTTTGGCTAGGACTGCCAATACTGTGGTCAGACAGGCCTTGAATAGAATGATTCAGTTCTCCATCATTGAGTGTGATGGAATCTGTTGGCTTTGATTTGGGCCTTTATCGTATTGTATACCTAATTTATTGAGAGTGTTTCTTTAAACATGTGTGGGTGTTGAGATTCATCAACGCACTTTCTGCATGTATTGAGATGATTATATGATTCGGGCTTTTGCTCTGTTAAGGAAGTTGTCACGCTTCTTGCTTTGCACTGTGTTGAACTATTCTTACTTCTAGGAATGAACCCCAGCTAATCACAGTGTGTGATCATGTTACTGTGCTCTTCAGTTCCATTTCCTCCTGTTTAGTTCAGGATTTTTTTTAGTGTATGCTCATCTTGGAAGGGCTTTGTCATATTCTGTTTTAAAGACTTTGAGTAGGGTTAATATCAATTCTTTTCATTATTACTATTCTATTTATTTGTTGTGTGTGCATGCAAGTGTGCACACCCATGTACATGCATTCAGATGTCTTTCCGCAATTGTTTCTCCATGTCTGTTTGCTTGAGACAAGCTCTCACTATGTACCCGTGTGGCCTGGAACTGCTATGTAAACTAGCCTGGCCTGGAACTCATGGAGATCACCTGCTTCTGCCTCCTGGGTGCTAAGATTAAAGGTAAAGATGAGCAGACCTGACCACCGCATTATTTTGTGAGACATGGTCTCTCACTGAACCCTAACCTCACTGGTTCATCTAGATTGGCTAGCCAGCAAGCTCCTGGTATCCATTGTTCCCCCTACCCCTGTCCCCCCCACAACACTGGATTTGCAGAAATGTACAACTATGCCCTGGCTTTTACATGGTGCTGGAGATTTGAACTCAGGTCTTTTGTTTTCACAGCAAGTACTCTCACCCACTGGGCCATCTCCTCAGCCTTCAGTGTATTCTTTCATTTTGTTTTCATTTCAGAGGAAAATTTGTGGGTATCACTTTTCTCTTTCCACCATGGGATCAAACCCAGATCATCGGACTTACACACAAGTACCTTTAACTGCTGAGCCATCTCCCCATTTCTTAAATTTATTTATATTTTTATGCTGGGCATGGTTGTGCACACCTTTAATCTCAGCACTCAGGAGGCAGAGACAGGGGGATCTCTGAGTTCAAGGCCAGCCTAGTCTACACAGCGAGCTGCAGGCCAGCTGGGACTAAAGGGAAGACCCTGTCTCAAAACGACCAAAATATTCATTTGTATTTTTACAGTGTAAGGGATAAAACCCAATGTTTCACATATTCTAGGTAAATACTGCCACTGGGGTTGTGATGATTAATCCTAATAATCCTGGGTGTCAACTTGACTGGATTTAGGATTAACAAAAATAAGAAAGAGATCTTCAGATTGGATTATCTTCACCAGATGACCCACCCTAAATAAGTTATTTTGGCAACTGGTATAAAAGGAATATTTCTATCCATTCCTTTACTTTCAGTCTATGAACTGAAAGTTCATTTCTTTAATGGAATCTCTTTTTTTTTTTTTATGTTTATTTAACATGAGGACGGGGAGGTGTGTGCCATGACGTGCGTGTGGCGGCCAGAGGACAACCTGGAGCTGCTTCTCATCTTCCGCTTTGTGGGCTTCAGTAACCAAACTTGGGTCCTTGGGCTTGGAGACAAGTGTTTTACCTCCTGAACTATCTTGCCAGTCCTTAATGGGATTTTTTTTTTTTTTTTTTGGTCTTTTCAAGACAGGGTCTCCCTGTAGCCCCAGCTGTCCTGGAACTCACTCTGTAGACCAGGCTGGCCTTAAACTCACAAAGATCGGCCTGCCTCTGCCTCCCAAGTGCTAGGATTAAAGGCGTGCACCACCACACATGGATCTTAATGGGATCTTTTTTTAAAAACATGTATTTATTCTTTAGCAATTTCATACATACATTTCATACATATATACAATGCATTGGGACCATTTTTAATAATTTGTATTTGGGGCTGGAGAGATGGCTCAGCAGTTAAGAGCACTAATTACTCTTGCAGAGGATCAGGATTCGATTCCCAGCACTCATATGGTGGCTAAAAACCATCTTTAGCCAGGCGTGGTGGTGTACGCCTTTAATCCTAGCACTTGGGAGGCAGAGGCAGGTGGATCTCTGTGAGTTCAAGGCCAGCCTGGTCTACGGAGTGAGTTCCAGGCCAGCTGGGGCTACAGGAAGACCCTGTCTCCAAAACAAAACAAAACAAAACAAAACAAAACAAAACAAGTTTAAAAAAATAGTTTGCATTTGATAGATCACGTTTCACGCTTTGCTTTTTTACACTTAGAGTTATATTCCGTACAGTGTTTTATTACATGGAAATAGTAGTCCATGTTGGCCTTGAACTTCTGCCAGTGCCTCCTAAGTGCTGGGACTGCAGATATGTGTCACCTCAGCCAGCTTACCCTATTCTTTTTAAAGATTTATTTTATTTTATTTTATTTTATTTTTGAGACAGGGTCTCCCTGTAGCCCCAGTACCTGGAACTCACTATGTAGACCAGGCTAGCCTTGAACTCAAGGTGATCTGCCTGCCTCTACTTCCCAAGTGCTGGGATTAAAGGTGTGTGCTACCACACCTGGCTTATTATTTTTATTTTATGTGTATGAGTGTATTGTCTGCACTATGTAAGTGCACCCACGCCATGCAATGCCTGCAATAGTTAGAAGACGTCATCAGAGTCCCCTGGAACTGGAGTTTTGGATGGTTGTTAGCTGTCATGTGGGTGCTGGGAATCGAACTCAGGTCCTCTGCAAGAACAGCCAGTGCGCTCACCTCTGAGCCATCTCTCCAGCCCCACAGTATGTGCTCTTAACTGCTGAGCCGCCTCTCCAACCCCTGAGTCTACTATTTTTAACCATCATGTTACATTTTTACACATAATTGCATTTCTCTTATCGGTAAACACATTTTCAGGCTTTTTTTTTCTATCACACATCTATGTGTGATATGAGAAAAGTCATCGACTATATTGAAGTATGCCATCTCTCACTTAAGTGACCGCTTTTTGTAAATGATGAAGCAAATAATATGTATTGTTTTGTTTTGTATTTGAGACAGGATCTCACTATGCAGCCTAGGCTGGCCTGGAACTTGCAATATAACCCAGACTTTGAACTCCTAATCTTCCTGCCTTGGCCTCCCAAATGCTGGGATTATAGGCATGAGCCGACACACCTAGGTGTATTCTTTTAATTATAAATATTCTCAATTTTCTGCTTAAAAAATTACATCACAGCTAGGCATCTGGGCACATAAGATCCCAGCATTTCAGAAGGGGAGGCAGGAGGATTGGGAGTTCCAGGTCATCTTTGACTGAACACCAATTTTGAGGCCAACTTGGACTACCTAAGACCCTCTCAAATCAACAACAATTACACGAACATATCCATTTTTCTACCCTCTTTTCAGTACTGTTTAACTTTGCAAAAACTTAGAGGTTAAACAATTGAAAGATGTTTTGAGGTACCTCTCTTGGCCTTGAAAGGAGCTGTTCTTCATCTCCTGGGAGTGTGTTCCCTTCTGCTCTCACAGGGAAAAAGACAAGACCCTCTCTCAGAGGCTCTGCAGAGGGAGCTGGCTTCCCCCTCTGACTCCAGAAGATCCCCCTCACTTGGGAGGGAGAGCAACTGTGAGGTACGCTCATCCTCTGAGGTGAAGGCTGAGAAACATGCTCTGCAGGGCTCTGAAGGAAGTGCAGATAGAGGTTCTCTGCAGAGAGTAGGAAGCACTTTAGCACCCAGAGTGCCCCTTACCTGCAGCCGCCCCCTTATCTCTTAAGGACAAGAGCACTCTGCTCACTAAGAGTTAACAGACTTCTTTGGGCTTTGTTGATGCAGAGGCTTGAGCATAGGCATCTGTTTTCTGGGATGCTGGGCACATGTTGCCTTGGCCCTCCCCATTTGTACATATGCCTGAGAGGGCCTTGGGCACGTTGTGGTGTTTTACTATAATGATGGGAAAATCCCCATGTGTTCTGCACTGCTGGAGCACTTGTCATATGTAAACTCTGTGTGAACCCCAAACACAGAGCTTCCAATAAAGGCTCTCGGGAGGACAGTGAAAGTGCTCCTGAGTGACAAAGCTGGAGGACTGCTGCTCTAATCTGTTCTTAGGCACTGGTCGTCAGGCAAGGCATCTACACTTACCTAAAAGACTACACTTACCTCAAAGACTCATTGTTGCCCAGCCTGACTTCCGTGTGTCTACAAGTCATCTGGCTTCCAATATACCCCTCAAATAAAACAACAGAGACTCTTATTGTCCAAGGAAACACTGATTTAACTTTCCGAATCTGAGTGTCATCCTTGAACAGGGAGCATACTCATCTTCTCTATATAGTTCCAGTTTTAGCAAATGTAGTACCACTAGGAACACTACTGGATTTTCCAGGTGGACATACCCCAGGTTCAAATTTTGAACTTTTTTTTTTTTGGTCTTTTCGATCAAATTTTGAACTTTCATTTGTGTGTGTGCATCATATCAATTAGATTGTTTTTATTATCTGATTCAGACTTTCTGTTTCATCTTCTTGTTTATTTGATGGTTAACTTCTATGGGAGTTTTGGTAGTAGTTTTGGTAGCTCCTGAGCCAAAAGAAGCAATTGTGCTCATGGCCTACACAGTCACCAGCTTTCAGAAGGTCCCTTGTCAGGGAATGCCTCTTGGGCTCTGACTAGAAACAGTGACTAAGCACTGTCAGGCTGAATGTCCTGGGTCGCTCTGAGGTATGAAACATTACCTGTTTATTGAAGCAACATTACATAACTGATATCTCTAAGCCTCTCCAATCAAGTGATTCACCGGTTTCGTGGAGCTACTCAT
The DNA here is from genome assembly GCA_009823505.1 of Rhizomys pruinosus. Taxonomy (NCBI): domain Eukaryota; kingdom Metazoa; phylum Chordata; class Mammalia; order Rodentia; family Spalacidae; genus Rhizomys; species Rhizomys pruinosus. The sequence continues at coordinate 2,705,634 of VZQC01009601.1, read as the reverse complement.
AACATCATTATCCTGGTCACCATCAATTAGTGTTTGCAGAGCACCCACATGGAGATGACACTATACTCAGTGCCTGACAGTACATAAGGAAGACAAAGAATTCAGCTGCTAAAGTAAACTGCTGGAGCTGCACATCTGAATATGAACCATAGAACAAACATACCTGTGATCCAACCTACCTGCATTGCACACGGTAGGGCCAACTCCTTGAAACTCACCGTAGAGCTGCACAATGGCTATTTGTGTTGCAAGCAGATGAAGAAGATGGTCTCACATGAGAGGTGCTGAAACACACTCTTTGAGGACTCCAGAATCAAACTTTAAAGGTTTAAAAAGGCAACTGGGTATGATGGTGCATGCCTGTGATCCCAGCACATGGGAGGTGGAGCCAGAAAGATCCGATCAAAGTTATCTCTGGGCTGGAGAGATGGCTCAGCAGTTAAGAGCACTGGCTGCTCTTGCAAAGGGTTCGATTCCCAGCACCCACATGGTGGCTAAGAACTGTCTTTAACTCCAGTTCCAGAGGAATCTGACACCCTCTTCTGACCTTCCGTAGCATTGCACAACACGGGTGCAACGACCTACATGCAGACAGTACACTCATACACATAAATAATAAAAATAAAAAAGTTATCCTTGGCTAAAAAGTGAACTTTTTAAAGAATTCCAAGTATTCAATTATTTTGTTCATGTGTATTTTTTTATTCTTATTTTATGCGTATGAGTGTTATGCCTGCATGTATGTAAGTGCACCCATGTCATGGAACACCCACAGAGGCCAGAAGAGGGTGTCAGATCCCCTGGAACTGGACATATGGACTGTTGCTAGCCACCATGTGGGTTCTGGGATTCAAACCCAGTTCTTCTGCAAGAACAGCCAGTGCTCTTAACCTCTGAGCCATCTCTCTAGGACCACATGTATATTTTATCAATTTTTATTACATTTTATTTGTTTATGTGTACGTGAACGTGTGTGTATGTGTGTGTGTGTGTGTGCGTGTGCATGCGCGCGCGTGATGGGGTGTGTGTCAGAGGACAGCTCTCAGGAATCAGTTCTTTCTTATCATGTGGATTCCAGGGATAAAACTCATGTCCCCAGGTTTGGCAGTCAGCACCTATACTGAATTTAAGACAAATCTGGGCTACATGAGAACTTGTTTCAAACAAAACAAAACAAAACAAAAAACACAAGCTTTGGAAAGGTCTTTGTTGAACAACACTGAACCAAATTCTCCAAAATCCATTCTTTTTTCAGTTTTTTTGTTTTGTTTTGTTTGTTTGTTTGTTTGGTTTAGACAAGGTCTCCCAGTAGCCCCAGCTACCCAGCTAGCCTGGAACTAAAAGTGTGCACCACTACCCACTACACCTGGCTTCTTTTTCCAGTTTTTTGAGGCAAGGTCTCCCTGTAGCCACAGCTGGCCTGAAACTCACTATGTAGACCAGACTGGTTTTGAACTCACAGAGATCCATGAACTCAGAGAGATTCATCTGATTCTGCCTTCCAAGTGCCAGACCTAAAGGTGTGTGCCACTACACCAGCTTATTTTATTGTTTATATGTCTGGGTCTTTTGCCTGCACATGTAAGTATGCCACATGCGTCCAATCCCACAGAGGTCAAAAGATGTGTTGGATTACCTGGAACTGGAGTTAAGGACAGTTGTTGCTCCCCATGAGGGACCTAGGAACTGAATCTAGGTCCTCTGCAAGAATAGTCAGTGTTCTTCGCCATCTCTCCAACCACTCCAATTTTATAATGCCCCTGCTCAGAGATATTATAGAATTAGTAGCCATCAACTCTAAAGATTTGGAGAGTATCCAGATTCCAAGGAAGACTCCCTGGTCATAGTTAGCAAGGAGATGGAAATCTTACAAAGTTCCATAAGAAAATTCTGGAGCTAGGTAGATGTTCACAGTGTGAGGGCCTGAGTTTGAATTCCCAGAACCAAATAAAAGCTGGACATGGTAGCAGGCATCTGTAATCTCAGTTATCTCCAGTTAACAGCCCTGATTAAAGGCATTTTAGGTGGGCATAGAGTTGAACCAGGACCATTTTCTTCCATTTTCACTAGCCTAATTTCAAATTTCTCTTCACTGTCTTATTATCTCTTCATTTCCTTCTTGTACCATATTGAGAAATAGAAAGAAAAAAAAAAAGAGAAATAGAAAGAATAGAGAGAAAAACAGAACAACAAAGCCAATTGGCTTTCAGGGGCTGGAAGTATGCACAGTTGGGAGAATGCTTACCCAGCACGCACAAAACTGGGCTCATCACCAGCCCTGCACAAACTAGGAATGATGGTACGCACCTGAAATCCTAGCACTGGGAAGGTCGAAGCAGGAGGAGCAGAAGGAGTGGAAGGACGAGCTTGGGCTACAGAACAAGTTTGAGGCCAGCCTAGGCCAAATTAAAATATAACAAACACAGCCGAGTATGGTGGTGCACACCTTTGGTCCCAGAGGCAAAGGCAGGCAGTTCTTTGAGTTCAAGTCCATCCTGGTCTACATAGTGTGTTCCAAGCCACCTGGGGCTATAGGGAGACCCTGTCTCTAATAATAATAACAACAACAACAACAACAACAATAACAACAACAACAACAACAACAACAGCAAAGCTAGACTGACAGAGAGCAGATGAGCTGAGATACCAGGTATGGAGGAAGGGATTTTTGGAATTCTTTACCCAGACTGTGAAAGTTACACTGTGTGCATTTTTTTAATATGCATCCAAAATTTATCAACATATCCCCTAAAATTTGTGAATTTTATTATGAGATTTATGTCTCAATAAAAACACAATAGAGGCTAGAGAGATGGCTCAGTGGTTACCCTTATATATATATGCAGGCAATATACTCATTTGCATAAAATAAAGATAATAAAATAGTTTTAAAAAGTAAAAGGCAACAATAACAGATTGTAAAGCAAAAGGCAAATTCATAGGCTTAATCCTGAAAAAAGTCCCCAAAAGACATTGAGTTCAGTTCCTTTCTCTATTCAAAAATATTTCATTTTTTTTAATGTGTCTGAGTGTACTGCCTGCATGTAGGTTTGTGCACCCATGTCGTGCAATGCCAAGGAGGTCAGAAGAGGGTGTCGGATTCCCCTGGAACTGGAGTCAAAGATGGTTCTCAGTCGCCATGTGGGTGCTGGGAATGGAAACGGGGTCCTCTGCTAGACCAGTCAGCGCTCTTAACCTCTAAGCCATCTCTCCAGCCCCCTATTTTTATTTTTTATGTGTATGATTGGATTGACTGCATGTGAGTAAGCACACCTGTCACGTGCAATGCCTAAGGTCAGAAGAGGCCTTTGGATCCCCTGGAAGTGGAGTTACAGAAGGTTGTTAGTGGGTGCTGGGAATCAAACCCAGGTCTTCCATAAAAGTGGCCAGTGCTCTTAACCTCTGAGCCATATCTCCAGCCCCCAGTTCCTTTCTTTTATATTTTATAAATGAGGAAAACAACAGCCAGAGAGAGATTACTGTTATTCAAAATCCCACACCTCAGCATGTCTTCCTCCCTCTCTTTCCTTCCTTCCTTCCTTCCCCCGCCTTCTTTCTTCTCTTCTCGCCTCCCTTTTTCCTTTCCTCCCTCCCTCTCTCCCCTCCACTCTTTCCTTCTTTCCAAAGAATCTGCACCTAGACCATCCCATGAGGCCCTGCACTGACTCTAGTTACATCTGCAGTTCTTTTCTACAGTAGCCCACTAATCTTCTCCTCATATGAGACCATGTTAAGCACAGCAGGAGACAAGCGTCTTTCTGTTCTGCTGCCCTGTCGAGCATATTTAACCTGTAAGCTGTGTTGTCATACATACAATCCCAAAGCATCTTAATCTACCTAATATACCTTTCAGATATACAGCACTTTCATTTGAACTCATCCTCATTGTATTCAGGAGGCAAAAGCAGTAGACAATATATATTAACAGATTTATTACAAAAAAAAAATGGTTGGTGCAGTTGTGGAAGCTGACTAGGCAATGGTGAAATCTGTCTGGCAGGACATCAAGAAAAGCATTACAGATATCGCCAAGCAAACCCAGGTCCACAAATGGATTCCTTCTTCTCCAAGGAAGCTAAGTTAAAACAATGACTGCTCTGTGAATATTGACAAAGGAAGACAAGCATGGTATGACATCAGATGGAAAAGAGACAAAGGCAGGCATTCATGTTGTGACATCAGATGGAAAATATACAGAGGAAGTCATCCATGATGTAACACTGGATGTAAAACAGACAGAGGAAGACATCCATGGTGTACATCACATGTAAAAGAGATGGGAAGACATCCATGGTGTACATCACATGTAAAAGAGATGGGAAGACATCCATGGTGTACAGCATATGTAAAACATACAGAAGAAGACATCCATGGTGTGACAGCACATGTAAAATATATAGGAAGACATCCATGGTGTACATCGCATGTAAAACACACCGAGGAAGACATCCATGGTGTACATCGCATGTAAAACACACAGAGGAAGACATCCATGGTGTACATCACATGTAAAACACACAAAGAAAGACATCCATGGTGAACATCACATGTAAAACACACAGAGGAAGATATCCATGGTGTACACCACATGTAAAATAGACAGAAGAAGACATCTATGGTGTTCATCACATGTAAAACAGACAGAGGAAGACATCCATGGTGTGACATCACATGTAGAACAGAGGAAGGCATCCGTGGTATGACGTGTCCACAGGCCTCCAACAGCTACAGCATCCCCACACACACCTGTTCCCTCTGATGCAACACCCACCCTTATGCTTGCCATCACCACCAAGACTCTGTGGGATCCCCCAAACTGGGACCAGATGTCAGTCCACTATCAAGTGACAGACTATGTGCCCTGTGGTTTGGGCAGAAGCCCCTGAGTCATGGAGCCATCCACAGTGACAGACACCAGGCAGCATTTGTCAGGCTGTTGGAGATGACAACATGCTGGATTTTTTTCCAGATGAACTCTCAAGGAACCCACAGATTCCCTTGAACAGGGAGATGTTGTCCATGTGGGACTATATCTATGTTTCTATGTTTTGGATATAAGTTTTCCCCAAAGCTTCTTGTGATGACTCAATCTCCAGTGTGGTGAACTGAGAGGTAGTTGATCTTTAAGAGGCAGGACCTAATGAAAGATAATTGGATCACAGAGTCATCACCCTTAGAAGGAATTAATGTAGTTCTCACAGGACCGGATTCGTTTCTGAGGGAATGGAGTGTTAGAAAATCACCAGTCTGCTCCCTTCTGGGTTCTGCCTCCTCTCATGCATTTGCCCCTCTGAACACAAGCCTTTTCCTTCCCATCTCTGTAATATTACTGCACAGCCCCAGAACCCTTGCAGATGGCACTGGGCTAGTTTGCAACTGTGAGCCCAAGTAAACCTCTTCTCTGTATGCATTATCAAGTCTCTGGTGTTTTATTATAGTAACATAAATTAGATTAGGTTGTCTCACCAGTAAGGGACCCCCAAACCAAAACAAACTAGACCGTTAGATCCATAGAAAAGAAATGATTTGCTGGGCGTGGTGGTACACACCTTTAATCCTAGCACTTGGGAGGCAGAGGCAGGCGGATCTTTGTGAGTTCAAGGCCAGCCTTGTCTACAGAGTGAGTTCCAGGACAGCTGGGACTACAGGGAGACCCTGTCTCGAAAAGACCAAAAAAAAAAAAAAAAAAAAAAGAAATGATTCAAAGGAAATACTGGCCAGTGCCTAGTGTTCCATGGACTGTAAATCACCCAGCACACAAGTATACCAGTGTGGGTCATACTGATTCCTCTGCACAGGGTTTGGCAGAAAAGAGGGTCAGTAACGATTTTCAGAATGGAAGTGGAGGAAACTACCACGTTCTGCCTCCTGGACCTGTGCTTCCTCACCCAAAGTTCCTCACCCTTTCAGTTTTGTCATCGTATACTCTCTCCCTACAAGGAACACTTGCAAAGGAAGTGCCCAGTCACAGAGATCTGGCTAAAGCAGCGGGTGTGCAGACAGGCCTTGTCATCTGTGTTACTCTGCTTTCAGGCCTCCTCCCTTAGGCCAGACCCTAATGAATCAACGCTGAACTGCTCCAGACCTTCTGCCTTAAATCTAATATTCTTTCCCAAGTGGAATCAGATCCACATTTTCTAATTATATTACCCTTCTAACAACCTTTCAAATTCATAGTTCCATAAACAATCCATGAGGAGATGAGTTTACTACAACAATAAGGTTTTTAAAATATAAGGAGGAACCAGGCATGGTAGCACACGCCTTTAGTCCTAGCACTCGGGAGGCAGAGGCACGCAGATCTCTGTGAGTTCTAGGTCAGCCTGGTCTACATAGTGAGTTCCAGGACAGCTGGGGCTATAGGGAGACCCTGTCTCAAAAAGACCAAATGAAAGATCAAGAGGAGGAAGAAGGAAAAGGTGAAAGAGGAGAGGGAGGAGAAAAAGAAAGTGAGGGAGGAGCTGAGGAGGAGGAGGAAAAGGAAGGAATGAGGAATAAAAGGAGTAGGGGGAGAAGAGAAGGAGGAGGAAGAGTGTGAGGAGGGGAAGGAAAAGAAGGCTTTCAATAACCATTCTGAAGGGAGGAGGCCAACTCCTGGGGTGAATGTCAGAGGTCACTGGATCAAAACAGACTGTGATAAGGCACTGTGGCAGGATTCTGTGAAGAATGATCAAGATCACGAGTGCAACCCTGTGCCGCACCCCAGCTCAGTGCCTGAGTCCCTGTGCTGCACCCCAGCTCAGTGCCTGAGTCCCTGTGCTGCACCCCAGCTCAGTGCCTGTGTCCCTGTGCTGCACCCCAGCTCAGTGCCTGAGTCCCTGTGCCGCACCCCAGCTCAGTGCCTGAGGAGCACAGTATCATGTGCCTCTCGGCTTAATGCCATTTCTCAAGGATAAACAGATTCGCAGGAGAGGAATTCTGGAGGTGGCTGGTTATACCGCCACTACTGTTACCTTGTTTTATTTTATTTTTTTTTAAGAAGAGGGGATGTTTAAAACCTTGTTTTATTTTTAATACAATCTTCTGAGCTTGATGGCATTATCTATGATTTATAGTGGATGAAACCATAGCTTGAAGAGAGCATATCATTTGTCTCAAGCTTATGCCTGCCAGAAGTAAAACTACTGTTTTTCTGCATTTCAGTGCCAGTGAACTGAGTGGCAAATTGTGTCAAAGGATACTGAAAGTTGTTTGTTCATCATTTTTCCAGTAAGGGAGAGAGACATGGCTCAGCAGATAAAAGAATTTGCCATGTAAGCCTTTTGTCTAAGTGAGTTAAAAATCTTTCTTTCTTTCTTCCTTTCTCTTTTCATTTTCTTGTGTGTGTGTGTGTGTGTGTGTGTGTGTGTGTGTGTGTGTGTGTTTGAGAGAGAGTCTCCCTGTAGCCCCAGCTGGCCCAAAACTTACTATGTAGATCAGGATGGCCTTGATCTCACAGAGATCCACCTGCCTCTGCCTCCTGAGTGCTGAGATTAAAGGTGTGCACCACCACGGCCTGCTCATTTTCTTCTTTTTTGATTAGCCAAGATTTAATATAGTCAAAATCTATAATATGATATTATTTTGATGTCTATGGCTGTAAAGGAAAAAGATTTAACTAAGTTTATTCGTGTTTTAGTTTCACTCATTTATTTATTTATTTTTGGTTTTCTGGGATAGGGTCTCACTCTATAGCCCATGCGAGCCTTGAACTCATGATGAAGCTCCTGCCTAAGCCTCCTGAGTGCTGGGATTAAGTGTGATCCACCACAACAGGTTAGGGAGGACGGTTTTAAAATGGAAGATTTGGGGGCTGGAGAGATGGCCTAGCAGTTAAGAGCACCAACTGCTCTTGCAGAGGACCTGGGTTCGATTCCCAGCACCCACATGGCAGCTGAGAACCGTCTTTAACCCCAGTTCCAGGGGAATCCGACACCTTCTTCTGACCTCCTCGGCATTGCAGGACACAGGTGCACCAACCTACATGCAGACAGTACATTCTTTTTGTATGTGTATGTACATACAAATGTATGTACATACACATACAAAAATAAATAAAAATTGCCAGGCATGGTGGCACGCACCTTTAATCCTAGCACTTGGGAGGCAGAGGTAGGCAGATCTCTGTGAGTTCAAGGCCAGCCTGGTCTACAGAGCAAGTTCCAGGACAACCAGAGTTCCAGGGAGACCCTGCCTCAAAAAGACAAAAAAAAAAAAATAAAATAAATAAATAAATAAATAAATAAATATAAATTTTAAAAATATGTATTTAAAAAATAAAATGGAAGATTCGGGATCTTCAGTAATTTTACTGGTCAACATTTAGTATTTTCAGCAAATTCTCTTTTTCACCTCTATCAAAATAAATAAATTACCTATTTCTCACTGCTTCTATAATCCAAAAGAAAGACCAAAAGCAACCCAATGGTGATAGATGCTGGGTGTTCTTCACTACCATGACCAGACATGTGGTTTCTGACCTTGAGTGGACTCTGGGCTCATGTCACTGCAAATCTCCCGCACCTCAAACTGTTTCCCTTATGCTGTAATTTCCTTCTGGGACTGCCCTGCAAGAGGGCAGGAGACTGTCTCGGCCTCCCGTGCTCATGAGCTGGCTCCGCAGAATGTGCCGGGATCGTGGAGGCAATGGAAGGGCCTTGGCTGGCCATCCCAAAACAACCCCACAGAGACCCCCAGCACTGCCCTAGTAGATTCCAGCTATCTGCATTCGATCAAGACCCCAACGAAAAGGGGGTGAGGCCCAGGGGACTGGGCTGAAGACACTGGCTAGTTTCTGGTTGTGAGGAGTCTATGAGAGACGAGAGAGTTCTCAGGAATGGGGAGATGGCTCAACTGGTAAAATACTTCCTGAGCAAGCCTGATGACCCCCAAACCCATATAAAAAGCCAGTTGTGGTGGCCTGTGCCTTTAATCCCAGTGCCAGGGTATCAGAGACAGGAAGATCCTGGGGCTTGCTGACTATTGGTCTAGCCTAACCAACTAGCTTCAGAAACCCCGTCTCAAAAAATAAAAGGGAAGAAGCAAATACAGAGAAACACAGCCAACATCAACCTCTGGCCTGTACATGCAAAGTCACACACATGCACATGCATGTGCATACACACACACACACACACACACACTCCCCACAGGTGAAGAAACAAAGGAGTTCTAAGCTCCCTGGGGAATTTCAATGCTCCTTAAGGACAGGCGACCACTCCTCTCCTAACCTAACACAATGCCATTTAGGGGTGCCTGTCACAGACAAGATCCCAGGGGGATGAAACGAGGCCTTGGTCTTCATGTCCTTTAGAGGGAGATGAGCTGTGTGAATTAGAGTCACTTTTCCTCCTGCTATAGCTCAGCCTCTTTTCTTGAGTCATTCAAATCATCATTTAGTTTCATTTCTGTGTTTAAACATGAAGAAAACCTTTTTTTTTTTTTTAGTCTTTTTGAGACAGGATCTCCCTGTAGCTCCAGCTGTCCTAGAACTCACTATGTAGACCAGGCTGGCCTTGAACTCACAGAGATCCGTCTGCCTCTGCCTCCTGAGTTGCTGGGATTGAAGGTGTGAGCGACCACGCCCAGAGAAAACCTTTTCTTTAGCACCTTTCAAATTTACTTGGTGAAATTCCTCAGCTTTAAATTTTGTTATATCTTCTTGTTGTTGTGATTAGTGAGTGTGTGTGTGTGTGTGTGTGTGTGTGTGTGCGCGCGCGCGCTCAAGTCCCACAATGTACGTGTGGAGGTCAGAGAACAACTTGCAGGAGTCAGTTTTCTTCTGACTTTCGGGTCCCAGGTATCAAACTCGAGTGGTCAAGCTTCCAGGGCAAGCGCCTTTACCTGCTCAGCCACTGTGCCAGCCCTTTTTTTGCTTTTTACAGACCTGAGATGAAAGACCCTCTCTGGATGAAGCTACTCAGAGACAATATTCCATGCGGAACTCACTACCATTTAGAAGCTGGGAAAGTGTGTAAGAAGGAGAGAGGCCTTCGGAGAGGCGTGGGTGCATTTATGGAGCATGCATTAAGAGCAGTCGGTGCTCTTAACCGCTAGGCTATCTCTCCAGCCCATGAGCAATTCTTTTAAAGATGTAAAGAACCTGGAAACACACAGCCTAGCCCCCATCCACCCCTAACCCTTCCTTGGACCAGACTGTGTGTCCTATGCTGATCCCCTGCTTTGCATTTCACTTGGCGTTTTATCAGTGAACCTGGGGGATAATCTGATTCCTTATTAAGAATGGGATTAGTAGCTGGGCGTGGTGGTGCATGCCTTTAATCCTAGCACTTGGGAGGCAGAGGCAGGATCTTTGTGAGTTCAAGGCCAGCCTGGTCTACAGAGCGAGTTCCAGGACAGCTGGGGCTACAGGGAGACCCTGTCTCAAAAAAAAAAAAAAAAAAAAAAAAAAAGAACAGGATTAGTTCTTCAAAGAACCTGAGAACCTGGCTTCATCGCTGGAGCCTGTGGATTTCTGGGTGAAGTTTGGATGCATTTAGACCGCAGTCGCAGGTCTGATTTAAGGACAGTGAAACCTGCACACATGCAGCAGTGGCTCCATGGGGAGGCTGGGGAGAAACCAGAACACAGCGGAGTTTGTAACATAGTCAAACTCCCAAAGCTTATTTTGGGGAGATTTTCTTGGTTTGGGTTTTTGAGGGAATCATGGAGAAAATCTGAGATGCTTAACTACAAGATTTAGTTATTTCTTTTTGTGATCTCAAAAATGTACCTAGGATATTTTATGCATTTAATTTTGAAATTGATGAATGAATGAACCTCATTTCAATTTAATTTAATTCCATTCTAATTTAATGCCAGAGATTGCCACTTGAACATGGTACCTAATTAGGCTTTAAAGCCTGACCGTGAGTCCATCCTAGGGAAGGTGCAAAGCTTTTGTCTCCACGCCTCACCCAGGAGCACAGGGCAAAATACCCTCCTGGACTCCGGCGGGGCAGGAAGGTTCAGATCCCACCCAGGCCCAGCAGCATACCTCCTGCGTGGCTCATCTGTCTTTTCCTCCTTCCACAGTGATACCAGATGAGCTGGCACCCGCATCAAAGTCAAGAGACTGGCCTGGAGGAGTCTTGAGGTTTTACTTCCTACAGCCTCAGCAATCACAGCCCACTACTCTGGGTGCCCTGGGGCTCCCAGAGTTGAGTTTGCCAGGCAAGGGATGGGGGCTGGGAGAAAGGGAGTAACCAAAGGCCCAAAAGTTCCACTTCTTTTTCTAGGTCATGCTGACCTATTTTGCACTGAACTTACTTAACTTTAAGGGACGACCCTCAATCTCCTCCCTTTCCACAGTGATTCTCAAAGTAGTGATTCCCAACCTATAGCACCTATATCCCTTGGGAACTTGTTAAAAAACATATTCTGGGATCTGGGGAGATGGTTCAATGGGTAAAGAACTTGCTGACCGGGCTAGAGAGATGGATCAGTGGTTAAGAACACGGGTGGTTCTTGCAGAAGACCTGGGTTAAAATTCCAGCACCCACATAGCAGCTAACAACTGTCTGTAACTCTAGTTTCAGGGAATCCAACATCCTCTTTTATCCCCAGAGGGCATTGCATGACAGGGGTACATTTACATGCAGGGAATACACACATACACATAAAATAAAGATAATAAAATATTTTTTAAAAATGGGGCTGGAGAGATGGGTCAGCAGTTAAGAGCACTGACTGCTTTTGCAGAGGACCTGGGTTTGATTCCCAGCATCCACATGGTGGCTAAGAACCATCTTTAATCTCGGCATTAATCCTAGCACTCAGGAGGCAGAGGCAGGTGGATCTCTGTGAGTTCAAGGCCAGCCTGGTCTACAGAGTGAGTTCCAGGTCAGCTGGGGCTACAGGGAGACCCTGTCTCAAAAAAGACAAAAAAAAAAAAAAGAACTTGCTGAGCAAGCATGAGGAGCTGAGTACCCAGCCCTCAAGTAAAAGCCAGAAAGCCAGTGAGCAGCAAGGGTCTTCAAGTCCAGCACTGGGGGTGGGACAGCCGTATCACTGGGGTTTAGTGGCCAACCAGTTGGGCCAAATTTGTGAGCTCCAGTTCATTGGGACACTCTATCTCAAAAATATAAGGTGGCGGGGCTGGAGAGATGACTCAGCCAGTTAAGAGCACTAACCGCTCTTGCAGAGGACACAGGTTCAATTCCCAGCACCTACATGGCAGCTTACAATGATCCATAACTCCAATTCCAGAGGAATCCAATGTCTTCTTCTGACCTCCTCAGGCATAATAATAAATAATAAAACATTAAAAAAATAAGATGGAAAGCAATTGAACAAGACACCTAACATCAACCTTCAGTTTCCACAGTGCACATGCAAGCACCTGTACACACACGCATACACACACACACACACACATACCAGCACATGCATATACATATAAACCAAATTCTGGAAACTCTGCCCCAGACCTACTAAACAAGAACCTCCAGGGGCGGGGGGGGGGGTCAGCTCAGCTATGTTTTCCCAAGCTCTCCAGGTGATGCTGACCCACAGTGGCATTTGAGAACCATTGTCCCAGGATTACTGTACATATGCCAGGAGGAGCACATGTCAAGTGCTCAGAGCTGTACCTGGAGCCTCAGCCCAATTAGCTGTGAGCAGCACCTGTGTCATCACTGCATCAGGAACCTCATAGCAATGTTTTCATTCTCAAGAGTACCAGGGCCTCATGGATGGGGATGTCCTTCCCCGGAAACAACCCCAGGCCAGGTGTGCATTTACCTGACTCTCAGTACAAACATCGTCACTGTCTTTTCCAGAACCATAATTAGGAACATAGAATTGGGGGAGAGGAAGATGGGCAAGTCCTCGCATGAGTGAGGGAATAATTAATTGAGTCTAGTGTAACAGGGAGATGCCTGGGGCTGGAGAGATGGCCTAGCGGTTAAGAGTGGTGACTGCTCTTGCAGAGGACCTGGGTTCGATTCCCAGCACCCACATGGTGGCTGAGAACTGTCTTTAACTCCAGTTCCAGGGGAATCCGACACCCTCTTCTGACCTCCACAGCATTGCACGACATGAGTGCAGACAGTACATTCATACACATTAAAAATAAATAAATTTTTTAAGCTAAAAAAAAAAAACAAAAACGGAGATGCTCAGACCTGAACTGGAAATGGGAAAAGTCTGGGTGAGCAATGTTTTCATGTGCAGAGATCATGGGCTGCTGTGGAAAGAGTAAAGCCCAGCCATAGTGAAAACCACAGGAGGTGGGGGCCTTGAAACTTAGAGCTCTGGACTGATGGCCAGTGGTAAGGTGGTTCACTGGGTAAAGGTGCTGGCCACCAAGTCTCAGGATCTGAGTTCAGTCCCCAGAATGTACAGAATGGAAGGAGAGAACTGACTCTTGTCATTGTATTCTGCCCTCCACATGTGCATGGTAGCAAGTGTGGGCTGACATATACATAAAAAAAAAACATAAACCAAATGAAAACAATTTTTTAGCATTGGGTAAACCATTGCAAAGGAAAGTAGAGGCAGGAAATGATGTCTGTAGTAAAACACACAAGATGCAGATTTGGGACCCTCGTGGAATAAAGAAATGACAGTGTACAAAGTTTCTATGGAGTTTAGGGGATAAAGGAGAGTCTTAACTTATGGAAAGCACATGCTGTCCCTCAGACTACTCAAGAAACTGACTTGGAGGCTGGGAATATAGTTCTTGCTCAGCCTGCACCAACCCATGAGTTTGAGCCCCAGCACTTGGGAGGTAGAGGCAGAAGGATTGACTCAAGGTCATCCTCAGCTCCATCTAGAGTTGGAGACCAGCATAGGATACCTGAAATCCTGTCAAGGAAGAAAGGAAGGGAGAGAGCAGGAGAAGGAGACTTTTATTTAGGCTACTTGTGACAGGATGACTATATTACTTAGGCTACGTGTGACACGATGACTATAATTGCCAAAGACATCAGGTATTAATTCCCGGAGCAAGAAACTGTTATCTTTTGCAGAAAAGTCTTTGCAAAGGTGATTAAATTAAGGATCTTGGGATGGAGAGATTATCTTAAATTACCTGAGTGAGTTGCAATTGCAGTGACAAGTGTCTATGGAGGAGGGGAAAAAAGGGAGATAGGACGTGGAAGGAAGACTGTGTGACACAGAGACTGGGGTAGTACATTGTGTGTAAGCCAAAGGAGCCATGTGGGCTGCTGAAGTCTAGTTTTCAACCAAGAAGGTGATTCAGACTTCTGACAGCCAAAGCTAGGAGAAAATGAATCCCATCATGCAATGCCAGTCCCTGTGCTGGACTTTGTTACCATGGCCAGGGGAAACTAATGCACATTTGTTTCTTTCCATCTTATTTCCTCATGTTTTCTAGGCTGGCCTTGAACTCCCTGTAGCTGAGAATGACACTGATCCTCCTACCTCCATTTTCTGAGAGCTGGGGTTCCACCATTCTCAGGGATGCTCCACCACAGCGAGTTTATGCAGTGTAGTGATCCACCCTAGGACTTCATGCAAGCACACTACCAACTGAGCTACGTCACCAGCCCTGGCTTGGTGAATTACACAAAGTTGGAGGGGTTGGTTACATTGGAGAGAGGTATGAAGTCACTGCAGTGTCTTGAAAGCCCAGGCATTAAATGTGCCAATTCCTCCACAATTTAAAACTCCCAGAAACTGAGTAGAGAATTCTATCCTGGCCAGGCATGGTGGTGCATGCCTTTAATCCCAGCACTTTGGAAGCAGTGGCAGGCAGATCTCTGAGTTCAAGGCCAGCCTGGTCTACAAAGCAAGCTCCAAGCCAGCTGAGACTAAAAGGAGACCCTATCTTTCAAAAATAAAAAATCTAGCCTAATTTACAGGTGAGCAAAATAAGCCCACATAAATGCATATGAGAATATCACACATAGATGTGTATGAGACTATAACACGGATACTGTATTTAAAATATTCATGGGCTGGAGAGATGGCTCAGTGGCTAAGAGCACTGACTGCTCTTGCAGAGGACCCAGGTTTGACTCCCAGCACCCACATGGGGCTAAGAACTGTCTTTAAGCTGGACATGGTGGTACATTCCTTTAATCCCAGCACTTTGGAGGCAGAGGCAAGAGGATCTCTGTGAGTTCAAGGCCAGCCTGGTCTACAGAGCGAGTTCCAGGAAAGCTGGGGCTACAGGGAGGGAGACACCGTCTCAAAAAAAATTAAAATTAAATAAAATTATTCATCTATTGGGGGCTATAGAAATGGCTCAGCAGTTATGAGCACTGGCTGCTCTTGCAAAAGACCTGGGTTCAATTCCTAACAGTCACTTTACAGTTAACAACCATCCCTAACTCCAGTTCCAGAGGAATTTAACACTCTCTTCTGACCTCCCTGAGCATTGCACAACACAGGTACACTTATATACATGCAGCCAAAACACTCATATACATAAAAAATAGAAATGACTTTGAAAAGAAGTAGAAACCAAAACATAGAAAGGGGCCTAGAGAGATAGCTCAGTGGGTAAAAGCACTTGATGCTCAAGCTTGAGAACCTAAGTTCTATCCCTGGAACCCACATGTTAGGAAAGAACCAAAAGTTGTCCTCTGACCCCCACATATGGACTCTGACACATGGCAGCACACTCTGATGACAATAATAATGAGCTGGGCGTGGTGGTACATGCCTTTGATCCCAGCACTCAGGAAGCAGAGGCAGGCGGATCTCTGTGAGTTCAAGGCCAGCCTGGTCTACAAATCTTATGAGTTCCAGTCCAGCTGGTACTTCAAGGAGACCCTATCTCGAAAAAAGAATATAATAATAATAATACAATAATAACAATAACAACAATATCTAAAATGTTAAATTTTTAATAGAAAAAGGAACACAACAATTACTAACTAATGCCACATTTCTAAAATGTGTTAACAGGTTATGTATAAGTAGTTAGAAACAAACATTTTGATTTGGAATATTAATATCTTCCATCTTGTTTGATGCCTATCCCCATGTCTCCTATATTTGATATTCTTTGACTTAAGTTTAGATTTGGGAAATATAAAGGGACCTGACATTTCTCCAGTGGGGCCCTATTACATCTCAAGAATCAAAGAGGATGCCATTTTCTGGGGCAACCTTGCTGGGCCTCCTGCCCAGCCTGCTGACAGGCTGTTGCTCAAGGCATAGAGCTTAATGCAAAGGCTAGTTTTTCCACCCTGTGCAATCTCTGGGAGCCATGGCCCAAGGGCAGCTGTAAAACCCATGTGTTAGAATAACTTAGATTGCTTATGATAACCTGAGTAAACAAACATACAATAGAGCAACTATACCGCCAAAGAACTCTGACCCACAGAAGCAAAGAAGTACAGTTGCGGTGGTGACCAGCTCTGAACAGTCAGGACTTAGTCAATGACTGATGACTTCTTTATTTTTGCCTCTACTTCCCACCTAGAGGAGCCAGGGAACACCAGGTAGGCTCTCCAAACCCATTTCTCACTGTCCTTCCAAGTCCCCAAGTCAAGCACATAGATGTTCCATTTCTGGTCACTCCTCCAACTTCCTCGGGACAGCCTCTAACCAATCAGGGCAACCCTAATGCCATCCTATACCCTGCCTCGAAGCAATAAACTTCTCAATTTGTCTCCTATTTGTTCTCATATGGTGGTCAGCACTCATTCCCACCTGTAAATGACTGCTTTGAACACCGGGATTAATTGGGGGACAGAACTTTCCGTAACCAGCTAACTTCTGGCCCTTAGTTGTGCTTGAGGGAGAAGAGCTTCTACTGCTTCAAAAGATGTAAATACAAATTTTTTAAATGTTGATATTTTAGGGGCTGGGAGATGGCTCAGTGGTTACGAACACCAGCTGCTCTTCCAGAAGACCCAGGTTCAATGCCCAGTACCCATGTGGCAGCTAACAACTGTCTATAACTCCAGTTCCAAGGAATCTGACACCCTCTTCTGCCCACCTTGGGTATTGTAGGACATGGTTCTACTTACATGCATGCAGGCAATACACTCACTCACATAAAATAAAAATAATAAATTTTTAAAAATGGTCTTTTTGAGATACAGTCTTCAGATAGTGGCAGCTGGCCTCTCACTTGCCATGTAGACCAGGCTGGCCTCAAACTCACAGAGAACCACCTGCCTCTGCCTCCTGAATATTGTTATTAAAGGCATGCATCACCACACCTGGCATAATTATTTTTTGGGGGGGTCTTTTCAATACAGGGTCTTCCTGTAGCCCCAGATAGCCTGGAACTCACTCTGTAGACCAGGCTGGCCTTGAACTCACAGAGATCTGCCTGCCTCTGCCTCACAAGTGCTAGGATTAAAAGCATGGGCCACCACACCCAGCATAAATTTGGGTTTTTTTGGTCTTTTTGAGACAGGGTCTCCCTGTAGCCCCAGTTGTCCTGGAACTCGCTCTGTAGACCAGGCTGGCCTTGAACTCACAAAGATCCGCCTGCCTCTGCCTCCCAAGTGCTAGGATTAAAGGCGTGCGCCACCACGCCCGGCTCAGCATAAATATTTTTTTAATTGGTATTTTAAGACATTTGAAACTGGCCTCATGGCATAGCTGTGGATTTCCAGCTGTTAAAGAGACTAGGGCAGGAGGATCACAAGTTAAAGGCCAGGATAGTGAGACACTCTCAAAATGTAAAAAGAGGTGGGTAAAATGAAAATATAACTCAGTAGTCTGAGCACATGTCTAGCATGCACAAGACCCTAGGTTCCATCTCTAGTAGGTGTAATGACAGCAACAGATTTATTTGAGCTAAATGTGGTACATACTTGGAAGTCCATAAGCTGAGGCAGAGGATTTTGAGTCTAAGGTCAAGGTGGGCTACACATAGTAAGGCTCTCAAAAAAATAAAATGAAAAATAAAACAAAAAATGTTTAGAAAGGTTGACAATCTTCTTTGTTCTTGTTTTTAAGTGAGACACAGAATTGTCTGACTTCTTCAATTTCCTTTATCATGAAAGTTTACACATTGCCACAATAAGTCCATTTTCTTTTTTTCTTTTTTTTTAGTCCCAGCTGGCCTGGAGCTTGATATGTAGACCAGGCTGGCCTTGAACTCGCATAGATCTGCCTGCCTCTGCCTCCCAAGTGCTAGGATTAAAGGGGTATACCCCCAGGCCCAGACGGTTTCACGGAAGAATTCTATAAAGCATTTCAAAAAGACCTACAATCATTATTACTGAAACTGTTTAGAAGGATACAATCCGAGGGAATTCTCCCAAATTCCTTCTATGAAGCCAGCATCACTCTATTACCAAAACCAGGCAAAGATACAACTAAAAAGGAGAATTATAGACCCATCTCCCTAATGAACACAGATGCCAAAATTCTAAACAGGATACTGGCAAATCGCATACAGACCCACATCAAGAAGATCATCCATCATGACCAAGTTGGATTCATACCAGAGATGCAGGGATGGTTCAACATACGAAAATCAATAAACATCATCAAACACATAAACGGAATCAAAGACAAAAACCACACCATCATCTCAATTGATGCTGAAAAAGCCTTTGACAAAATCCAGCATCCCTTCATGCTTAAAGTCCTAGAAGGAATTGGATTGGAGGGATCATTCCTCAATGTAATCAAAGCCATATACAGGAAACCCACAGCCAATATCATCCTAAATGGGGAAATGACGGAAACATTCCCTTTAAAGGTAGGAACTCGGCAAGGCTGCCCCCTATCACCACTCCTCTTCAATATAGTGCTTGAAACACTTGCTAGAGCAATAAGGCAAGAAAAGGATATTAAAGGAGTACTAATTGGAAAAGAGGAAGTCAAACTATCCCTATTTGCTGATGATATGATTGTTTACTTAAGAGATGCAAAAAACTCCACCAGAAAACTCCTAGAAACGATTAACAGCTTCAGCAAAGTGGCAGGATACAAAATTAACCTTAGAAAATCAATGGCCTTTCTTTACACCAAGAACAAGCAACTGGAGAAAGAATTCAAAGAGACCTTCCCACTCACAATAGCCTCAAAAACAATAAGATACCTAGGAACAAACCTAACCAAAGACACCAAAGACCTCTACAACAAAAATTTTAAACCCTTAAAGAAAGAAATTGAAGAAGACCTCAGAAGATGGAAAAACCTCCCATGCTCATGGATTGGGAAAATTAACATTGTAAAAATGTCCATTTTACCAAAACTCTTGTATAGATTTAATGCAATCCCAATCAAAATCCCCAAGAGTTTCTTCACAGGCTTGGAAACAAAAGTTCTTAAATTCATTTGGAGAAACAAAAGACCCCGAATAGCCAAATCAATCCTGAGTGAAAAGAGCTACACAGGAGGGATCTCTATACCAGATTTTAAACTATACTACAGGGCTATAGTCATAAAAACAGCCTGGTACTGGCACAAAAACAGACCTGTTGACCAATGGAACAAAACCGAAGATCCAAATCTGAGCACATACAATTTCAGCCATCTCATATTTGACAAGGGGGCCAAGAAACCACAATGGAGAAAAGACAGCATCTTCAGCAAGTGGTGTTGGCAAAACTGGATCACCACTTGTAGAAGAATGAAATTAAACCCCTACCTCTCACCCTGTACAAAAGTCAACTCCAGATGGATTAAAGACCTCAACGTGAAACCCCAAACTCTGAAGGTGATAGAAGAAAAAGTTGGCAGCAGACTACAAGACATAGGCGTAGGAAAAGACTTCCTAAATCAGACAGCAGCTGCACAAGAATTAAGGTCGACAATTGACAAATGGGACCTCATCAAACTCAAAAGCTTCTGTACATCAAAAGAAACAATCAAGGAAGTGAAGAGAAATCCCACAGAGTGGGAGGAAACCTTCACTGCAGATACATCTGACAAAGCATTGATTTCCAGAATATATAAACTACTCAAAAAACAAAGAAAAAAGAAAACAAACGACCCGCTCAATAGATGGAGCAAAGAACTGAACAGAGACTTCACAAGCGAGGAATTAGAGATGTCTGAGAAACACCTCAAGAACTGCTCAACATCACTAATCATTAAGGAAATGCAAATCAAAACCACTTTAAGATATCATCTTACTCCAGTAAGACTGGCTAGGATCAAGAAAACAAATGATACCAAGTGCTGGAGAGGTTGTGGGGAAAGGGGAACACTCATCCACTGCTGGTGGGAATGTAAACTCGTACAGCCACTATGGAAAGCAGTGTGGAGAACCCTTGGAAGACTTGGAATGAACTTGCCACCCAACCCAGCCATACCACTCCTAGGCATGTACCCTCAAGACTCACCCCACTGCACAGATACATGGATGGCCATGTTTATTTCAGCTCTCTTCACAATAGCAAGGAGCTGGAACCAACCCAAATGCCCCTCAACTGATGAGTGGATAGAGAAAATGTGATACATCTACACAATGGAGTTCTATGCAGCAGTAAAGAAAGACGACACCATGAGCTTTGCAGGAAAATGGCTGGAGCTAGAAGATATCATGCTGAGTGAAGTAACACAGTCCCAGAAAAACAAATGACGAATGGTATCCCTCATCTGTGGATGCTAGTGCCAATTACCTAGTTGTAAGTATTTCTGTGCACGGCCCCTTGAGCCTTTGTCCAAAGCAGTTGGGAGTGATGCATATTGGAAACAACAACAACAGAAAGGACTGCATGAAAGAACTGACTGAAACAGTTCAAAACAGTCAACTTCCACATGGAGAATATTGAGAAAGACTGAGAAAGAGATGAAAAGCATGTTTGGCAGAATGCATGAGCTCTGGTGGGGTGGGGGGATGGGGGTTGGACACGGGTCTAGATTTGATAAAAAAAAATTAATTAAAAAAAAGAAAAAAATAAAGGGGTGCACCACCACACCCAGCTTTAAAGACGGTTCTTAGCTGACATGTGGGTGCTGGGAATCAAACCCAAATCCTCTGCAAAAGCAGTCAGTTCTCTTAACCACTGAGCCATCTCTCCAGTCCCAGGTCCATTTTCAATGTATTTGCTTTTATTTATGTGTATGCTATGTATGTGCAATGTATGTGCAGGTATCCACAGAGGCCAGAAGGTGATGGATCCCAGGGAGCTGAAGTTTTAAGCAGTTGTGCACTTTGATGTATGTGCTGGGACCCCATCTCGGTCCTCTGGAATACCGGAGATATTTCTCCATAAATAAATAAGTAAATGAATGAACGAAGGAAATGAATGAATGAATGAATGGGTGGGCATGGTGGCACACGGCTTTAATCCTAGCACTCAGGAGGCAGAGGCAGGTGGATCTTTGTGAGTTCAAGGCCAGCTTGGTCTACAGAGTGAGTTCCAGGATAGCTGGGGCTACAGGGAGACCCTGTCCCGAAAAGACCAAAAACAAACAAAAAAGAATGGGTGTGGACCCAGGCATAGTGGTGCATACCTTTAATCTCAGGTGGAGGGGCAGATGGATCTTTGTGAGAGAGAGGGCAGCCTGGTCTGGTCTACTAGTGAGTCAGGCCAGCTGGGGCTACAGGGATACCCTGTCTCAAAACAAACAAAAACAGAATGGGTACAGGAACACACACACTCTGCAGAGGCAGAGACAGGCAAACCTCCAGATTGAGGCCAGCCAGATCTACTTTGGGAGCTCAAGGCCAGCCAGGGCTACATAGTGAGACCCCTTCTCAAAAACAGACAAAAAGCCTAACAGAGAGGAGATAATGTTTTCTTTTTTTTATTTATTTATTTTTTTGTTTTGTCTTTTCAAGACAGTGTCTCCCTGTAGCCCCAGCTGTCCTGGAACTCATTCTATAGACCAGGCTGGCCTTGAACTCACAAAGATCCGCTTGCCTCTGCCTCCCAAGTGCTAGGATTAAAGGCATGCGCCACCACGCCTGGCTCATTTTTTTCTAAAATAAATATCCCTTCTAGATAAAAAATTTTTTTAATTTTTTAAATTTACTTTTTGTCGGTTTGTTCATGCCAACAATGCACATGGAACTGTCTTCTATTATGTGGATCCCTGGGCTCCTTCAATTCCTTGGACTTTTTTTTTTTTTTTTTGAGACAGGGTCTCTCTGTACCTCCAGCCGTCCTGGAACTCGCTCTGTAGGCCAGGCTGGCCTTGAACTCACAGAGATCTGCCTGGCTCTGAGATTAAAGGTGAACACTACCACGTCAGGTTCCGTGAACTTGCTTCTTACACCACTGAAAAATGACAAACGTTTCTGAATTCTTTTCCTTAAATCCTTACCTTCGTGTTTATTTTTCTCCATCTAAATTCTTCAAGCTTCAGACTACAGCTTTCAAATGAACTATCGAAGTAAAAGAAATCTGGGAAGAGGGAATTGAGGTTAGATAAGAGCTAGGTGTGGTGGAACACGCCTTTAATCCCAGCACTTGGGAGGCAGAGGCAGGCAGATCTCTGTGAGTTCAAGACCAGCCTGGTCTACAGAGCGAGTTCCAGGACAGCTGGAGCTACAGGAAGCCGGTTCTCAAAAAGACCAGAAAAAAAGAAAAAAAAAAAAAATCAAGGTACATTGTATACATTATGAAATGGTCAAAGAATAAATAAAATACATTCAACATAATTTATTAAATTCCAGAAGTGTTTGAAGACTGAAGACAATAAACACAGCTTTCATCACCTCAACAGCTTTGCTTTTTATTTAAGCCTTTTTTCCGCACTGTAAATAATTTCTAGCGGATGTGAGATAAAGGCCTCCTTAACAATAAGACAGAATCCCAGAGTAGGGAAAGCAGGAAGCCCCGCATTAGAGCTATGGGTCCGTCTGCGTCCCCTTCCTTATCAGGGTCTGGACTTGCCCCCAGTCTCATCTTTTTAAGCTTGCTTTTCTCTGTCCTCAGCTTCTAAAATCCACGGAAGCCCCTGAGAGGTCGCCTCTATCCTCAGGCTGTGGGTTAAACAGAAACCAGTAGATTAGAGACGCTCTCCGCCCTGCAGATTTTAACCCTAAACTACAGGAAAAGTGGGGCTGGGCTGGAAACAGACCTAGAACCTGGAGGTTCTCGAGGTCAGCGCACTGAGTGTGTGCACCTCCAGGACGCGACCTCCGGGGAGAATGCCAGCCTCACCCTCGACCACAGCTCCGGGGTCCCAGGAGCCAGCACGCTCCGCCCGAGACAGGTTAGGACCCAGCGGCGTCACGCGCCTGGAGTCCCGCAGGCCCCGCCCCTCGGCCGGAACAGCCAATCCCAGCGCGGACAGGCAGCGGGGCAGGATGGGCACGACCGCAGCCGGGGAGGCTTTAAAGCCCGAGCCCGGCGCCCATCCGGCAGTCTCGGACCTCGGCGACCTCCCGGGATCCGTGTCTGCGGAGTGCGCGTGCGCAGCCGGCCGCCCCAGGTGAGGACCCTGCGGACCCAGGCGCTACGCGAGCGGCGGCTGCGGGAGAGAGGGGAGGGAAGGGAGTGCGGGGACCAAGACCGCAGCATCTGCATCCGGGGGTGGGGGACGGGGAGGGCGGCTGGGGACCGCAGGACGGGCCGGGACCTCGGGGCCGCTCGGCCTCCCCGGGTCGGCGGGCTGGGCTTCCGGAGCGGTCTCCGGGGCTGGCGGGACAGGCGCGGGCAGCTGGACCCCTGCTCGCCGGGTCATGGGGTCCACGGCTCCCCGGGCCGCCATAATACCCACGGGCGGCGGCTGGCGAAGGCGGAGCGGGATGCACGCCCCCGGAGTGTGACCCGGATCACCTGGGATCAGACACCAAGAGAGACTTGGGGAAGGTCAGATTCCGACCCATCCCACCTGCATGGCACAGCACTATAATAATGGAAAAGTGTTTGTCTTTTTTTAAAACGTACTCCCGGGTGGCCTTGAACTCACAGATTCCCCCTTCCTCTACTTCCTGAGTGCTGAGATTAAAGGTTCGTGTTACCACACGCCGGGCTCAAATAACTTAAAAAGAATTAATTCCTTGCTTATTTTTCTCCACTCACACCCACCCTAGTTAACACGTGTGTTGCTGTTTCTACTCTGTTAAGGTGGCTTTAACCATTTAAAGGATTTGGTTTTCAGCCCGGTTGATGGCTCATGCCTGTAATCCCAGCACTTAAGTTCAAAGCCTGCCCGAGTTGCATGATAACCCGTCCTTAAAGGAAAAAACAATTGTCTTCATCAGATCCTCACTTCATTTCTTTTTCTTGCTACGTTTTAGAACCATGAATCTTTTGCTCTTTCTGGCTGCACTCTGCTTGGGAGAAGCCTCAGCTACTCCAAAATTTGATCAGACATTTGATGCACAGTGGCACCAGTGGAAGTCCACACACCGGAGACTGTATGGCACGGTTGGTAACATTTAAGGTCCTAGATAAGATAATGACCCTCCTTGCTGTTGGAAGTTTATAGACAGAGAGTAGCTTCTAGAAGCTGGCTGTTAGCAAGGCATAGCCTAATCACACCCATTGTGAGCACAGTGTAGCAAACATCTCTGTTGTCACTGGGCAAGGAGAATGTGTGGAGGAGGGTGCACGGTCATCCCTGACCAGGACTTCTCTTCATCACTTGGTTATGTGAGCTGGATTGGGGTTTTCTTTTTGGTTTTTGGTTTTAGTTCTGAGGCCAGGGTATCACTGTGGCTATATCCCTGGCTGACCTGGGATTCACAGATTTCACCAAGAGCCACCTGCCTCTCTGGGCATGACCCACTATACCCCACGATTGGAATTTTAGAAGAAATAAAAACTGCCAGCTCTGTTTGCCTCTAGAATGAGGAAGAATGGAGAAGAGCTGTGTGGGAGAAGAACATGAGAATGATCGAACTGCACAACGGAGAATACAGTGAAGGGAAGCATGGCTTCACCATGGAAATGAACGCCTTCGGAGACATGGTGAGTGTGGCAGTGTCTCACTCTGTGCTTCTCACCTTGGTTTTATTTTACAAATGAATCTCTTGGGTTTTTTTTTTCAACTTTGGGTTTATCGTTATTGTTATTATTATTTACATTTCTTTGAAGACCAATGAAGAATTCAGGCAATTGATGAATGGCTATAAGTACCAGAAGCACAAGAAGGGGAAGATGTTTATGGAGCCTCTGATGCTTCAGATCCCCAAGTCTGTGGACTGGAGAGAGAAGGGCTGTGTGACACCTGTGAAGAATCAGGTATGATGGCTGGGAGGTAGCTCATTGGGGAAGTGCTGGCAGCACAAGCCTGAGGACCTAAGTTGGATCCCCAGAGCCTATGCAAGAAAAGGCTGGTGTGGTACCACTTATAATCCCAGCCACCGGAGGCAAGACAGGTTTCTGGGCCTCGCTGTCCAGACAGCAGAATCAGTGAATAAATTCCAGGTCAAAGTGAGAGAGCATGTGTCAAAAAACAAAGTAGTTAGTAACTGGGGAGCAGCATCCAAGGTTGACCTCTGCCCCCGAATACACATGTACCGGTACATCCATGTGGAACAGCATACACACAAGCACATATATCCCTCTCCCCGAAAAAGAATTCAGGTATGACCATATCTAATTTACGCTTCTACAGAAAAGCCAGGAAGAAGTTGGCAAGTTTGCTTTGGTATATTGTAGTATGAGGTGCAGTTCTCTTTATTATTTGACAGTTTCATGCACCCACCTCCCCTCCCCCACACCAACCCTCCTCCTTATCCCACTGTCATGTTTTGTTTTGTGGCTGACATGACCTAGCCTGCATGGTTGCATGCGCATAGGCGTTTAGGGGCCAGTCCACTGGGGTTTGGGCTGCTGAGTATGCATATGGAAAAACTGTTGGCCTTCTTTGTCTTGTAAACAGGTTAACTTTTTTCTCTTTTCAGGGCCACTGTGGTTCTTGTTGGGCTTTTAGTGCAACTGGGGCCCTAGAAGGACAGATGTTCCTCAAGACTGGCAAACTGGTCTCACTGAGTGAACAGAACCTCGTGGACTGTTCTGCGCCTCAAGGCAACCAAGGCTGCAATGGTGGCCTGATGGATAATGCCTTCCAGTACGTTAAGGACAACCGAGGCCTGGACTCTGAGGATTCCTATCCTTATAAGGCGCAGGTAAAACAAAAGGCCTTGGTGTGTTTCCATCCCAGCTATTTCAGAGAGTGAAACATTTGCAGAGATATTATGATAGTATTTATATCCATTTATCAGGACTGTCAGGTCACTAGCCTTTCTACCGTTCTTGGAGCTGTTCTTGCTTGCTGCTTCTATATAACAGGGAGAGTATGAGCCATTCTGTATTTAATTGGACAACACAACCTAAGGGAGCTCTCTGAATTGTCGTCTTTGAAGTTTTAAATCAACAACAGCATTCCACTTCATTTAATGATTTATAAGTACTGGCCTGACATCATGAGCTGCAAATTGCTGAGTGGTTTGGTTCTAGAACTCATGTTCCCAAAGAAGGTACATGGTTGTGATCAAGTCTCTCCCCCCCCCCCTTGAACTTTGAAAGGATGGCAACTGTCAGTACAAGCCTGAGTTTGCCGTTGCTAACGACACTGGATTTGTGGACATCCCTCAGCGGGAGAAGGCCCTCATGAAGGCGGTGGCAACTGTGGGGCCCATCTCAGCTGCGATAGATGCAGGCCACCCATCCTTCCAGTTCTATAAGAAAGGTAGTTGTCACAATTAGTGCCATCTGACTGATTCTTTGGTAAGGAGTTCTTTCTGCTTTCTAAGACCGTTAGGATTTTGAGTGAATTTCATGTAGAGATGTTTCCATTTGACCAATTAAGCATTTTCTCACAGTTATAAACCCTGTACAAGTACATGCACTTTCTTAAGATTTATTTTATGTTTAATTATGTGTATGCGTGTAGTCTGCATGGGGATTTTGCACATGTGAGTATGGATGCCTGCAGAGGCTTCAGACCCCTTGGAGCTGAAGTTAGGGAGACCGTGGACTAATGTGGGTTCTGGACACTGAATTTGGTTCTTCTTCTGTGTGGGATCCAGGAATCAAACCCATGTTGTCAAGTTTGGCAAGCAGTTTTACCTACTGAGTAGGTTAAATACCTTTTAAATTTTGGAGTTATTCTGTTGATAGACAATAATGTACATAACTCTTCTCTGATTGTTGGGATCTTTAAAAAATTTTTTTACTGTTATGATTTCAGTTATAAGGAACCCTGGGGCTCAAGCATGGGACAAGGGTAGAGGGACGTTTCTTTAGGAGATGATGGTTATTGGTATGGTTGCCGGAAAATGGGTCCTTAGCTTTAAAACAGATATTAGGTTTTTGGCGCATTTGGACTACTAAAGATGTAGCTTGGTTAGTAGAGTGTTTCCCTAGCATGCATGAAGCTCTGGTTCAATTCTTAGCACCACATGAAGCAGGCATGGTGATGCGTGTGTGGTCTTAGCACTCAGGAGATAGAAGCAGGAGAATCATGAGTTCAAGACCACCCTTGCCCATCTAGCAGGGTCAGACCACCCTTGCCCATCTAGCAGGGTCAGACCACCCTTGCCCATCTAGCAGGGTCAGACCCTGTCTCAAAAAAAATATTTTCAGCCAGGGGTGGTGGCGCACACCTTTAATCCTAGCACTTGGGAGGCAGAGGCAGGTGGATCTTTGTGAGTTCAAGGCCAGTCTGGTCTACATAGTGAGCTCCAGCCCAGCTGGGACTAAAGGGAGACCCTGTCTCAAAAGACAAAAAAAAATTTTTTTTTTCAGTAAATGTCTTAGACTTGAATTTTTTTTTTTCTGGCCAGTGGAAGTGGAGAGTTCCTTTTTATTACTCATTACTGGGTTTTTTTGTTTTGTTTTGTTGGTTTTTTTTTTTTTTTAACACTATCTTCCATAGTACTTGAAGTCTATGGTGTAACAATGAATTTTGAGGTGCTGTCCTGCTCTGAAATGAGTCACCATCCTTTGGTAATTGGAGCCTCTCACCTACTCTTGGTTTCCTCTCCAGGCATTTACTATGAGCCAGACTGCAGCAGCAAGGACCTTGATCATGGGATTCTGGTGGTTGGCTACGGCTTTGAAGGATCAGATTCAAATAGCAGATACTGGCTTGCCAAGAACAGGTATGACTCTGAGTATTGTATTTTAAATTGAAAAGTAAGTACTTGTTTGGGGTTAGTATTTGGATACAAGTGCACAAAAAATCAGTTTTAGAATCCCAGAAGTCTTCACATTTAGAATGAAGTGTTCATATATAGGATTCTATACTAAGCGTGTTGGGAAGATTCATACGTTTTTGTAATTTTGCATTTCTAAGTTCTGAAATATTCATAGTTTTGAAACCCGTTTGGCCCCAAGGGTTTCAACTGAAGGCCAGACCTGTGGATTTTTGGGCTTTCTCCAGTTTTCAGTGAGATACAAACCACAGAAGCTTTGGCCTATGTGCCTCTCTGTGTCACATGATGCTGGGCCTTTGCATTTATTCTTGGCTCTCAGCAGCCTTAAAGCCTATCAGGATTAGTTTCTATCTCTGGTTGAAATATAATGTGACTATTGTGTTTAGCCATTTGCAACATTAGTAGCATCCTAGTTCTGCCTCAGTTTCTTCTCAGAAGTTAAGGAGGGCACGCCTTTAATTCTACTACACAACAAGCAGAGGCAGGCAGATCTCTGAAATCCGGGCTAATCTAGTTTACATTGTGAATTCCAGGCCACCTGTGGCCATAGGAGAGACCCTGTCTCAAGACCAAAACAAAGGTCTGAGGGGTGCCGAGGATATAACCCAGTTGGTAAAGTGTTTGTCTTTATTTGGAGATGCTATGGCATTCATTTGGAGGTCAAGGGACAGTTAGTGGGAGACAGTTCTCTCCTTCCATAAATCCCTGGGTTGGGGCTAGAGAGATGGCTCAGCGGTTGAGAGCTTGGACTACTCTTGCACAGGACCAAGGTTCAATTCCCAGCACCCACATGGTAGCTAAGAACCATCTTTAAGCCGGCGGTGGCGCATGCCTTTAATCCTAGCACTCCGGAGGCAGAGGCAGGTGGATCTCTGAGTTCAAGGCGTCACCCTCAGTACATAGTAAGTTTGAGGTCAATCTACAGAAGACCCTGCCTCAAAAAAAAAAAAAAAAGTTGCACACACAGGTGTACTTACATACATCCAAGCAAAACCCTCATGTACATAAAATAAAAATAAATTTTAAAATACTAATAAAGGACTGGGAGATGAGTAAAGTACTTGCCACTCAGTCATGACCTGAGTTTGGATCCCAGCACCACGTAAAAGCCATGTACTACAGCACACACCTATAACCCCAGTGCTCAGCAGTTGGGGGCAGGGGTTGCTTGCTGAGCCTGGAAGTTCCAGGTTCAGAGAGAGACCCTTTCTTAAAAATTTAAGGAAAATATCATGAACCTGGGCCTCCACATGTATACGCATACAACATGCAGGCGCACACACACAAAGTTAGGGACCTGAAGGAATGGGTGCGTTTATGCATTTTATGTAAAACGTGATAGCACCTGGGGGTAGGGACTCATGGTGGTTGGTGTAGTGGTCCTGTTTTTAAGCATAAAGTCTCGGTGATTCTCATTTTTTTTGAACCTCTTTCAGCTGGGGTGAAGAATGGGGTGCAGAGGGCTACATCAAAATAGCCAAGGACAGGAACAACCACTGTGGAATTGCCACCGCTGCCAGCTACCCCACCGTGTGAGCTGACACTGGTAATAAAGGACTTGGACAGCATGTCCAGAGGGACTTTATCTTAAAACTGACCAAACCCTTATTGAGTAGGACAAAGTACTTGAATCATTAAGGATCCAAGTTATAATTTGAATTCTGTGACATTTTTACAAGGGTAAAATGTTTCCACTACTTTAACTCCTGTTATAAACAGCTTTATAATATTGAAGAATATATTGCTTAATTCTGAGACTGGAATTTTCATTTTATAAAAGGATGTATAAAGCTTTCTTTACCTTTTAAAAATAAACTTTTGTTCAGTATGTATAAGTGGTAACTTCATGTGTAATGTGTATTGTGTCTAGCCCTGGCTCAGGTATCCCTGTCTAGCAGGAGAAAGGGGAAAGATACTGGGGGTCTTCTGGCTTTTCTAATTAAATTAAATTACATGGCCTCCCATTGGCTGTGTGTAGCCTAATATTTAAAATTTTTGAATTACTGTGTATAATGTGTGTGACTGCCCTGGAGTGTGTGTGGAAGTCAGTTCTTCCCTCCTGCCTTCCAGTTTTGGGGATTGAAATCAGGTCATCAGCCTTGTGTAGAAAGCACCTTTGTCGGGGCTGGAGAGATGGCCTAGCGGTTAAGAGCGCCGCCGACCGCTCTTACAGAGGACCCAGGTTCGATCCCCAGCACCTACATGGCGGCCAAGAACCATCTGAAATTCCAATTCCAGGAGAACTCCAGTTCCAGGGGAATCTGATACCCTCTTCTGACCTCCGCAGCATTGCATGACACGGGTGCACAAACCTGCATGCAGAGAGTACATTCATACACATAAAGAAATAAAAAAAACAAAAAAACAAAAAATAAAAAAAGAAAGCACCTTTATCTGCTGAGGCATCTCATTGGTCCAATTTTTTTTTTTTTTTATTGGGGGATGGAGCGTGTCATGGAGGGCATATATAGAGGTCGGAAGACAATCTGTAGGAGTCAGTTCTTTCCACTGTGTGGGTCCCAAGGATGGTCAGGCTTTGTAGCAAATGCCTTCATGTGCTGGGCCATCTTACCAGCACTACTAGGTTGTGGATTATTTGTAGATGACGCTTAATTACACATGTATGGTTCTCTCCTTTCTCAGCCTCCTGAGCGCTAAGATTACAGACTGTGCTGACATGCCTAATCACAAATCCGAAAGGACATGGGTAAATTGTTTTTGAAAGTGAGTAGACATGCAGATGAGTTAATAGCAATTAATTGCTATGTGCAATTTTTAAAAAAAGGCTAGGGCTCGAGAGGCGGCCTAGCGGTTAAGAACGCTGACTACTCTTGCAGAGGACCTGGGTTCGATCCCGGGCACCCACATAGGGCTGAGAACTGTCTTTAACTCCAATTCCAAGGGAATCCAATGCCCTCTTCTGACCTCCGCGGCATTGCATGACACGGGTTTACAAACCTACATGCAGACAGTACATTCATACACATATAAGAATAAATAAAAAGAAATTTTTAAAAAAAGGCTATGTGAGAAAACTACAGTGTTGTCACAGAAGTCTTTCTACATATGGGTGACAACCATGTGCTGTTCTGTAGTTCTAGGAAAGACCAGGCATAGGTGGGTTGCTGGGGTATTATTGTGTCATCTTTGATATTCCGCATAGCTGCCTGGGGAAACCTCGGGATGCCAGGATTGGCAAAAATACATTGAACAGTTGTGATTAACACATCTCAGATTTGGTAATAGATGGAGAAATGTATTCAAAGTCCACAAGAGATCAGGCCTGTCTACAAAAGTCCTCTGACTTGGAGACAGTCCAGACGTCACTAGGCCAAACGGACTTCAGTAATCTAATCCCTGACTTAAAAATAAACTTGGACGGGAACAAAACAGGCTAAGCATAATTATAGGAGTAGTAATTATTAAGTACAAATAAAGTGGTATTACCTTGTTAAAGAAAAGAAGGAAGTATGCCCAAACCTCCATGTGAATTAGGGGTAACTTGAGATTGCCCCACAGAAAGCATGTGTCTTTAGCAGGAAAAAAAAATAGTAAAACTATTTCTGCGTTCTGCAAGCCAAACACGGATATACGTAGGAATAAATCATAGGTCTATCTCTTCTCAGTCAAATAAGGAAATGCAAGCAATAAGCTGGTCAAGTGCTTGAACTACAATCTATTGTGAAGGAGTTGGGGACTAGAAATGAGATTCACATCTCAGGGTGACCTTTGTTCACAGCCATCTACCTCAAGTTTTCAGAAAAAAAGGTTTCTTTTTAAAATTTCTTGATTACATATTTATTGGATTGGGGGTAGCACATGCATTCTACAGTGCATGTATGGAAGTCAGAGGAGAACTTGTGGGGGTCAATTCCTTCACCAGGTGGGTCTTGAGGACAGAACTCGGGTCATCAGGCTCAGCAACAATGTTTATAACTACCACACCATCTCACTGACCCTACATTTTTATTTTGTTGGGTCTATGTGTGTGAAGGTCAGAGGCAACTTAATGCTGAGCCATCTTGCTGGAGCAGAAAGCCTCTGTATCTAGCTCTGCACTAACAGTCTAATTCAGCACCCATGGACTGCTTGGGCTCTAGGAAAACTTACAAGCACTAAGTTGAATGAACCCGTAACAACTTATATAAATACAGTTTCAAGACTGTCAAGGCAGAACCCTCGGATGTCTTTAAAAAGTACACTGTAAATAGCTTTTGTAATTTTCAAAGAACTTATAAGTTATTTGTAAAAAGTTCCAGTCCACTAACAGGTGTAGTGGCACATGGTTTTAATCCTAGCCCTCAGGAGGTAAAAGGAGGCCAGTCTCTGAGTTCAAGGCCAGCCTGGTCTACATAGTAAGTTTCAGGCCAGCTGGGGCTACAGGGAGACCCTGACTCAAAAAGACCAAAAAATAAATAAATAAAAAATTCCAATCCACGTTATTTGTCAATGTGAAAACAAACATTTTTCAGAAGATGCTAATAAACTTCAATCAATTGAGAAGCATAAACTAGTATTTTTTTCTACTTCAGCATCTAAATATTACTCTAGTTAAATTTTAGTGGAACTGAGGGAAGGTGAGAGGTGACTGAGTATAACACAAGTAGCTTACGGGAGAAGAAGGCTGTGCATACAGTAATCTGGAAACTTCCATAGCAGTACATACATCTGTGTGTTTTGCCTATGAAGTTTGAATTTTTTTTATTACATATGTTGTTGGGACCACAAGCCTGACAGAAGACAGCATGCATGAGTTGGTTCTCTCCTTCCACCATGTAAGCTCCAGAGTGCAAACTCAGGTCGCCTGGTTTGATAGCAAGCACCTTTGAGCCATCTCACCTCTCCAACCCGAAAACTAAGATCTTAAAAAGAACAAGTCATGTATTTCCCAGGCCACTACACAGCAATCGGTGAATTCCATGAAGGCTCGTGCTATCTTCAGCATATTTTATTTCTTTGAGACAAGGTCTCCCTATAGCCACAGCTGGCCTGGAAATCACTATGTAGAGCAGGCTGGCCTAGAACTCAGAGACCCACCTTCACCTTCCTCTACCTCCTGAGTGCTGGGATTAAAGGCATGTGCCACCACACTCAGCTCTCTTGAGCAGATTTTAATATCTATTTTATGTGTATGGATGTATTGCCTACATGTCTGTTAAGTGCACTCATGTTATGCAATGTCCAAGGAGGTCAGAAGAGGGGGTTAGATCCCCTGGAACTGGAGTTATGGACAGCTGTCACACTGCCATGTGGGTGCTGGGAATTGAACCTGGGTCCTCTGCTAGGGTAGTCAGCACTCTTAACTGCTGAGCCATCTCTCCAGCCCTGTCTTCACATTTTTTTTTTAACTAACATTCTTTTATTAAAATTAACTTTCACAATGAAACAATGCTTTCACATTTAGCAAATCTCTTATGACAGGAGACAGTTGGATTCTCAGATCTGCTTTTTCATTCCCATTTTGCTTTGACTGAAGTGGTTTCCAATGGAACTGAAGCTGGAGACCACGAATTCCCTGAAAGGACTTCAGCACCCCTTATGGAACCACTGCAACAAACCACTTTGTCAATAAAAGATCCTGTATAGCCTGTGAATTAAGTTTCATTTTTATTTCTTTCCATTGAATTAGTTTTAGGGTAACAATTCCTTCCATGGCCAATATGTTTAAGGGAAACCAGAACCCTTGTTAAATTGGAAAAATTCCCCCTTTTGGGCAGCAATTGAACCCAGGGTAAATACTCTACCACCGAGCTACATGGCAGCCCTACACGGCAGCCCACCAAACAACTGTACCTTCTGTTTAGCTGCCCACTACCTTGAGTTCTGGGCTCAAGGGATCCTCCTCCTTCAGATTCCCAAGTACCTGGGATGACAGGCATGTTTGGCAAAACTTGCCAAACAATTTTTTTTAATTTTTTTTTTTTAAGAGGCAGGCCCACACTGACTCAGGACTGTTGCAAGCATTCACACCGCCTGGAGCTCAGGCTAGTTTTAAACTTATCAGACACTCTCCTGCCTCAGCCTCCCAAACAGCTGGGATTACAGGCATGCACCACTCGCCCGGCTGCCAAACAATTTTTTTAACTTGAATTTAAAATTACTCCGTTGCCAAACAAGATTACATTTGTTGTTGTTGTTGTTTTGTCTAAGCTAGAGAAAGCAACATGTCATACACAGCATTTGTAGTATTTTAACACCTTACATTCTCCGAGCCCATAGTAGGTCTTAGAATCCCACACAATTCTGGAAGGAAGCAAGCTCAGAGCTGACTTGGCTGGTTCAAGGTTGCCTTTGGTAGCAGGCTACGGAACCAGGACCCAGCTGGGTTTGAGTCCCACATCCTTCCTTCATTCAGCTGTGCACTGCTGTCTCTCAGGACAGACAGCGCTGTCTCGTTTTTGGGTGCCAGTGATCCACACTTCCAGGCTGTCTGTATCAGAGTCTATGTAACCAAGTGATGCAGTTGTAAGTCTGTTCTGGCTCCCATGAACATTTCACTTTGAAGGCTGGCTTTCTGGAGCTGGTAGAGGGGGATCCTTCATTCGAGTCCACAGTTTTCACATACACAAGACAGCAACCGTTCTAGAATTCAACTGCATTTTATTTGACACAAAATACAATATGGCTGCAAAACAGCAAACTGAAACACAAGACATGGTTCTAAGTTATAATTAACAGGAAGGCAAGTCACTAAATGAGTAATAAAACAGGTAAGCTTGAAGGAAGGATACTTCCTCTAAAGTCCATACTTTTGGAATTCCCACTCGCTGTTGTCCAAAGGGCACACCTGCCATGTTTTGAGCCAGCGAGAGATGCGATGGAAGTGAAAAGCATGGTTACAGACTCCCCATGCAACAGTGCACTCTTCGGAAGTAGCGGATGCCTGGTTAGCTCGACACTCTATGCAAAGAGCCATAATGTGGTTCCTGCAGATGGCACATTTATCAAGCACAATGTCCCAGGCCCAGGGGGCTACTGCATTCCACTAAAGGCAGCAAGATCCCGGTTTGCTTTGAACAAAGCCCACCCTGCTTTTTAATGGTTGGTTTTTGCCAAACAGGTATCTGGACACTGGAGTACCAGGAGATCGGGCGGAAGTGTCTGGGAGAAGCCAAGCTCTACTCCCCAGGCTAGCTCTGTTAGTCTGGAAGCTAACTCAGGCCTCCCCGCGGCTAGGACTCACATAGGATGCCAGGAGTCCATAGACCCCAGGCTCCGGGAAGGGGAGGGGCAGGCAAGGTCATGAGCAGCTGCTGCAAGGCCACCGCCTAAGTCAGTGCTTGGGCTCCCAGCACTACCTGCACCGCTCCATCCTCCACCCACCCACCCCACCCCGTCCTTCCCCCACCTCTCTCCAGCACATTTTAAAACTTCATAATTCATGTTATTTACGCATTGAGGTTCTGTTAGGCACCTAGGCAACAGGGCCATGCCACCTCTGGGGATTTAAGAACTAAGGCAATAATCATAGTTCCTTCCTGCCCACAAGGAGCTTTCATTTCTGCCACCATAGCACAATCACTGTGAGGGAGGCTGACAGGCACCTACAGACTCAAAACCTTCCTTGTGAGGTGACCATTGGAAAATTCACATGGGATGTAAACACATTATTTGCCCTTTCGAAGAGGTCTGCCTGAATACTGACTTCTAGTTTTCCTGTTGGTCCTTCCAGGTTTGGGACCACTCAGACCCTTGGCCACGGCTCATGAAATCAGTCCTGTCAAGCCATTTCCCTTACAAAGTAGATCACCAGGTACAATGCTCAGGACTTCCCAGCAGGAAGATTCCCTTTTCCCTATACTCCAGGGACTTCCCAGAAAAAGGGACATCCATTGCCACTCTTAAGTGGTGTCTGTGCACAGGTCCAAGCCCAGTGAAGCAGGCCCAAGCTTTCTCCTATCAGCTGATTATATATAGAAAGCTCTCCATAGTGCCGTGGGTGTGGACTGGAGAGAACGGGACCCAGGACCATCAGCATTTGCGACCCTCTCCCCATGTAGCTTACCATGCCTTAAGAACCTGCTTAACCCCAATCATGAATCCACTTCCATTTGATGATGCACTGCTATTGGTCAAGTTTTAGGTCATAGTGGGTCAGACAACACCCAGTTCATGACAGGCAGTTTGGGTCACTTGGTAACTACATAGAACATAAGTATTCAGTCACTAAACCCAGCCACAAAGCAAAACAGCTGTAGGGATGGCTCAGTAAGTAAAACTAGGTGGCATGCCAAGATGAACACTTGAGTCCAGATCCCCAGAACCAATATAATAAAGCCAGGTGCAGTAGTGCATGTCTATAAACCCCTTCTACAAGATGAGAGCTATAGGCAAGGGAGTTTGCAGAGGCTTGCAGGCCAGCTGGCCTCATGGGCACAGTGGAGAACAGGAGACCCTGCTCAAACCAGGTGGAAGGAAAGGACTGACATTTACATATGAACTACAGAGTGCATGCATTAACACACACACACACTCACAGATTTCAAGATTATCTGCTGTGACATCTTTCCCACTCCTAAGGTCTGCACTGTGGTTCAGCCATAGAGCCCTGTCAATGTTCCATCCTTGTCCGTGTCCCTGTGGATCGCTGACACGTGGATCTCCTGGGTCATATGGCTCAAGTGGCAGAGCAGCATGGAGTATAGCCTGAAGCTCTTACAAACCATTCTTTCATCTGGCCTCTCTCAAAAGTCACAACTTTGGTGGTTATTCAGGACATGGGCAGAGTAACAGCCAAATAATATATTGCCTTCAGACTCCAAAGCAGCTCCCAAAGTGTTGGGCATCTTTTGTGGCTATAGGAAGATGTGGATGTAACAGCCTAGCCTTCAGCTTACAAGAGACATCTCAACACATGCCATGCATGTAACTGGATACATAGTAAGTAGTTTCACTGAAGCGAGTCACCTGACACACAAATGTCTCATGAAGTAGCTACTTCTTACTCACTAGTTCCAATCAGCATAATGTCATCAGTGTCCTGCACCAGTGTGTCTAATAGAAGGGAAAAGCAATTAAGATTCCTGAAGACTAAATTATAACAGGGCTGGAGAGTGGATGCTCCTTTGAGGTAGGACAGTAAAAAATGTATTGCTGATCTTGACAATGGAGGGAAAACTGCTTCTAGTGGTCTTTACTAATAGATATCAAGAACAACACATTTGGAGCACTTGCCTAGAATGTGCAAGTTTCTGGGTTTAGTCCTCAATGGTGCCAAGAGAAGAAAGGGAGCCTTTACCAAATGAACAAGTGCAAAGGACCCACACCAGGCAATGGGTTGATTTGCTCAAGCAATGAAACCACAAATGAAGGCTGGAGAGATGGCTCTCAGTTAAAAGCATTTGCTCCTCTTCCACAGATCCTGCTCAGTTCCCAACATCCACATCAGGCAGCTCACAACCACCTGTAATTGCAGATTCAGGGAATCGCCTAGCCTCTGTGGACACCTGCACATACATGCACACAGACACATAGAGAAACATAAATAAAAACAAATACTTTTCACAAAGGAACCACACATGGAACAGCAGTTGCAGTTAGTGTCAGGCCTGATGAAGTTTCTAATAATTTACATTCATTCTCCAACATTTGTCTGCTTATTTCTTCGGCCAAATGGGACCAGAATGGGAAGGTAATGAAGAGCACTACCCCGCATCCTTCAAGAACTTGGTGATGGCAATGCACCTGATAATAGCTTTCATGACTCAGGTCAGGGATTCCACCAATTTCCAAGTGTATCCATTCCAGTTCTTTTCACTGTAGAACTGAAGAGATAACCACACTGGACCCATTATGAAATGGACACCTGCTAAAAGTCCACTTACCACCTCACTCCCACAAACCTACACTTTCCTTGTGGACCTCAGTTGTATTGGGTCTCCCAGCATTTCCCATGATTTCTGAGCCAAAGTTCAGTACTGCCCCCAAAGTCTGATTTATATCCATTCTCCCATGTGCATAGTCATCTTGGCAAGAGGCAGTAAGTTCCTTTGGGAAGACTGTAAGAAAAACTACAGTATCAATTTTGGTCAGTGTCATGTAGACATCCTTCTAGTTACTTAAGGTATTTGGGTTTGCAAACTAGCTCAAGTCTGGAATTGATTGAAAGCCCAAGATTTCTGATCCAAATTGGACTCTGCCCACTTTCCCTAGAAGTCTTTTGCTTTGAGGTTAACTAAGAATTGAGTAGTTTTCCATCCATCTCTCTTCTATGGGTGCTGTTCCCAATTAGCTAAGGCCATAAGTTTCTGTAACTACTCTTTTTTTTTTTTTTTTTTTGTTGGTCTTTTCGAGACAGGGTCTCCCTGTGGCCCCAGCTGTCCTGGAACTCATTCTGTAGACCAGGCTGGCCTTGAACTCACAAAGATCCGCCTGCCTCTGCCTCCCGAGTGCTAGGATTAAAGGCATGCGCCACCAAGCCCAGCAAACTACTCTTAACTGCTGTTTGGCACTACAGTAATCCTGTCTACTTAGTCCTGGGTGATTAAGTGCCAACATATGTCCCCTTGCCAATTATGCCCAATGCATGGAGTTTGCTGTACAGGATTTCCCACTGCGATTCCAGATCTTTGGAGAAAAAGTACAGACTTCTTCAGGAGTACTGAAACTCCTCATGAATTAATTACTCACAGCCATGGTGGAAGATGTACCTCCTTAAGAAAAAGTATTTAATGACACTTGCTAAATCCCAGTAAGGCAGACCACATTCAAGACCATTATAATACATTTGGAATCACAATGTGATAGATATTACAGTCATGGGAAGAAACTGGGCTCAACTCCAAAATACACCTTGGGTAAGTGGATTTATAGCCAAGGCCCAGGAGGTGGGGGGAGTCAGTGAATGGAAAAAGGATGGTTTGTTTGGGTTGGTGTTGTTTTGTTTCATTTACATATGTATGTTGTGTGGGGGCCAATGCACAAAAGTATGTGGTTAGAAAACAACTTGCCAGGAGCTGGTTCTGTCCTTCCCTGTGGGTTCCAGGGATTGGATTGGGGTTAGCAGCCTCCTTTCCCACTAAGCCATCTCACTCTTCTCTCTCTCCTGAGCCAGACAATTTATGGATTTTTTTGGGAGGTTGTCTTTTTTGAGACAGGGTCTCCCTGTGCCTCTGGCTGTCCTTGAACTCACTCTGTAGACCAGGCTGGCCTTGAGCTCACAGAGATCCACCTGCCTCTGCCTCCTGAATGCTGGGATTAAAGGTGCGCGCCACCATGCCCAGCAACCTATGGATTTTGAACACAAATGTCACTGTAAAGAGGGACCAGTTGTAAGGGAACAAGATAGACTCCATTTTTCTATTTTGTGGAAATACACCACCTGAGAAACAGGCCCCATCCTCAGATTCCAGGAGAAACCACAGAATATCTCAATAGCTAACAGGGAAGGACCAAAGGTTGTTTGTTGAAAATAACTAACGGGGAAAGACTGCTGGTTAAACATGTTTGCTCTTCCGCCAGGATGAAGTCTCCCCCCCATGGTGCCACCAAAGCTGCCAGGTGGCCCCTACCTATCAGTCTAAAAATCATGCTTCCTCAGTCCCTATGAATCAATAACAAAATACCCAAACCGGAAAATTCCCTGTTTGCAGCTTTTCCTTTTAAAAGACCGCTTCTCCCAGCCTGCTGTCAGGAGGGTGGTGGTCCAAGCTCAGCTTGAATTAAAGACTCTTTGTATTTACAATGGAGCCGCATGTCCTGGTGGTCTTTTGGGGGTCCCAGTGATCTGGGCATAACATATGGGGGCTCATCCATCCAGGATCCCCCAGACCCTCAGGACCCCAATCTGAAGAGTCTAATACCAAATGGTAAGTGTGTCTCAGTCTTGTCCTGTCTTTGGTCTTCTCTGTGTTTTTTGTTTCAATCAGACCTTGAGGCAGCAGAAACAGCGGCTATAGTGACCTATGGTGAATACACTGGTGTGTGGACCTATGGTGGACTTTTTTTTTTTTTTAGTGCAGGGGCGGATGAGGTTCCTTCCCAGCCAAAACCAAGCACTTGGATTTTTCTGTATCTTTCAGTGTTGGTTTGTCTGTTTTGTGTCTCATGTTGATTGTTCTCTGTGGTTATCAGACTTTGACAGACGTTATGGGACAGACTGCTTCTTCCTAACCTTCCCTTCTCCAATTCCAGCTCCCCAAACTAACGCTGTTTATCCTACAAGGACAGCAGCTGCTCTGGTGACTTCATTAGCAACTTCCGTTGTCTAAGCTAGCATCTAAATTTTTGTGCGTGGTTGTTTGGCCGTTATAATTGTCTCATGTTGGTTCTGTCAAACAAAGTGGCCACTTCAAGTTTCAATCCTTTATGTGCACAGTCACTCATTTTGGCATGCCAGACTAGATACACATGTGCAAACTTTAAAAATTGATATTCAAAAATACATTTAAAGGCCTAAAATTTGGATACTATAGACATCTGTAAATTTATTATC
This sequence comes from Rhizomys pruinosus, assembly GCA_009823505.1. NCBI lineage: Eukaryota > Metazoa > Chordata > Mammalia > Rodentia > Spalacidae > Rhizomys > Rhizomys pruinosus. The sequence continues at coordinate 2,665,270 of VZQC01009601.1, read as the reverse complement.
TCTGAGTCTATCAAATGTTTCACAAGTGGTAATTCTTATAGAAATTAACCTCTGAGTTGACTGTTTAAGGATCCTATTTTCTAAGATGACATTTTGGGGTTTTGTTTGCTTTCAGAAAGTTAACTTGCTTGCTTTGGAATTATCTATTTTTTTGAGACCTCTGTGGACCAGATTCAGGGCTGCAAATGAATTCTTGAACTGGCTTTTGTTTTGGGTGGGGCAGTTTTGTTGCCCATTGGGACCCAGTGTGATGGCACACCTTTAATCCCAGTCCTTGGGAGGCAGAGGCAGGCAGTTCTTTGTGAGTTCAAGGCCAGCCTGGTCTACAGAGCAAGTTCCAGGCCAGCTGAGACTAAAGAGAGACCCTGTCTCAAAAAGACAAAAAAAAACACAAAACATGTGTGAGTGTTGGTAATTCCCACATGCATGGAAATTACACATGTGTATGTGACTATTGGTGATTTTCCACCTTAAGCAAATAACATGGGGTTAGAGAAAATAAATACCGGGTAGCTATCTGCATTGAAATAGTTCTTGGCATTGGGCAGGTCCCCAAGGGACTCACAGCTCCTGGCCACAGAGGTGTGTGCCATGCACACAGTTCTGGCTAGAGAGTGGTGCTTAAGGTCCCTGCCTTATTCCCAATCCCATCTGGTCAGTGGGCTGGGCCTTAGCTTCGTGAGTGAGAGTTGTTTTTGAGTAAAAGGATGCATCAAGCATATTGGAGCCAGTAAGAGTCATGTGGGCAAGATAAATGTGCGTGTTTGAGATGGCTGGGGCTTATTGTCCCTGTACTGGGAGGAGGTGTCAAGATGTTTTCTAGGCAGAGAAGGTATGGAAAGGCTGAACAAGGGATTGGAATTGTGCCATTTTTACTGATGGAAAATGGGAGAGAAACAGTGCAAGCCACAAGCCAATTTGGGGGTTTAGAGACATCTCTCCAGAAGACATACATCTATCCCCAGATTTCTAGGTGATCTTCCTAATGCTTTTTGGGCTCAGGACCCCTGCACTAGACTCTGGATCCAGACTCCAGCAGGCTTATCTGGGAAGGTGACCACCTTTGTCTTTTGTCTTTAATGACCCAGTAGGGTGCCTGTCAGTAGCTGTGAGAATCAGGCTGCTCCATGAGTAGAACCTTGGTTAAAGCATGTGTGTAAGAAAATCTACCCAGATGGTTTTAAAAATGTAAAGATCATTTTTAAAACCATCTGGGTAGATTTTCTTACACACATCTACCCAGATGGTTTTTAAAAATGTAAAGATCAGCCGGGCGTGGTGGCGCACGCCTTTAATCCTAGCACTTGGGAGGCAGAGACAGGCGGATCTTTGTGAGTTCAAGGCCAGCCTGGTCTACAAGGTGAGTTCCAGGACAGCTGGGGCTACAGGGAGACCCTGTCTCGAAAAGACCAAAAAAAAAA
>VZQC01009601.1:2646407-2663816 GCA_009823505.1 Rhizomys pruinosus | reverse complement strand
TGGGGCAAAAGGGAGACCCGGAATAAAAAAAAAAAAAAAAAAAAAAAAAAAAAAAAGAAACAAAAAAATGTAAAGATCATTACTGTAGAATTTCTGAGTCAGAAACAAATAACTGACCCAATTTAATCCTGAATTAAAAATAGGAAAATTTACCTCACAGCAAGATGACCTCAGTACTGTATAAATTGTGAAGTTTAAAGTGTAGTTATGTTGACTGTTATAAACTTAAGGGTCATATTTTATTCTGATTTAAGTTTTCATCCCTAATTTAGAGTTTTCATCAAGGTGTTAAAGATTTGGGTTTAAAACTAGTTAAACATACTTGTTTTATGGAACTGTTTAAATGAATAGGCTTGCATCTAATGCTAATGATTTACTTGATACCAAGTTGATTCACAAGTGAACTGTCATGTGAGCTAAAACTGTTAAACATTCCCTTTTATTATTCTTAGAAGATTCACTGGTTTCTTTTCATAAGCAAAAAGTACCTTTTCTTAAACGTGCACTTTGCAGATGTTTTTACTCCTTTCCATTGAGTTTGAGGTAGGAGCTGTTACCTTGTAACAGATCAGTATTAACATCTAGTTGGTTCACCAGGAAAACAGAGGCTGACCATGAGGCTCTCCATGTGGATGCTGGTCACACTGACTGATAGAAAAGGTATTTTTTTGTGGCATTGAGGTGGCAACCTCAGAGACATGTAAAGACTGAATTAAATTTAATCTAATGTAAAATCTTAGCAGAGAAAGTTTTAATAAATAAATGCCTTAGAAGTATTTAAAATATTCTTCCTTACTTCAAAATGTAAAATGTAACATGACAGATTTTATGTGTCTGACATTGTGTCTGGGAAGGAAGGGCAGATTTTAGGCCCTTCACAGTCTGCTGTTGGAGGCCTGACAGGGCTACTTGAATCCTCATAGACATAGTCTTGGGCCCAGAAGGAAATTTTAAAAAGTTGCTGTGTGAGCCGGGTGTGGTGGCGCACGCCTTTAATCCTAGCATTCGGGAGGCAGAGGCAGGCGGATCTTTGTGAGTTTCAAGGCCAGCCTGGTCTACAGAGTGAGTTCCAGGACAGCTGGGGCTACAGGGAGACCCTGTCTCGAAAAGACCAAATAAATAAATAAATAAATAATAAAATAAAATAAAAAGTTGCTGTGTGAAGCTGTTTGTCATTGACCATTTGCATCCCTGCCATAAAGCAAGCAGCATGGTTGCCTGGGTGGATATAGAGGGTGTTTAGTCCTGAGATGTTTGAAACTAAGAGCTCAGTTCTTTTTTTTTAAATATTTTATTTATTTATTTATTTATTTATTTATTTATTTATTTATTTGTGTGAATGTACTGTCTGCATGTAGGTTTGTGCACACATGTCGTGCAATGCCACGGAGGTCAGAAGAGGGTCTCGGATTCCCCTGGAACTGGAGTTCCCCAGTTCTCCTGGAATTGGAGCTACAGACGGTTCTCAGCCGCCATGTGGGTGCTGGGGATCGAACCCGGGTCCTCTGCAAGAGCAGTAGGCACTCTTAACTGTTAGGCCATCTCTCCAGCTCCAAGAGCTCAATTCTTATTGAGCATTCCTGTGATTTTTCAAACTATCCCGTTTATACTAGTGTATTTGAGATAACTGTCCCATCTTGTTACATGGGAAATAAATGTTAATTACTTAGTAAATCTGCACAATTAAGGGTTAATCTGTTTATGAATGTATGTCTCATGTATTAAAAAGGATATAAAAAGTAAAAATGTTAAAAAGATATTTTTTGTAAAGATTTAATGTAAAGATGATAAAAAGTCTATGCGAGTGAAAAAGTCTGAGGAGGTTTGTTGTGACAGGTAAAAAGGACACTATATAAATAAGTTTAAATTTGTAAGGTTCAGTCAACGAGTTTAAAAATCAAAATGTAAATATAGTCAAGGTTTGTTTAAGAGTGTTCAGTTTTTGTCCAAACTTTATATGCATATCACATGGCTTCCCCTGCAATCTCTTCCCTTCTATGAAACAGCCTAAGTACCTTTGATATTGTCAGTTCTTTAATTATTATATATATAATTCTGTTTTCAATCACTTGTTAAAGTATTTTAATAAGTTCATAGTTTTAGAACCAAAGGTGCAAGACTTCATCTCAGCCTTGGCAGTGCAATTAATCAGAGCAGCATGTTTTAAATAATATTTCTAAAGGTGTTTCTTTTCCAATGCATGTACAACCACTAGGATAAAATCTTTTGAAGAAATTTATGGATAAATGTGTGCATGTGTATGATATTGTCAAACATGTGCCTCTGCTCAGTACAACCTTTATAAAGTGTCATCGCCAAATTTATTTATTAGAACCTTATTTTTGAGTGTATGCAGGAAGTACTGTTCACTTTTAAGAATTCTATAATGTAATTATGGCATATACAAGAAATCGTGTTCCACCTACCAGGTGCTATAGACCTTGTTACAGCCTCAAGTGAAACAGACATATATAAACAGAGTTACCCATACATACTAAAATTGTTTTATATATCTATTATACTTTGCACATTACTTTTAATATTTTTTTAATTTTTTAATTAATTTTTATTTATTTATGTATGTGTATGAATGTACTGTCTGCATGCAAGTCTGTGCACCCGTGTCGTGCAATGCCGTGGAGGTCAGAAGAGGGTCTCAGATTTCCCTGGAACTGGAGTTCTCCTGGAATTGGAGTTTCAGACGGTTCTTGGCCGCCATGTGGGTGCTGGAGGTCGAACCCGGGTCCTCTGTAAGAGCGGTCGGCACTCTTAACCGCTAGGCCATCTCTCCAGCCCCTACTTTTAATATTTTTAAAAGAAATTAGGTTTTACTTCCGGTGACCACATGGACAGTCCAAACATAACCAATTTGGGTGAGCCCTAAGTATTTCCTGCCTGCTGCTGATATGTGACAATGCCCCCCAATTTCTTTTCCTTTTCAAAGCTATAGTTCAAAATCTGGGACAAGTGACATGGCCTTCATTTGAGAAGGTACTGGTTTTAACCTCTTTATTATCTTGGGTTTGTTTCATGGGCTATGTTAGAACCTTTTGCCTTGTATGGTTTAAATCATTGTACTTTGAGTACCTAAATGACCTTCATAGAACTTAAAGAACAAATTGTGGGGCTTACTGCATAGGTTTAATGTCAACTTGGTACACATGAGCTGAGAAACCTCAATAATTGCCTTCATTGGACTGACCTGTGCCCATTGTGGGCGATGCCATTCTGGACCAGATATTTCTATATTGTATACAATTGGCTGAACATGAGCCAGCAACACAAGCCAGTAATTAGTATCCTTTCCTAGCCTGTGCTACAGCCACTACCACCAGGCTCCTACCATAAGCTTTTATTATTAGTTAGAATATTTTGCCACAGTAATGAAAAATTTATTAATAGTGCTTAAGTCAATGTTCAAGCTTTACTTAGGAGTTATATGGTAAAGTACCAAATTAATTCAAATAATACTCTTGGAGGTTTAACAACCACACTTAAAGCTCCAATCTAGCCGGGCGTGGTGGCACACGCCTTTAATCCTAGCACTTGGGAGGCAGAGGCAGGTGGATCTTTGTGAGTTCAAGGCCAGCCTGGTCTACAGAGTGAGTTCCAGGACAGCTGGGGCTACAGGGAGCCCCTTTGTCTCGCATAAGACCATAAAAAACAAAAAACAAAAAAAAAAAAAAAAAAAAAAAAGCTCCAATCTATTTTGGCAAGAGGGATTTGAAGGGACAATATTTTGGCCCCTACCCTCTTGGGTCCTAGGGTCCTGCCTCCACAACTTTGTGCATGTCCTGTGGCAGTCAGTCACCAGTCATCCCGTGCCAGGGAAGTCTTGGAGATTCACTTAAAAAGGACTTCATCTGTCCAGTGTCCAGTCAAGGGAGGAAAGTCCATATAGAGGAGAGACTCCTCATACTTCAAAGGGAAGCTCTGGTCAAGCAAGGCCTGACTTTGTCCTCACATAGATGGAACTGGTGAAGAGAGCCAGGCACAAGGCCTGGGTGACCCCCTAAGGACCAGAACCTCAACTAACCTTAACACCAAAACAAACTTCATTTATTTGAGCTAACTGTGTGGTTTTACACACCCCAACAGGAAACTGTAATCTAAAGAAAAAATGAAATAGCTTATTACCAGAGAGATAGATGAGAGACCTACTATGCCAAGTGAGGAATCTACTGTGTCATGTTAGAAAATATCTCAGAGATAGATGACATATTTAATGTGCCATGCCAGAAAATACCACCTTTTATATTCTCATGGTTATGACTCTCATTCTGGAGCCCTGCGTACTAAAGCTGGCCCTCATTCTAGAATTCTGTGAACTAAAACTTTTCTCCAATTCCTCAAACCAGGGTATGAGTCCTCTCTCCTTCTGCAGACCCTAGACAGGGGTCCTCCAATTACTAATTCACCCAGCACTTCAAGATAATTTGGCTCATAAAGCTAGATTCTATCTTCCTGAAACAACTGAATGCTGTCCAAAAGAAGACAGTTTGGATGGACTTGTTATCTAAGGGAAAACTCACATTGTGACTATCGGAAATTCCTAGAAAGCAAGCAGATGCTGAGTCCAGGCACCATGGACAAATAAACAGAAGAAAATATAAATAATGGGCTGGAGAGATGGCCTAGCGGTTAAGAGCGCCGACTGCTCTTGCAGAGGACCGGGTTTGATCCCCAGCACCCACATGGCAGCTGAGAACCATCTTTGACTCCAGTTCCAGGGGAATTCTATGCCCTCTTCTGACCTCCGTGGCATTGCACGACACGGGTGCACAAACCTACATGCAGACAGTACATTCATACACATAAAAAAATAAAATTAAAAAAAAAGAAAATATAAATAATGGACCCCCTCATTGAGAGATTCCAATGGACATTTAAGTTGGACATTTAATTCACCCCGTTCTTCTCTTGGTTCCCTGCCTATGTACCTAGCTACTCTCGCCTTCACAGGCACTGGCCAAGAATTTTGTTCTCTCTGTAACTACACTTCTTGGGATCTTTTAGATAGATCCACTGAGCAGGTACCCCAGTTGCCACCTCCTACACCCCTTTTCAGCATGAAGTCAGAGTGGTGGACACCCCGATTCCCTCTTGGCAATTGGGGTAACCTCAGAGAGTAATGTGTTAAAAGTAGGAGCTGAAAGATTTGCTAGGCAATTTAGGGTTAAGACCCCACCCTGAAGAGCCAGTTTCTTTCTCAGCTGAGAGCAGAGGACTTCCTGGATCTGCCAGTGGACCTATCCTTCCAGTTCCTCTGACTCGTGGCTCATACGTCCTTAACTCACTTGTCAATTTTATTGACCAGCAGGTCTTTGCATCCTAAACTGATTGGTGGTCTTCATGAAAGAACAATTAGGAGCCATACAACTGATGGCTCTCAGGTCAGACCATATCAGACTTGACCAAAATGGTATAAATAATAATTATTCAGACAGGAAGCCATATGATGATGTCGTCCAAATGGACTAAATATCTTAAAATAAAGAGACCAAGATTGGTCTCTAGAGTACCCACAGGAATGGGGGAATGTAAAGAAGGACCAGTTGTAAGGGAACAAGATAGACTCAATTTTTCTATTTTGTGGAAATACACCACCTGAGAAACAGGCCCCATCCTCAGATTCCAGGAGAAACCACAGAATATCTCAATAGCTAACAGGGAAGGACCAAAGGTTGTTTGTTGAAAATAACTAACGGGGAAAGACTGCTGGTTAAACATGTTTGCTCTTCCGCCAGGATAAAGTCTCCCCGCCATGGCGCCACCAAAGCTGCCAGGTGGCCCCTACCTATCAGTCTAAAAATCATGCTTCCTCAGTCCCTATGAATCAATAACAAAATACCCAAACCGGAAAATTCCCTGTTTGCAGCTTTTCCTTTTAAAAGATCCCCCCCCCCCAAGCTTCAGGACCGCTTCTCCCAGCCTGCTGTCAGGAGGGTGGTGGTCCAAGCTCAGCTTGAATTAAAGACTCTGTATTTACAGCGGAGCCATGTGTGTCCTGGTGGTCTTTTGGGGGTCCCAGTGATCTGGGCATAACATCACCAAGGTTTTGAGCTTCAGGAATAAGATCACCTAGCTGTGAACTGAATTTCCCAGGGAGGGAGGGAGAGAGAGAGAGAGAGCAGCTTTGTTAAAAGACCCTAAAGGCCAAATGCTCAGGCTATTTTCAGTCCCTTTGAAAGCCATCCACCAACCCACACCTGAGTCTGACCTAACATCTTTTTAAATTTTTTTTTAATTTTTTTAAATTTTATTTATTTTTGTATGTGTACGAATGTACTGTCTGCATGCAGGTGTGTGCACCTGTGTTGTGCAATGCCGCGGAGGTCAGAAGAGGGTGTCTGATTCCCCTGGAACTGGAGTTCTCCTGGAATTGGAGTTACAGTTGGTTCTCAGCCACCATGTGGGTGCTGGGGATCGAACCCAGGTCCTCTGCAAGAGCAGTCGGTGCTCTTAACCACCAGGCTATCTCTCCAGCCCCAATTTTTTTTATTTATTTATTTTTTATGTGTATGAGTGTACTGTCTGCATGTAGGTTGGTGCACCTGTGTGGTGCAATGCCTTGGAGGTCAGAAGAGGGCATCAGATTCCCCTGGAACTGGAGTTAAAGATGGTTCTTAGCCTCCATGTGGGTGCTGGGAATCGAACCCAGTCCTCTGCAAGAGCAGTCAGTGCTCTTAACTGCTGAGACATCTCTCCAGCCCCTGACCTAACATCCTGGTGACTATCGAAACCCTACAATTATTCCTAACAGGCCACTCACTTTCACCAATCTAAGAGTCAAAAATGTCATCAGACAGCACCTGAAACTCACAGGTTTCCCTGATTTGCTATAACCCACCTAGTATTCAGCCAAAACTTTGATTTATAACTTTATTCTATAGTGAATAGAAATCCCATGCAATCAATCCATAGTAGAACATGGTATTTGGATAAATAAACTGAATCTGTTTATCCTGGGCTGTGGCTACTCATATTTGGTTCCAAAATAAACTATATCTATTCCCTTCAATGTGAATAACTATTTGTTTGGTTTTGATACAGGGCTTATCCATGTAGCCCTGGCTAGCCTGGAACTTGCTATGTATATCAGCTGGCCTTGAACTCACAGAGATCTACCTTCTTCTGTGTCCTAAGAGCTGAAAACTTTTTGCACACAATCAAGTCTATTTGTCTTCCTTCCTTTCTTCCCTCCCTCCTTCCTTCCTTCCTTCCTTCCTTCCTTTCTCTTTCATTCCTTCTTTCCTTCTATCCTTTTATTTTTTGAGGCTGGGTCTCATGTAGCTGAGGCTCTCCTTAAACTTGATATGTAGTTCAGGATATCCTTGAACTTCTGATCCTCCTGTTCCTACTACCTCCTAAGTACTAGAATTACAGGCGTGGGCCACCACACCTAGTTTAAGTGGTGCTAGCATTAAAACCAGGCTTCATGCATGCTAAGAGATCACTCCAGCAACTGAGTCACATCTCCACCCCATCAAGTATATTTTGACCATCTGCTTCCCAGGAGAAGAAATAAAGTTAGTCCTTATTTAGCCAAACTGTAAGTAAATTAATTTTCCTTCAAAAATAAAATAAAGCTGCTTCCCAAAGTCATAATTAAAACAATAGCATAATACCCAGCTTTCACAGAGAATTACAAAATGCTTCATGTTATACAATTTTACTTGACATCAGACTCCAAGAAAGCTCACAGTTAGTATTCTGTAACTAAGGCTGGAATCTGCTGCTTTGTTGTGATAATAAGATATAAATAAAGTTTCTCTCCTTCCCTGTCTCACTTCTTTTCTGCCCATCCTTGAGCACAGAAGCTGGTCATTTCTCCTACTTGGTGTGATTCCTGGAACATACTGGCCATGCTGCAAAGCAGAACTGGTTGGGTGAAGGGGGTCTCCTCAGACATGTTCAGAAGCCACTGAAGGGAAAACTGTGAGCAGCTAAATTGATTCTGTTGGTCATGTGTGTCATTTTATTATTTTATTTTATTAATTTTTGTGTGTGTGACAGGGTTTCCCTGTAGCCCCAGCTGGCCTGGAACTCACTCTGTAGACCAGGCTGGCCTTGAACTCCCAGAGATTTGCCTGCCTCTGCCTCCCGAGTGCTGGGATTAAAGGCGTGGACCACCATGCCCGGCAATGTGTATCTTTTTTTTTTTTTTGGCAATGCGTGTCATTTTATAACCAGTGTTTGACTGGACACATGGGTAAGTGCTTTAAGAAGACAGAGGGAGTCTGAGTTGTCTCCTCAAGGCAGTCTTAATGCTGTGGAAGAACCACACAGTCCCGCCTGGGAAATGGGATGTTCAAGTGGAAGAAAAAGTCACAAGTGTGTGGCCCTATGAATAATTTAGTACAATTTTAAAATAGTCATCCACATTCCTGCAAATGCATTTTAAAATGTCCATAAAGGATATAAAGCAGATAAGCTTCTTGGAGCTGATAAGAGCCACCCTTTTATGCATGCTGCACTATTTCAGTTTTTCAAAAATAATCAACATCTGGCAGAGTGACAGAGTGTTTGTCTGACATGCAACAGTCCCTAGGTGTGATCCCTAGACCACATGAAAGCAAACAACAAAAATAATCCATGCCCGAGCCAACCAAGGTCCTGGCATGCCTTTAGTCCCAGCTTCTTGGCTGAGGTGAGTGGATCACTTGAGCTCAAAAAAGTAAAATTATTGCATATTGGTAACATATTTAGAATTATATAGCTGGGGAGGTGAGGAGAGAGTAAAGAGGGCGGGGTCGGATAACAGAGGGTCCTTAGATAACTTAAGAAAGCCACATCTCTAACCCTGGGATTTCTCTGCGTGAGATCTGCCCTGACACAGTCCTTTTACACGGCTCAGAACAAAGAATCACCACTGACCATTTGAACTCCAGGGTGGTGCATGCAAGTGTCAGCAGCACAGACACAGCTGTCTGAGAATGCTGGGCTCCAGTCTCTCATTTATAGCCCCAGGCGAGAGAAAGAGGGAGATGGTTTTGCTAAGGCCCAAAGGAAGACAACAGGAATGGCCAGGAGACCTGATGCCACCACACATGTGCCACTATAACACAAATGGTTCACAGTATTGAGCTGTCAATATGAGTGTCCTTTTCCCAGCTCTCTACCCTCTAACCTGTTCCTTCACCTTAAAGAACAGCAGATTGCGGGCTGTGGGGATAGCGCAGTGGTTAAAGGCTGAGGCTAAGAACTGCAGAAAAGAACAGCAGATTGCTAGTCACACAGCACTCAGGAATGCAGGACAGAGCAGAGAGTGAGTGCCTGGCTTCTAGTTCTAAATTTTGCTCTTAAAAACTACGATTGGGCCAGGCGTGGTGGTGCACGCCTTTAATCTCAGCATTTGGGAAGCAGAGGCAGTCAAAATCTCTGAGTCCAAGGCTAACCTGGTCTACATAGTGAGTTCCAGGACAGCTTGGGCTACAGGGAAACCCCATCTAAAAAGAAAAAACAAAACAGTGTATATCCCTGGGGGAGGCCTAGGAAACTTTCTGGGGTGGTGAGAGTGATATGGGGAAACTGAGGTGTCTTTGTCTTTGAGGGACAGAGGGACAGAGGGACAGAGCTTTTCTAGGCTCCCTTGTACTTAGCTTGAGAAGCCAGAGCCCTGGAAGCTCAATGGCCCCAAAGCTATGTCATTTGAAGAATAAAATTCACGGACTAAACAGAGTAAGTTTTTGAAAGAGGTATTTTATTATAAAGAGCTTAGGAAAGAGAGAGAAAGCAGAGTTCCTGTACAGCAGGAAGGGTCCCCGGGAAGAGGGAGTTGAGAAGAGTGTCCTGGGGGGCGGGGGAGAGAAAGAGGAAATGAGCTGGTCAGTCCACTTCCCACTCCAGGTGTCCAGGTCCCTTGAGGTTCTAGTCACGTCCTCAGTGTGGTTTCCAGGAACAAGGTACTTCTTCAGGAAAAAAAGATAAGGAAAATAAAAAACCAGACCCCTGATATGGCATTCCCAGGCTCAGCTTATGATAGAACCAGAGGCATCTTTGGCTTAGACAATTCTGGCACCTCCAGCCTCAGGCAAGGACAAGTACTCTGGGAGATTTGAGGATATTTCTAGCTCATAGCCAAGAAAGAAACTGGTCACTTTTCTTTTGGGGTCTTTTTACCTAAACTGTCTAAACAATTTCTACCTCCTGTTCTCATCAGTAATGATCTGTATCATTTTTGTTCTTTTGTTTGTTTCTTTGTTTGTTTTAGAGTCAGATATTTAGTCCAAGGTGGACAGGGACTGAACTATGGAGTCTAGTCTGGCTCAAACTCTTGATTCCCTGTCTTTTTTTTTTTTTTTTTAATGTATATGAGTGTACTGTCTGCATGTAGGTTGGTGCACCCCTGTCGTGCAATGCCTCGGAGGTCAGAAGAGGGTGTCGGATTCCCCTGGAACTCGAGTTAAAGACCGTTCTTAGCCACCATGTGGGTGCTGGGAATTGAACTCGGGTCCTCTGCAAGAGCAGTTGGCAATCTTAACCGCTGAGCCATCTCTCCAGCCCCAACTCTCTGTCTTTTTATTATAGCTTGATAAGGATTTGAGTTATGTAGAAGTGTTACATATTTGTCAAAACTAAGAAAAAGTGCCAGGCATGGTAGCGCACGCCTTTAATCCTAGCACTTGGGAGGCAGAGGCAGGCGGATCTTTTGTGAGTTCAAGGCCAGCCTGGTCTACAGAGCGAGTTCCAGGACAGCTGGGGCTACAGGGAGATCCTGTCTCAAAAAGACCAAAAAACAAAACAAAACAAAAAACTAAGAAAAAGTACACTTAAAATTTGTGTATTTCATTATATGTAACTTTTATAATAAAAGAAAATGTCAACTGATGCTGAATTGCTCTCTATGTAGACCAGGCTGGCCTTGAACTCACAGAGATCCTACTATCTCCACCTCCTCAGTGCTGGGATTAAAGGCCTGTGCCACCACACCCAGCTTGTCATTAAATATTTTATAATCATCATGGGTGTTTATATCCAAAATTTTTGAGTCATCCAAACAGAATCTCTGTACTAGTAAACAAGAATTCCCACGCCCTTCTCCCTAAAGTCCTTGGTAAAGTCTAGTTTGCTGTCTAACAATTCAAATTTGCTATTTTAAGTAACTCATATAATATTTGTTGTGTTTATGTATGTGTGTTTGTGAATGTATGTTTATGTATGTGTGCATGCTTTTGTGTGTGTGTGTGTGTGTGTGTTACCTGTGTGTTACAGCGTGCATGTATGGAGATCAGAGAACAACTTTCAGGAGTTGTTCTCTTCTTCTACTATGTGGGTCCCAGGGATCAAACTCGGATTGTCAAGCTTATTGGCAACCACCTTTACCTGCTGAGTCATCTCAGCACCCCTCACCCAGCAAATTTTTATGGGACCCCAGGTACATACATACACATGTAAAAGAGATATAGATCAATGACATATGGATAATAATTTTTAGAAAATTCATAACTCAAATCTTTATCAAGATATAATAAAATACATACAAATTTACCACTTATCAAAGACTAAAGCAGGGGCTGGAGAGATGGCCCAGCGGTTAAGAGCGCCGACCGCTCTTACAGAGGACCCGGGTTCGATCCCCAGCACCCACATGGCGGCCGAGAGCCGTCTGAAGCTCCAATTCCAGGAGAACTCCAGATCCAGGGGAATCTGAGACCCTCTTCTGACCTCCGCGGCATTGCACGACACGGGTGCACAGACCTGCATGCAGACAGTACATTCATACACATACAGAAATTAAAAAAAAAAAAATTAAAAAAAAAAAGACTAAAGCAAATTGGCATAATGAGGTTGGTGTGCTTGTTTTTTTTATTATTTTTTATGTGTATGAGTATACTGTCTGCTTGTAGGTTGGTGCACCTGTGTCGTGCAATGCCATGGAGGTCAGAAGAAGAAGTCAGATTCCCCTGGAACTGGAGTTAAAGATGGTTCTTAGCCACCACGTGCTGGGAATCGAATCTGGGTCCTCTGCAAGAGCAGTCGGTGCTCTTAACCAAGCCATCTATCTGTCCAGCCCCGGTGTGCTTGTTTTTACACAAACAAATCATGGTAGAATATTTGATAGTGCAGAAGCTAGACCATCTTCATTTTTACAGAGAATGCAGCTTTGCATAAATATGTACTACAAAGTGGCAGAAGTGTGTTTGGTCCATTTCATAAATGGTTGGAAATTCTGTCCTAACCCCAAATTTCATTTAACAAAAAAATTTTTGTTTGTTTTTTTTTGGTATTTTTGAGACAGCGTCTCCCTTTACGTACCAGCTGGCCTGGAGCTCACTCTGTAGACCAGGCTGGCCTTGAACTCACAGAGATCTGCCTGCTTCTGCCTCCCAAGTGCTAGGATTAAAGGCGTGCGCCACCACGCCCGGCATTAAGAAAATTTTTATGAAGCTCCAGTCAACAGTTCAAACAGCAATTTTTTGGTGTGTGTATGTGTGTGTGTGTGTGTATGTGTGTGTGTGTGTGTGTGTGTGTTTGAGACAGGGTCTCCCTGCAGACCCAGCAGGCCTGGAAATCACTATGTAGACCAGGCTGGCCTTGAACTCACAGAGATCTGCCTGTCTCTCCTCCCGACTACTAGGATTAAAGGCATGAGCCACCACCCCAGCCAAACAGCAATTTTAAAATCAAACATTCTAACACAATGCAATCCAAGGATATACTAATTTCACGCCTGCTGAGGAACGATGGTAGAAAATATGACGTCTTTTTCTTGCATAATGAAACTATTGTTTCCTTCTCCTTTTTTTTAAACAGCATTTTATATATTGAAGGATGGCCTCAAACTAGTTTGGTAGGCAAGAATGACCTTGAATTCCTAATCCTCCCTATCTACTTCCTCAGGGCTTAAACCAGGAACTTTGTGCATATTAGGCAAGCGTGGAACAAGCAGATCAGCTACAGCCTCAGCCCAAAGCATTATTTTCTGTAAGAACAGAAAACTCTGTGCCTACATTAAAAGTACTGAAATAAAACCAGCATGGTGGCGCAAGCCTTTAATCCTAGCATTCTGTAGGCAGAGGCAGGTGGATCTTTGTGAGTTCAAGGCCAGCTTGGTCTACATAGTGAATTCCAGGACAGCTGGAGCTACAAGGAGACCCTGTCTCAAACAAACAACAACAGAAAAAATGTACTGAAATATTTAACATTAAAGTAATCTCAACTCTGACCTGAGGTGTTTCAGGCAGCATTAGTTGGTGTTTTCTACAGCACCTAAATCTGCCAGGCAAGATGGTGCAGTAGGGGGTCAAAGATTATATTGGCACAAAAGTTTGGTGCTAAATTTGAGGTCTTCTCCGTAGGAGGAAATTCACATTTGGAACTGTAAATCTGGTCAAAGCCCATGGCTCAGGAGGTCATAGGCCCTACAGGGGATCTACTACTTTTGTTTTGCTATATAGTCATGTTGTCAAACTACCTTCTAAATATTTGTGTATACACATAGATTAGTGCTACACCCAACCTTGACCAGACATGCTTCTCTCCAGTGGTCAGAAGTTAATGCAGAGATTCATAATGGGTCAAAATCCGAGAATAAGTGACTTTTGCCTGGGTCCTAAATGGAACATCTACACCAACTCCACCCCCCCACCCCACCCCCCCCACCCCCACCCCCGCCCAAGGCTGATGGACGGACAGGCTGCTGTGCCGTGAGCTCACTGCAACTATGGTTATCTACACAAGATGGAGCCAGTGAGATCAGTCAACGTTCCAACAGGCAGCACTAATTAGACTGAGTGGATTACAAAAAAAGAGACGCGTCAGGTAGGTAGGTAGGTAGGTAGGTAGAAGATAAAAGTAGGACGATAGATGACGATAGAATAGTAGATCGAAGATAGATAGATAGAAGATCAGATAGATGATTATAGATAGGTCAGCTGGATGGATAGATAGAGATGAATGCATGGATAGATAGAACATGAAGGGGGGCAGGGAAACATGATGAGGTTGAGGTTGTCTGGGAACAATAGGAAGTAGGAGTTGGGGGTGAATAGGTCAACACACATTGTTTGGCATGTATGCAACTTTATTGAGATAAATACAAAGAAATTCTGTAAACAGCTCTAGTTTTCATTTGCCAGTGATTTTTTGTTTGTTTGTTTTGTTTTGTTATGTTTTGAAGACAGGGTTTCCTGTAGCCCCAGCTGGCTGGACTTCACTAGTAAAACAGGCTGGCTTTGAACTCACAGAGATCGCCTGCCTCTGCTCTGCTCTGCCATCTGCCGCGACTCTGCCTCCTGAGTGGCGGGGATTAAAGGTGTGGCAACCACCACACAATGCCTGGCTTAAAAGACAATTCTTAGCTCCTTGCAGGTCCTCTGAAGAGCGTCGACAATCTTAACCACTGAGCCATCTCTCCAGCCCCTCCCGTAGTGTTACATATAATGAATATGACTTAAATTTTGCGATAAAGAGTTCAAGGACTGGAAAAGGAAGGAGATGGTGACTTTAACACTTACTATGTGGCATAGTAATGTCCTGTTCTGGATTGAAAGCCACATTTTATGAAGGGTGGTACTGGCAACCAGAGAAAAATAACATCTTTGCTGAAGGGGCCCCAGTGAATGTACTGCAGGAGAATTCCTGCTCTGAGAAATTGTCCTTAGTCAGAAGGACCAGGTAGGCCGGCCACGTCCCTGATGGCCACACCCTTGAGGCCTAAGGCCTGCTGCAAGCTGTGCAATGCTTCCCAGACCCATCTGGGAACAGGCTTTTCAGACTCAGAAGCTCCTGGGATTTTAACACTTCCTGAATTCTCCAAGAGCAACTGTGTCCTGAGGGGAAGCATGTAGCAAGTTGTCACGAACAGGACAAACTACCTTGTGGGCCTCTCTGAAGATCAGGGCCTTATGACAGGGATCTGCATCATGTCAGGAGCTTCTGCTAGCAGGCTTAGTGAGCTTCACGGCTGAGCAGCGCTTCCCACACACCCACTTCTCTTCTGTGTGGTCTCTGAAGACAAGAGCGGCCTCAGCACAGGCAAAGCGACTGGAGCTGGGACACAAACTGTGACTTTAGGCCTGGAGTTGTGGCTCCGTTTGGTACTGGGGATGTGGGTCAGGTGGTAGAGCACTTGCCCAGCATTGCAACAACCTGGGTTACAGCTCAACCAACATAAAGAAGGCGTGGTGAAGATGCTTATGATCCACAGCACCAGAGGTTGAGCAGGCAGGGAGTCAGCTCAGTTCAAGTCATCCTCCTCAATCACATAGCGAATTTGGAGTTGGGCTATGTAAGACNGCGGATCTTTGTGAGTTCAAGGCCAGCCTGGTCTACAGAGTGAGTTCCAGGACAGCTGGGGCTACAGGGAGACCCTGTCTCGAAAAAGACCAAAAATAAATAAATAAATAAATAAATAAATAAATAAATAAATAAATAAATAAAATATTTTAATTACTATTTTTATTTTATGTGTATGAGTGTATTGCCTCACCGTTACCCTGACCCTAAATTTGTTATATGTGTGGAGGGTATAGATGTACATTTTAGAGTAATACAAAAGGAATAACAACAAAAAAAATTGTTCAAAGAACTGACCAAAACAGTAAAAAACTGTAAACTTCTGCCTCAAAAAACTTAAAAAGGGGCTGGAGAGATGGTCTAGAGGTTAAGAGCGCCAACTGCTCTTGCAGAGGACCCGGGTTCGATCCCCAGCACCCACATGGTGGCTGAGAGCCATCTTTAACTCCATTTCCAGGGGAATCTGACGCCCTCTTCTGAGCACTGCGGCATTGCACGACACTGGTACACAGACCTGCATGCAGACAGTACATTCATACACATAAAGAATAAATTTTAGGGCTGGAGAGATGGCCTAGCGTGTGTATATGAGTGTGTTGCCTGCATGTATGTAAATGCACCCATGTGAGAGATGGAGAACAGAAAAGGGTGTCAGATTCTCTTAGAACTAGAGTTATGGACAGTTGTTACCCACCATGTGGGTGCTGGGAATCGAACTTGGGTCCTCTGCAAGTGCTCTTAACCACTGAGAAATCTCTCCAGTCACATTTTTTTTCCTTTTTTTTTTTTTTAATAGAGTCTTACTGTGTATGCCTGGCTGACTCAAACTCAAATTAGAGATCTGCCTGCCTCTGCCTCCCAAGTGCTGGGATTAAAAGTGTGTACCACTACCACCACCACCACCACCACCATCACGCCGAGCCCTGATTTTTTTTAGACAGGCTCTGATTGATTTAGCCTAGGTTGGTCTCAAACTCACTGTATAGCTGAGGCTGACCTTGAACTCCTCACTCTCTCACCTCTATCTCTCAAGTGCTGGTGTGCACCATGAGGTCCCATTCTTGTTTTTATAACTCACTTTGCCAGTTTCTATAGAGGTTTTTTTGTTATTGTTTCTCTCTGTCTCTGTCTCTGTCTCTGTCTCTGTCTCTGTCTCTGTCTCTGTCTCTCTCTCTCTCTCTCTCTATCCATGGTCTCCCTGTAGCCCCAGCTGTCCCAGAACTCACTATGTAGACCAGGCTGGCCTCAAATTCACAAAGATCCGTCTGCTTCTTCCCTCCCAAGTGCTGGGATTAAAGGCGTGCGCCACCACTCGAGGCCCTTGTTTCTGTTTCGAGAGTTAGATTCTCATGAATCCCAAGCTGGCCTAGAACTTGCTATGTAGTCAAGGATAACCTTGAACTTCTGATCTTCCAGCCTCTACCACCTGAGTGCTTGGTTTTACAGGCCCATGCCACCATGCAGTGCTGGCTTATCGAACCCAGGGCCGCCAACATGCTAGGCCAACTCTCTATCAACTGAGCCACTAAGTTTGGATCTGTACATTTATGTCTTTTCCTAAAGTTGAAATGTTTCAGCCATTATTATTCCCAATATCTTTTCAGTCACAAATGTAAATTCTTTGTCACCATTGCATTTCTTTTTTTTTTTTTTTAATTTTATTTATTTCTGTATGTGTATGAATGTACTGTCTGCACGTAGGTCTGTGCACCCGTGTCGTGCAGTGCCGCGGAGGTCAGAAGAGGGTGTCGGATTCCCCTGGAACTGGAGTTCTCCTGGAACTGGAGTTTCAGACGGTTCTCAGCCGCCATGTGGGTGCTGGGGATCGAACCCCGGTCCTCTGTAAGAGCGGTCAGCGCTCTCAACCGCTAGGCCATCTCTCCAGCCCCTAAATGAATACATAAATTACCCAAGCCATTTTGCCTTGTGAAATTTGTAGAGGGACCTAATGCTCCAGAGAGTTTTCCTTGAATCACTCAGGGATTCTCTCCTTGGGGCAGGGAAATGAATGAGAGGAGTTATCAGTTGTTAAATCCAAAGAAGTTCCCAGGAATTCAGAAGATCCCAAATGAACTCTTCCTTGCAACAGTGATGTTACTCTGCGCATGCGCAAGCCACGGGGCTCCAGGGCAACCAAGTGTTCCGAGGAGGTGGCGGGTGCCAAGGGAA
>VZQC01009601.1:2629842-2645322 GCA_009823505.1 Rhizomys pruinosus | reverse complement strand
CCCTGACAAAAAAAAAAAAAAAAAATGTGGCACTGACTCATGTTGCTTTGCTGCAGATGGGTGGGGTGAAAGTTCAAGTACTTCCTCACCCCAGAGTCATCTTCCAGGTAAAGTGGGACACTGACTCACACCGTGTTTTCATTGACTCTGAGTTGGGCTATATGGTCAGCTGCCTGGCTGGCTCCACTGTCTCTAGAGTGGAGAGAAGGGAGTTAAGAAGTTGGGTCATGCCAGGCATGGTGGCGCAAGCCTTTAATCCCAGCACTCCGGAGGCAGAGTTCAAGGCCACCCTGGTCTACACAGCCAGTTCCAGGCCAGATGGGACTAAAGAGAGACCCTGTCTCAAAAAAACAGGAAAAAAAAAAAAAAGAGGTTGGGTCATGCCATTGCTAGGATAGAGAACACGTCCATCTGGAGGACAGCCAGCTCCCCTCTGGTCATCACTGACATGAGGGAAGGGACAGAACTCCAGAATGTCAACTCCATTCTGCCTCCTTGTGATGTCCAGGAGAGGTGGGGATCAGCTTGCCAGTGGGTCTTGGCGACAGGAGCTGGAGGAGCGAGGTCTGGTTGGAAAGCAGTTCTGCCTTTTACTGCCTGCAAAGAGGCTCAGCTCACCACCTGACCCCACTGATACTACCCTGGTATAGCATCAGGCCCTGCCTGCTTCAGGAAGAAAATGGAACCTCAGCTCCTCCAACACTACTTGGAAAATTCAGGTGTTGAGCCTGCTCCTGCCAGTGGGGAAGGAAGACTCAGCCTGGTTGATCCTTCCTAACTAGAGAATGTGGGCATTGCTTGCTTCTGCTGGATAGAAGGCAGTGCTGCTTTCTCTTGGCGGTTGGCTAATTAAGGCTGGTACTTGCAAAAGCTTTTCTGTTTGCGATGTCATCCATTCCCAGGCCTTGGACTAAGGAGAGCAGACTTTTTTTAGGGTTTCACCTGCTCCACGCCTGTGGTCAGTCCTGGCTTGAAGGCTCCTGTTCGCTCTTTCCACCTCACAGGAGCGATATACGGGAGTGGAGGAGTTTGTAACCACATATTCACAGAGCCCAGAGTTTTCAGACAGCTCTTCATGTATGGCTTCAGAGTACTATGTTTATTTGTGGTTTTATTTCCAGGGTATTGATTTCTAAGAGACACCTGGAGAACTGAGGTAAGCTACTTGACCTTGACAGAACCAGAAGTCTTCCAATGTTTTCAAAAGGAGATAATGAAAAATGCCCTAGGGGTTGGGTCTAACAATGTGTTTTTATGAATAGAGATAAGCCTCTCCAATGGCCTAAGGCTGCTTCCATTAAGTCTATTTTCTATTTTTTAATTTAAAAATTTTTTAATTTTATTTATTTATTTTGTATGTGTATGAATGTACTGTCTGCATGTAACTTGGTGTACCTGCCACGGAGGTCAGAAGAGGGTGTCAGATTTCCCGGAACTGGAGTTAAAGATGGTTCTATCATCTGAGGAGGAATTAGAGATGGCTGAGAAACATCTTAAAAACTGTTCAACATCACTAATAATTAGGGAAATGCAAATTAAGACCACTTTAAGATATCATCTCACTCCAATAAGAATGGCCAGGATCAAGAAAACAAACTATATCAAGTGCTGGAGAGGTTGTGGGGAAAGGGGAACACTCATCCATTGCTGATGGGAATGTAAACTTGTACAGCCACTACGGAAAGCAGTGTGGAGAACCCTTAGAAGACTCAAAATGAGTTTGCCATTTGACCCAGTCATACCACTCCTGAGCATATATCCACAAGACTCATCTTACTGCAGAAATACATGCACAGCTATATTTATTGCAGCTCAGTTCACAATAGCAAAAAGCTGGAACCAACCCAAATGCCCCTCAACTGATGAGTGGATAGAGAAAATGTGGTACACATGTACACAATGGAGTTCTATGCAGCGGTAAAGAGGGACAACATCATGAACTTTGCAGGTAAATGGATGGAGCTAGAAGACATTATGTTAAGTGAAGTAACACAGTCCCAGAAAAACAAACGACAAATGGTATCCCTTATATGCGGATGCTAGTGCCAATAACCCAGTTATAAATATTTCTTGTGGAGAGGGATGCATATTAAAAGAACAGAAACAGAAAGACTGCATCAGAAAACTGACTGAAATGGTGAATCGGGAAGGGTGGGAAGGGCGGGAGAGGGACATGGGTGTATATTCGATTAATGCATATTTAATTGACATGAGTTCAACAAGTATCCAGTTTTGCCCAGACTCTGTCTACAGGTTACATGGTGTTTTAGGACTTAGTAAAAGTAAATATGTGTATATTAAACAACATTGGTTTAAAGGCTCTGATAAAAACGGTAATGCATCTGAGTTAAATGGAGATATAAATTGCTGTTGTCCACATTTGTTTTACTTAAAATCTGTATAACAATAACTTTGGGATTGGCACATACAAATGTTCTCTATAATTTTTCTGTTGTACAGTATCACCTTGTAGCATTCTCTTTCACCTATAGGATGATTTAACTTAAAAATTAAGTTTGCTTCCCAAGTTAATCACATACAGTCACCCAAAACAGCATGGGTGAATTTGATGAAATCTGTGCCTTGATTCCACCCTATAGGTATGTATAATACAACTGCCTTCTGGAGACTCATGGGTCAAAAAACAAAAACCTAAAAAAAAAGGGGGGGGATACAGATAGATATGAAACCTTTTTGTCAAAAACCTTGCAATTCAAATCTTAAAACTAACTACGGGAAAAGATTTGTATGTTCCAACAGGTCAAAATGTCACCAACTTAATGGCTGAGAAAGAAAAGATACAGCTTTGCATTGAGTAGGATGTACCAGAAAGTGCCAACAGAAAGGTTGGCCCGTCTGAACATTGAAAGGAAGAAAAGCCTCAGATTGCTACAAACATCAAACCCCTCTGTGGATCCTACTTGTAACAACTATTTATAATGAGTCCTAATGAAACTTACCTTCTAGGTGCCGCAAAGGTTTTAATACGAGAGACTTTCTTACCTCCCCCCCATAGAACAAGGAGAAATATGATGATGATGAGGTCGTTCTCCAACTGTAAATTGGAGACAACTATTATAGAGGTAATCTCTTATAAAACCGGTAAAACTGCCTTCTTTAATTGACTAATAGACATAGGAACTGTGAAAAGGATTATTCTCTATTCAGAACCAAATATAATACTAAAGTCTCCTTAAGCTATGCACTTAAGCAAAATATATTAATACAGGAGCTCTGACATCAGCAATGGATTATTCTACCAAGGAGATGTTGGCCAGGGGATCCAAGCCCCCACAAAAGGTAAAGGCTCCTTGCCTCTAAACTGGGATACCTGCAAGAAGAGAGGCGATAAGGCCCTGCTGTCGAAGACCTGACGTTAACATGGGAAAGATGTATTGAGACCACACATGCAAGTGTACAGATGGCCTCTGGAATACCAGAGAGTGTTACCAAAGGCCACTAAACCAATAAAGCAAATATGGGTCTCCTTGAGTCAAGCAAGACTCCTCCGTCAGCACCAGCTACACCTCACCTGCCTGGAAATACTGTGCAGCAGAGGCAGCCATATGCCTGTATATCCCAAATCTAATTGGCTATTGGCTCTCTCCTTGGAGGAATAACCCATGGCTGATGCCACAAGCTTACATCCTCTACAGGTTAGGAGATGTTATAAGCCACAGTAAGACCCTGTCATATTTAACAGGGGGGAAAATTGTAATTCATGGATTAACATATCCAAACATGTGTCTATGCTAAAGTAACCTACCATAACTATTAGTGCTGCTTAAATACCTATATATCTAATTGCTTGTTCTTCATTAGTAGGATCGAAAGGTTATTCCTGGACAAACTGTCAGCCCATGAAAGGAAACAGCCAGAATTGACCAGAGTCCAAGTCAACAGCTCCAGAGAGAGTGGACTGTTTTACCTCTCATCCACCTGTGCCCCTTTTCTAAGCCTAGGGAACAACCTGCGGAAGAGGGGGCGTGGTAGAATGTAAGGGCTGCGATTGGGGTGAATGGTGAAACTACAGCAATATAGTCTGGACACTCATTTGATCAACTTGATTGAACATACAAGCCCCCCCTGCTGGATGGTGGGACCCATGGGCTGTGTGGGTTTGGGCACAACTGCTTGCAAATTGGTTTTACATGAAGGATGCTTGTACTCATAAATTATCACTTATTGTTAAAAAATGAAAAAAAAACTGAGAGAAAGATGCAGGACAGTTATGGCATAATGCATGATCTGGGATGGGGTGGGGTGGGGGGAAGGGAAAGGGAAATATGCCTGAACTGAATTGGAAAATGATATATGAAATACACAAAGCATCAATAAAAAAAAAAAAAGACCGTTTTTGGCCACCATGTGGGTGCTGGTGATTGAACCCGGGTCCTCTGCAAGAGCAGTTGGAGCTCTTAACCCCTAGGCCATCTCTCCATCCCCTATTTTTTTTTAATTTTATGTGTATGAGTGTACTGTCTGCATGTATGTCAGCATATCGCATATGTGCAATGCCCACAGAGACTAGAAGAGAGCATTGCAACTACTGAAACTGGAGTTATGGACAGTTGTCAGCCACTATGTAGGCGCTGGGAACCAAACCCAGGTAGGTCCTCTGGAAGAGCAGCCAGTGCTCTTAACTAACCACTGAGCCACCTCTCCAGCTTCTTTCTCATAATTTTCTTTTTTTTAATTTTTTCGTATGCATATGAATGTACTGTGTGCATGTAGGTTTGTGCACCCATGTTGTGCAATGCCGAGGAGGTCAGAAGATGGTGTTGGATTCCCCTGGAACCAAAGTTAAAGATGGTTCTTAGCTGCCATGTGGGTACTGGGGATCGAACCCGGGTCCTCTGCAAGAGCAGTCAGTGCTCTTGACTGATAGGCCATCTCTCCAGCCCCTCTTTCTCATAATTTTCAATAGTCCTTTCTCCACAGAGACTAAAAGAACATGAGTTAAAAAAATAAAAAATAAATGAATAAAAATAAAAGAACATGAGTTGACTTGACCTGGCTTAGTCAAAGTGTTTGTTACAAAGTCATGAGGATTTGAGTTTCATTCCCCAGCACCCACATTAAAAAAAAAAAAAAAAAAAAAACCAGAGGCATCCAATGCCTGTAATCCCAGTGCTGGACTCAGTAACACTAGGTGAGTAGAGTAGAGACTAGAGGATCCCTACCACATGGTAGCCAGCCAGTACAGCCTAATCAATGAGGTGTAGCTTCAATGGGAGACTCTTGCTCAAAAAATAAGGTGGAAGCTAACAAGATGGCTCAGCAGGTAAAAGAGTCTGTGGCCAAGCCTGACAACCTGAGTTCAATCCCCAGGACCCACATGATGGATCCCACTCTCATCTGGCTGTCTTCTGACCGCCACAGGAACAGGCCATTGAGCCATGGCATGCACAGGTACACACACACACACACACACACACACACACACACTCACACAAACATAATAAATAATGTAATTTTAGAAATTTTTACCTTTTTTTTGGTGTTTTTGAGATAGGGTCTCCCTTTAGTCCCAGTGGGCCTGAAGCTCACTCTGTAGACCAACCTGGCCTTGAAATCACAGAGATCGGCCTGTCTCTGCCTCCCAAGTGCTGCGATAAAAGGCATGCACCACCACACCCAGCACTAAAGATGTTTCTTAGCTGCCATGTGAGTACTGGGACTCAAAACTGGGTCCTCTGCAAGAGCAGTCAGTGCTCTTAACTGCTGAGCCATCTCTCCAGCCCCAATATTTTAAAAAATAGAGTACAGAGATAAAGAAAGACACATGACTTCAAAAACCTCTGGCTGTCACAGTGCACATACCCACATGTGCACACACATACACACACACACAGAAAATTAACTTACTTTAATGAATACATGTCCTATTCCAGTGAACACTTTTTCAGCTGCTTCAGTCTATATAAATGTCAAACACTTGCCTATCAGAAGCACTTTACCATAAATATATTTTCTCACAGTTTTCTGTTCTTATAGATTGTCACATTGAGTACAAATACATATATTTCTAAAGTATTTCCTTTTATACAATCCAGGCTCTCTTGAATAAATTAGCAAGGATAGTTCAAATCTTATTTGCAAATGCAATAGACCTAAATAACCAAAGTAATTTTACAAAAATAGTAATAAACTTGGAACTTCTATTATTTTGTTATACTCACTATAGAGGCTGGAGAGATGGCGCAGCAGTTATGAGCCCTGGTTGCACTTGCAGAGGACCCAGGTGTGATTGCCAGCACCCACATGGCAACTAACAACCGTCCATAATCCAAGGCCCTCTTCTGATTTCCACAGGCATTGTAGGAATATGTACATACTTATAATCATGCAGGCAATACACTTGTACACATAAAAAATAAAATAAAACAAAATAAAATAAAATACAAAATATATTTTTTAAAAAGACTCACTATTGCCTCGTAAAGGAGGCACTTGAGAGGCAGAGGCAGGTGGATCTCAGTGAGTTCAAGGCCAGCCTGATCCACATAGAGAGTTCCAGGCCAGCTGGGGCTACAGGGAGACCCTGTCTCAAAAAGACCAAACAAACAAACAAAAACCTACAACAGACAGGGATGGAGAGATGGCTCAATGGTTAAGAGGACTGGGTTCAAATCCCAGCACACCCACGTGGCAGCTAACAGTTCCAGAAGATCCAACTCCCTCTTCTATCCTCCATGGGCACTGAACTACACAGGTGCACTTATGTACATGCAGCTATAACACTCATCATACACATAAATTAATTAATGAATTAATAAAACTCAGTCAAGCAAAACATAGACAAGGAGAAAATATTTTGAAAGTATGTACCTCTAGAAAGTCCTTATTTCCAATATATTCTTTTATGTTTTACAACTAAAAATACGACAATAAAGGAAATAAAACATTTTGGATAGATTCTTCATAAACGAACACTTGAATGGCAAATACTGGCAGATGAATATGTTAATGTCATTACCCAATAGACGGGAGGGAAAACCACTGATTTGACAATGGCAGCTCTGATACGCTGATGTGAAGATGGACATACAGATAATTTGAGTCCAGAAAAGGACTCACATATTTATACTCTGAGCAACTTACTTTCCATAGAGCTGCCAAGTTATTTTCACGAGGGAAGGACAGTGTTTTCCATAAGCAGTGATGGAAGGCCCAGTGTTCTGTAGATAGGGAGAAAGCTCAACTCTTACTCCTTGCTGCAAAATGCATATATATTTCAATGAAGTTGATCGGAATCTTTAACTTTTTTTTTTTTTTTTGTCTTTTCAAGACAAGGTCTCCCTGTAGCCCCAGCTGTCCTGGAACTCACTCTGTAGACCAGGCTGGCCTTGAACTCACAAAGATTCGCCTGCCTCTGCCTCCCAAGTGCTAGGATTAAAGGCGTGCACCACCACGCCAGGCCTTTAACTTATTTTTTTAATTTTACATTCACTTAGTGTATGTGTGTGCACACGCACACAAGTATGTGAGTGTATGCCATGGCGTGCTTGTAGAGGTCAGAAGATAACCTTCAGGAGTTGGTTTTCTCTTTCTTTTCTTTTTGGGGGCGTCTTTTTGAGACAGGGTCTTTCTGTAGCTCCAGCTGTCCTGGAACTCACTATGTAAAACAGGCTGGCCTTGAACTCACAGAGATCTGCCTGCCTCTGCCTCCTGAGTGCCTTTAATCCTAGACTCTGCAGCTAGCTAATGTCAGTATTTGGGTGGGTAGTGCATACCCACCCAAATACTGACATTAGCTAGCTGTATTGGTGGGTATCCATACTGAGTCAGGCTAAGGATACACAGGTGAGGCACAAGATTTTTTTTTTTTTTGTCTTTTCAAGACAGGATCTCCCTGTAGCCCCAGCTGTCCTGGAACTTGCTCTGTAGGCCAGGCTGGCCTTGAACTCACAAAGATCCACCTGCCTCTGTCTAAAACAATGTTACTAAAAGATAAGCCTGCTGAAAATAGTTATGGCTGCCAGTCCACCAAAATTAAACCTGCTCTTCAAAAGAGACTGTACAAAAAGCATAAAGCTACCCACATGACCAGCACAAGGACAGCCCAGTGGGACAGACATAGTTTGACCTATTCTGCCCAACCTATGGTGGGGTCATGAAAAAAGCGTCCCTTCCCCCCCTTGTTACCTGGCACTGAAGCTGCACAGACTGTGACAAATGTCTATGCTATCATCCTCCTCTTGGAAGTTGCTCCTCCCAAACCAGAGGACTGTTTGTGAAGCTTCTTTTTATCCATATCAAGCTTTAATGAATTCACCTATTTCCAGCCACGTGGAATGGGAGGAAGTGGCCTGCTTTCCTCCCTCGAATGCACATGGTTTTCATTTCTTTTTATTCGATAAGGACACTTAACATATTCTCCTCTTGGTGTCTGCCACTCAGTCTCATTTGCGAAGGATCTGTCCAAACTGCTGCACCTTCCTGTACTACCTTATTTTTGAAAATATGCCAGGTGCGGTGGCACATGCCTTTAATCCTAGCACTTGGGAGGCAGAGGCAGGCGAATCTTTGTGAGTTCAAGGCCAGCCTGGTCTACAGAGCGAGTTCCAGGACAGCTGGGGCTACAGGGAGACCCTGTCTCAAAAAGACCAAAAAAAAGGAAAAAAAAAAGAAAAAATTTTCCTCTTGTCTATGATTTACTTTTCTTAAAGTTTTTATTTTCAATTAGCAATAATTGCACCTCACATAAACCTCATTGGCTACAATACTGCCACTGCGCAAAGCTTTTATTTTCAAATATATAGAGTAACATATAGTTGTAAGAAAAACACAGTGAGCCGGGCATAGTGGTGCACACCTTTAATCCTGGCACTTGGGAGACAGAGAGGCAGGTGGATCTCTGTGAGTTCAAGACCAGCCTGGTCTACAGAGTGAGTTCCAGGTCAGCTGGGGCTACAGGGAGACCCTGTCTCAGACCAAAAAAAAAAAAAAAAAAGAAAAACACAGTGATCCCATGCATGTACATAGCTCCCCCAGAGGTTAAGCATTCAGGACTACAGTGCATACCCACCCAAATACTGACATTAGCTAGCTGCAGAGTCTGCTGGCTTTTGGATTTTATTTTGTTTTTATTTGTTTGTGTGTATGTGTACATAATGTATATGCAGGTACATATAGATGTATATATGAATAAAGACTAGAAGCCAACATCTGATGTCTTCTTCTATATCTTATTTTTCTTTTATTATTCTGCATTTTTATTGAAGTTTTGCAATTTTCATATGATATAATTTGATGGTCTTTAAATCCCCTCCTGTTCTAGTTTGTCTTTCCATTGCTGTGACAAAACACCCTGACCAATTCCAACTTAAGGAGGAAAGGGTTTATTTGGCTCACATTTCCTGGGTTACAGTTCATCACTGACAGAGCCCACCATAGGAACTCAGGGCAGGAACCTGGAGGCAGGAGCTGAAGCACAGGCCATGGAGGAATGCTGATTACTGGTTTGCTCCCCTAGGCCACGCCCAGCCTGCTTTCTAATACAGTACATAACAAACTACCCAGGGGTGGCACCACCCATAGTGGGCTGGGCCCTCCCACATAATTCAACAATCAAGACAATACAACCATAGGCCAGTCCAATGGAGGCAATTCCCCAATCGAGCCAATTCCCGGTTGAGGCTCCCTTGACCCAGGTGTGTCAAGTTGACACTAAAGCCCTTATCCGAACCTCTGTTTATTGCCATACTGCCCAAATGTCCTCCAGTGTGGGTTCATCTACCTTGGCCTGGCTAACCTACCAAGAGTCCCATCCTTGAAAGAGACTGTCTTTCCCTTCCCAGCAGCCATGAGTCTCTTACCTACTTCCTCATATCTCTGCTGGGATTTTGTCTTGTTTGTGCTTGCATGGGACCTGTGTATGATGTCACCATTGCTGTGAATTCATATGAGTAACTGGCCAGCTGTCTGGAAAACTCTGTTTCTGTTTGGTCATGCACCACTTCCTGCTCTTACAGTCATCTTTCTGCCCCCTTTCCCACAATAATCCCTGAGCCTTGGGAGGCAGAGGTTTGATATAGGCGTCCCATTCAGGGATAGGCACCCTGCAGCCTCTTGTTCTCTGTGAATTAGCCACTTGTATGTTTCTGTGTTAATCAGTATCTGCTGTATAAGGAAACTTCTCTGATGAGAAACTTCTCTGATGAGAGATGCATTAATTAATATATGCATATCATAATATGTCATTAGAAATGACTATAATAAGATAACTATTTAGTAGAAAAGCAGTATAAGGCTCTCACCTATGTCCTGTGACCTGTCTAACCTCAGGTTTCAAGCCAGATATCAATGTTAGGTATAGACTCCATCCTATGAAGCAGACCTTAAATCCAATTAGAAAGTGGTACATTACTTCCATAACACTCAGGCCAGTGTTACACCACACTGGCTGGTATATCTTTTCCACATTATTTTTGAGACAGAGTTAACCTCACTAAACCTGCAGCTCAACAATTCTGCTATACCAGCAAGCTCCAAGAGCCTCCTGTCTCTATGTCCCAAGCACTAGTATTATAGGAACAGGCTGTCACTGTCATGCACAATTTTTAAATATTTCTTTTTAGTTTTATTTATTTCCATGTATGTAGGAATGTACTGTCTGCATGCAGGTCCGTGCACCCGTGTCGTGCAATGCCACAGAGGTCAGAAGAGGGTCTCGGATTCCCCTGGAACTGGAGTTCTCCTGGAATTGGAGTTTCAGACGGTTCTCAGTCACCATGTGGGTGCTGGGGATCGAACCCGGGTCCTCTGCAAGAGCAGTCGGCGCTCCTAACCGCTAGGCCATCTCTCCAGCCCCCATGCACAATTTTTAAGTGGGTGCTTTGGATTCAAATTCAAGTCTGCATGCTAGTCCGTGAAGTAGTTTTTACTCACTGAGCTATCATTCCAGTACATTGGGTTTTGTTGTTTTGTTTTGTTTTGTTTTGTTTTGTTTTTGACAGAATCTGGCTGCATAGCCCATGCTGGCTTGGCACTCACTACTGCTGTCTTCCCCCAAGCCACCAGCTATCAAACCCATATAAAGACAGGGTCTCACATGGTAGCTCTGGCAAGCCTGGAATGCACTATGCAGCCCAGCCCTCACCTCCTACCTCTGCCTCTCAAGTGCTAGGATTACAGGCTTGAGCAACCACACCAGCTTGAAGGGCCTTGTGTTCCATTTGTGTCTTGCAATAGCAAGCTGTTGTCCATTCTCCTTTCACACCAGATCCTGCAGCAGCAGCAATGTCAACAGATTTCTGTCTGTTCTCAACACTTCCTGGGGAAAAGGGCAGGATGCCTCTTCTACTATGGTAGAATTACAAAGAAGAAAGGCACTTTCTAAATCTCTGTTTGGAGTTCCAGACAGAACTCTAAGTGACCCATGTGCAAAATCAACAAGAAACAATGCAACGAAAGATTTGAGCACTGAGTGATGATATGGAATTCCGGTCCTCAGATGGGCTTGTGGCCAGCACACCATGGAATAAAGTAGGAAGCACTGAAAAGTCTTTGAAACTAATGTTTGAACCACAGTTGGGGGGGCGGGGGGAACCGGACACGGACAACCCACACTAAAAGCTTGACTACTAACTAAATGAAAGATCTGCCGGGGGTGGTGGCGCATGCCTTTAATCCTAGCGCTTGGGAGGCAGAGCATATTAGCGTTCTCTAAAGAAACAGAAGTAACAGGACGAATATATAGCTATATACAATTTATTGATTTGCTCACGTGACAGAGTTCAAGGAGTCCAACAGTAGCTGCACCACACTGGAAAGGCCGAAAGAATCCAGGGAACTGCTCAGTCCTCAAGGCTGGATGTCTCAGTAGTCCCAATCTAGAGCTGAAGGCCCGAATGGATTCCAGGAGATCTGCCGGTCTCAGTACACGCTGGGATCCGAAAGGTTGATCACAGCAGCAAGACAAACTCACCAGATCAGAGAGGCAAGCTGCAGGAGAAAAGGGACCAGCTCCTTCTGCCATGGCCTTTTATGCTGCCTGCTGGCAAAAGGTAACGCCCACATTTGGGGTGGGCCATCCGGGTTGAGGTGGTCCAATCCAAACAACCTTTTTCTCTTATTTGTTCCTTAGTCCAGTCAAGTTGACACCCAGGATTAACCCCTCCCACAGAGCAGGGGCCTTTGTGAGTCAGGCCAGCCTGGTTACCGAGTGAGTTCCAGGACAGCTGGGGCTACAGGGAGACCCTGTCTTGAAAAGACAAAAAAAAAAAAAAAAAAAAAACCAAAAAAAAAAAAAAAAAAAAAACAAACAAACAACAAAAGAAAAAAACACTCAAGTAAAATGAAAAATGACAATCATAAAATAGAAACACTGGTAGAATACAGACATTGGAGTTATCTGGAGGATTTTTGAAATCAGCTGTCATGAAAATGTGATAATCAGTAATTTTGAATACTTTTGAACTATGAAAAATAGATTTAGTCTGAGAAGAAATAAAAAGATGAGACAAGAGGAAATTATTAAAACTGGAAATTAAGCCAGGCATGGTGATGCTGACCTTTGATCCCAGCACTCTGGAAGCAGAGATAGGTAGATTTCTATGAGTTCAAGGACAGCCTGGTCTACATAGTGAGTTCCAGGATAGCTGTGGCTATAGGGAGACCCTGTCTCAAAAATACCCCCCCCTCGCAAAAAAAAAAAAACCTGGAAATTGAAATAAAAACTCACCAGCATGCTTACAGCAGAATGGGGATGAGGGATTCATGAATTTGAGGAAATGTAAATAGAAATTAATCCAATCTGAATGATGGCGAAAAAAACACCTGCAGGGGCTTACAGAACAAAATCAAAATGTCTGATCATCATGTCATTAAAAAAAAATTAGGAAGGAAAAGGATGGATAAATAAATGCTTAGAGAAGCTCACAACATTTAGCAAAATATAAAAACATATGACTCATAATCCCCAGCAAATCCCAAGAAATCAAACATGAAGGGTATTTTAAAATCTAGGTTATAAAACTATTTTTCTGACTATAATGGAATTTCATTTCAAATTAGAGAGACAACAGGAAAATCTATTCTCTCCAGCATATCTTGCCAGTGTGCCACCACCATGGGCAAAGTGTTATTCTCGCCATCATAGTGGTCAAGGAAAGGCCAAAACAAAAATCTGAATGAAGTAAAAAATACAACAAACCCCTGTCAGATGCAGCTAATGGGGCATTTATGGAGAAATGGAGAGCACTGAACAGTTATCTTATAAAAGGGAAAGTCACCATTCAACCACACAACAAGAAGAGAGAGAACGGGGCTGGAGAGATGGCTCAGTGGTTAAGAGCACTGACTGCTCTTGCAGAAGACCTGGGTTCGATTCCCAGCAACCACATGGTGGATGAAAACCGTCTAAGGCCAGACGTGGTGGTGCATGCCTTTAATCCCAGCACTTGGGAGGCAGAGGCAGGTGGATCTCTGTGAGTTTAAGCCAGCCTGGTCTACATAGTGAGTTCCAGGCCAGCTAGGACTAAAGGGAGACCCTGTCTCAAAAAGACAAAAGAAGAAGAAGAAGAAGAAGAAGAAGAAGAAGAAGAAGGAGGAGGAGGAGGAGGAGGAGGAGGAGGAGGAAAGAAGAAGGAAGAAGAAGAAGAAGAAGAAGAAGAAGAAGAAGAAGAAGAAGAAGAAGAAGAAGAAGAAGAAGAAAAAGCAAAACCAGAAGAATGGACACAAAGAGGGCAAGGACAGCAATCGAGAAAACTAAAATCCCCCAAACACAAAATTAATCCAAAGTTGTGATTTATTCCAAAGAAAAAACTGGGCCAGCAAAATGGCTCCACTGCCATCAACCTAAACAACCTGAGTTCAGTGTCTAGGACCCTTGAGGTAGAAGGAGAGAACAGACCAGCAGAAGTTGTCCTCTGACCTCTATATGCCCATTGTACCACGCATGAGCACATGCACTCACACACATGCACACACACACACACACAAGAGAAGGCTAAAGAAAAATCTTCTCTACAAACAGAAAAAAACTCTCAGCAAAATATAAGTATATCCGTATTTATAAAAAAGCAGGATATGGGACTGGAGAGATGGCCTAGCGGTTAAGAGCACCGACCACTCTTGCAGAGGACCCGGGTTTGATCCCCAGCACCCACATGGTAGCTGAGAACCTTCTTTAACTCCAGATCCAGGGGAATCTGACACCCTCTTCTGACCTCTGAGGCATTGCACAACACAGGTGCACAAACCTACATGCAGACAGTACACTCATACACATAAAAAAATAAATAAGGGGCTGGAGAGATGGCCTAGCGGTTAAGAGCGCCGACTGCTCTTGCAGAGGACCCAGGTTCAATCCCCAGCACCCACGTGGCGGCTGAGAACCATCTTTAACTCCAGTTCCAGGGGAATCCTGACACCCTCTTCTGACCTCTGTGGCATTGCATGACACGGTGCACAGACCTACATGCAGACAGTGCCTTCATAAACATACAAAATAAATAAAAATTAAAAAAATAAAAATAAAAAAATAAATAAAATTTTAAAAAAGCAGGATACAGCACAACCTGGTATGATTTATTCCATAACTGAAAAATTGGTCAGTGTCTGAAAACCAGCCAGTTATCTGAAATTTTGAAAGGTAGAGAAAAAAAACACATCATCCTATCAGTTGATATAGAAAAAAACATGTGAGTCAGCCTAGTATCCATTCATAATAATAACTGTCAGAACATAGAAACAGAGGACAACTTTGCCAGCCTGATGAAGAGAAACTAGAAACAAAGCCGATTGTTATACTTAATGACTCACTGCTTTTCCTTCAACATGAAAACTAAGGAAATATGTCTATTCTCCTTACTTCTATTCATAAAATACAAAGATTTTAAAAACCAAAGACCTGGGCTGACAGGATGGCTCAGCTAATGAAGGCACCTGCCACCAAGCTTGGTGACCTGAGTTCCACACTCAGAACCCACATGGTAGAAAGAGAAAAACAACTCTGGCAAGTTGTCCTCTGATCTCTACATACAAGCTGTAACATGCTCACACACATGGATGGGGGAAGAAAGAGAGGGAGAGAGAAATGCTTTTAAAAATCAAAGACCTGGGGCTAGAGAGATAGCCTAGCAGTTAAGAGCACCAACAGCTCTTGCAGAGGACCCGGGTTCGATCCCCAGCACCCACATGGCAGCTAAGAACCGTCTGTAACTCCAATTCCAGGAGAACTCCAGTTCCAAGGGAATCTGAGACCCTCTTCTGACCTCTGTGGCATTGCACGACATGGGTGCACAAACCTACATGCAGACAGTACACTCATACACATACAAAAATAAATTAAAATAAAAAAAATAATAATCATCAAAGACCTTAGCTGGGTGTGGTGGCACACGCCTTTAATCCTAGCACTTGGAAGGCAGAGGGAGACAGATCTTTGTGAGTTCAAGGCCAGCCTGGTCTACAGAGTGAATTCCAGGACAGCTGGGGCTACAGGGAGACCCTGTCTTGAAAAGACAAAAAAAA
>VZQC01009601.1:2484033-2628696 GCA_009823505.1 Rhizomys pruinosus | reverse complement strand
CTTTCTTTCTTTCTTTCTTTCTTTCTTTCTCCTTCCTTCCTTCCTTCCTTCCTTCCTTCCTTCCTTCCTTCCTTCCTTTCTTTCTTTCTTTCTTTCTTTCTTTCTCCTTCCTTCCTTCCTTCCTTCCTTCCTTCCTTCCTTCCTTCCTTCCTTCCTTCCTTTCTTTCTTTCTTTCTTTCTTTTCTTCTGGGTCTTACTTCCTACCTCCCTCATCCTCCCTGCTGGGGCTCAAGCTAGGACTGTTAACTGGCTGGCCGGGGACAATCCTGAGGCTTGCAGCACCTCAGAGCTGTGAGCCCTGGTCCAAGGAAGAACACCTCATGGAAGGCAGCACACACACGAGATACATTTTAAAGAAACTATCAGACAACAAGACCTGGTTGGGCGTAGTAGTTCATGCCTTTAATCCCAGAACAAGGGAGGCAGAGGCAGAGGCAGAGGCAGAGGCAGGTGGATTTCTGTGAGTTCAAGGCCAGGCTGGTCTGCATAGTGAGTTCCAGGACAGCTGGAACTACAGGAAAAAAAAAAAAAAAAGACCTAAATAATTGGAAAGATACCATGTTGATGGATTAGAAGACACACTACAGCTTGGATCACTAGGATTTGGAGTAAGGCTTCTCTTGCTTCATAACTTTCTTCCATTTGAAATGTAGCTTCTGATTTGTTATTGAGTCCTGATAGAAGCTAAACTTCTAAACATAGGACAGCAAGTGACTACATGAACCAAAATATCCATCATGAATTCCTTTAAAGTCTTTCATTGAATCAAAACATTGGGTGTTAGAGGCTGGGCGTGGTTAGTGAAGTGCTTGCCTAACATGCACAAAACCAGCACTCCATAAACCAAGTGTGGTAGCGCTATCCTGTGGCCCTTGCACTCTGAAGTAGTGGCAGGAGGACCAGAGTTCAAAGCCAGCTTGGGATCCATGAGGACCTGTCTCAAAAGAAAACTTGGCTTTCTGCCTGGGAGCAGCCATCTTCAGTGAGTGATTCTCCAAAACAACACACACAAAGGGAAAGAGAGGCGCCCGCTACACGTCCTCTAGGCCCTCGAGAAAACACGGCATTGTTCCTTTGGCCACATATACATGAATCTTCAAGATGAGTGATACTGTAGACATTAAGGGAATGGGTACTGTTTAAAAAGGAATGCCCCATAAATGTTACCATGCCAAAACTGAGATAGTCTATAACTCAGCACACTGTTGGCATTGTAAACAAGCAAGTTAAGGGAAAGGTTCTTGCCAAGAGAATCAAAGTGCATATTGAGCATACTAAGCACTCTAAGACCCGAGACAGCTTCCTGAAATGTGTGGTGGAAAATGACCTGAAAAAAAAAGAAAGCCAAAGAAAAAGGAACCTGGGTTCAGTTGAAGTGCAAGCCCACCCCACCCAGAGAAGCACACTGTGTGAGAGCTAAGGGAAAGGGGCCTGGGCTGCTGGGGCCTGTTCCCTGTGAGTTCATGGCTTAATGTACAAGAAGAAACAAAAGTTAAAAAAAAAAAAAAAAAAAGAAAAGTTGGACTACACAGTGCTATTCCTCGGTTAAATGGAACAATAAATACTAAGCAAAAATAAATAAATAAATAAACAAAAAAATAAACCCTGGACCCAAAGGCACAGGTGAAGTCTGTGAGGAAGTGGTCACCTACATGCTGCTTGCCCCTAATGCCTCCACACGTGACACCTAGCAGGCCTCCCAGCTCCGTGAGGAGTCACTGCAAACACTGAGCAGGAAGGGAAGGGAAGCCTTTTGCTGGTTTATAGGTACGTCTGGAAGGTGTGACTCATGAGCAGGAAGCGTGTGACTTCAGCAGTTACAGCTCCATTCAGGGAAGGTCTGAGAAGTTATAGTAAAGAAACCCTGAGACTAGAGAGGTGGCTCAGGCGTTAAGAGCACTTGCTGTTCTTCCAGAGGACTCGGGTTTGATTCCCAGCACCCGCACGATGGTTCTTCCAGCCTTCAATGCCCTACACACATATAGGCAATCAAAACACATGTGCAAATAAAAATAAATAAATCATTAAAAATATTTTATTTTTATTTTTTTACATGTAGGAATGTATTGCCTGCATGTGGGTAAGTGCACCCATGTTGTATAATGCCTGTGGAGGTCAGAAGAAGATGTTGGATCCCCTGGAACTGGAGTTATGGACAGTTGTTAGCTGTCATGTGGGTCCTGGTAATTGAACCAGAGTCCTCTGCAAGAGTAGTTGGTGCTCTTAACCACTGAGCCATCTCTCTAGCCCTAAATAATTTTTTTTTAGACAGGGTCTCCCTGTAGCCCCAGCTGTCCTGGAACTCACTCTGTAGACCAGGCTGGCTTTGAACTCACAAAGATCCGCCTGCCTCTGCCTCCCAAGTGCTAAAATTAAAGGCGTGCGCCACCACGCCCGGCTTAAATAAATCATTTTTTAAAAATGTCCTGGATCGCAGAATTTGCCTCCATGTGTGTGTGTGTGTGTGTGTGTGTGTGTGCGCGCACACGCGCGTGTGTGTGTATACATTTGGTTGTTATGTCATGTGTTTAGGGCCACAGTGACTCAACAAATGGTCACTGAGTCAACTGGCAATCCAGATCTAGGAAGAATATAATTTGAAAATTAGCAAGGAGCTGATATTTATTCTAGGTTCTGGGGCTCCAGCTCACTTGGTGGAGTGCTTCCCTAGCATGCAGAGTCCTGGGGTCGAGCTCCAAAACCACATCAATCAAGCGTGGCTGTGTATGCCTGTAATCCAAGTGTCTTGGATGGCAGAGTAAGAGGGTGTAAGTGCTCACAAGAGGACAGGGCCTCAGATGTAACCCGACACAAGGATCAGCCTATTTACTCCTTTAACAGTCTGTCTGGGCCATGAGCCTGCTATCACAGGGTCCTTCTTAAGCACCCAGCTCTCTTCAGGGCAGTCATTTTTAAAGGTCTCGGGTATGGGAACTCTGAGACAGTATTTTCGGGGGCAGGGGGAGGTAAGAAGATTATTAGAAGAGTTATTAACACCATGGACAGACAGACAACAATATGTCAGGACTTTGAAGAGTTCAGGCTCCAGTACCACAGCATGGCACTGGGTTGAGAAATTAGGTCCACAAAGCAAAATAAGAGTTGCTTCTTGGGCTGGAGAGATGGTTCAGTGGTTAAGAGCACCAACTGCTCTTGAGATGGACCCAGGTTCAATTCTCAGCACCCACATGGTGGCCAAGAACTGTCTTTAAGCCGGGCATGGTGGCGCAAGCCTTTAATCCTAGCACTTGGGAGGCAGAGGCAGGCAGATCTCTGGGAGTTCAAGGCCAGCCTGGTCTACAGAGTGAGTTCTAGGCCAGTTGGAGCTATAGGCAGACCCTCTCAAAAAAAAAAAAAAAAGTTGCATCTTAAAAAAATTTAAAAATTTAAAAGAAAAAAGTTGCTTCTTGCAGAGAACTCAGAGGAGCCCACAGCCAGGCAGCCAAGTCCTCAGAAGAAAGCAGAGAAGGGGGAGGGGAAGAAGGAAGGCAGGGAAGAAAGGTACTAGATTAGCTTTTGGAGGGTTTTTTTTTTCTGTTGCTGAGATAAAATATCAAGACCAGGAGCTAGAGAGATGGCTCAGCAGTGAAGAGCACTGAAGCTCCTTCCAAGGACTGGGGTCAGGTTCCCAGCACCATCTGTAATCTCCACCTTCTTCTGGTCTCCCTGGGCACCAGACATGTGCATGGTGCACAGACATACATACATGTGCATGGTGCACAGACAGACAAAACACTCAGACACATAATTTAAAAAAATCATGACTAAAAGCAACTGAAGAAACTTTATTTTGGCTTATGGTCCCAGAGGGCTGGAGCCCATCATGGCAGGAAGGCAGAGCAGCAGAGCAGGGAGCTCATTGACCACATTTTTATTCACATATAGGAAGCAGTGAGAGAGCAGGAAGACAAGGCCCGCCCCCAGTGACGTATTTCCTTCATCAAGGCTTCATAACCTCCCCAAACAGTTCCATTACCATGGGACCAAGTGTTCAAATATTCATGAGCCTAGGGGGACAGTCCTCATTCATACCACAACAGGTGACCACTCTGAGGTATCCAATGTGCCCCAAATGTTTGCATCGTTTGGGGAAGTGAGAAACCCAGGCTCCTGGGAGCTGGAGTTCCAAAGCAGACTCTCAGCAGGGTGCTCGAAAGTGTCCTGGAGCCGGGCTGGGAGGGTGCACCTGCTGCTGTCTCCTGGCCCAAGCAGCACTGGTCTGAATTCCAACCCATTCATGCCAAGTTCTGGTAACAGTCTCTCTGTGAATCAAGCCTGGTATTGATAATGACTCCCATTGTCTCTAGCTACAGAGTGCCCTTCTGAGACAATCCTACCCACAGTCCTTCTCAAAATCTCTTTTATTATAAGCCCTTAAGTTTCTCATTGTTTGTCAACAATGGACCATCAGACCGGTAGTTTTTATCTTTGATTCCTTGTTATTATGACACCATCTAGAGCAATGTCTGTCATACAGCAGGTCAAGTGTGTGTGTGTGTGTGTGTGTGTGTACACTCATGCTCACATTCATGAACAGGTGTGCAGGCCAGAGGACAATCTCAGGTGTCATTCCTCAGGTCCTATCAACCTTTTAAATTTCTTTTAAAATTTATTATTATTATTATTATTATTATTATTATCATTATTGCTGTTGTTGTTTTGAGGCAGGGTTTTCCTGCAGGCCCTTCTGCCCTGGAGATCACTATGTACACCAAGCTGCCCTCTGCTTCTCAAGTGCTGGGATTAAAGCTTGTGCCACTTAAAAACAAAACAAAACAAAACAGGGGGGTGTGGTGGTCCACGCCTTTGGTCCCAGCACTTGGTAGGCAGCAGCAGGTAGATTTCTGTGACTTCAAGGGCAAATCTGGTCTCTATAGCTAGTTGCAGGCCAGCTGTGGGAGACCCTGTCTCAAAAAGACACACACGCACACACATACACACACACACACACACGAAAAACAGACAGGGCCTCTCACTGACCTGGAGCTTGCCAAGTAGACTAGGCTGCCAGGCCAGCTCCACCTCCCCAGCACTTGGATTACACCACGAACCAACAGGAATACGGGTTCTGGGGACCAACTTTGCAAGGCAGCACTTTACTAACCTCACATTGGATTTTCAATAAATGTTTGTTGAATGAATCTATGTATAGACTACTTGATATTTGAATCTGAATAGCAATTCCTTAAGGATTTATTTTTTAATATTTATATGTATGTATGAGTGTACTGCCTGCATGTGCGGAAGTGCACCTGTGTCATGTAATGCCCTCAAAGGTCAGAGGGGGCGGTTGATCCCCTGGAACTGGAGTTGCAGACTGTTAGCTGCCATGTGGTGCTGGAAATTGAACCCTGGTCATCTGCTAGAGCAGTCAGTGCTCTCAACTGCTGAACCATCTCTCCGGATCAGGCATTTTTTTTTAAGTAGTATGGTATGCCAGGCCCGGTGTGGCGCATGCCTTTAATCCCAGCACTCAGGAGGCAGAGGCAGAGGCAGAGGACAGATCTCTGGGAGTTCAAGGCCAGCCTGGTCTACATAGCAAGTTCCAGGACAGCTGGGATTACAGGGAGACCCTTCCTCACAAAGACAAAAAAAAAAAAGGGCGGAATTCATGTTTACCCTTAAATACCTTTTTAGTCATTTAATAAAAATGTATACTGCCAGCCATGTTGACACATGCCCTTAATCCCAACACTCTCAGGGGCTGAGCCAGGCCAATCTCTGTGAGTTCAAGGTCAGCCTGGTCTACATAGTGAGTTCTAGCCAGCCAGGGATACACCGTGAGACCCTGTCTCAAAACAAACAGCTGGGCATGGCAACGCATGTCTTTAATCCCAGTACTCGGAGGCTGAGGGAGGTAGATCTCTCTGAGATTGAGGTCAGCCTGTGAGTTCCAGGCCAGCTGGGGCTACAGTGAGATCCTGTCTCCAAAAGACCAAAACCAAACTGAAGTACCAGAAAAACCTCCATTTTGTCCTGGCCAGTCCTGCCCCCAGGCCGTGCCTGCATTGCTTTTCTTCCCAGCCACTAGCCTCCCCAGCAACGCATTCAGGGCTTCCATAACCCTGGCTACTCCTAGAAGTATAACCAAAACAACTGGTAAAATATAACTAAACTACTGTAGCAAGGTCTCTCTGACCTCCATCTGGTCCAAATTGTCATCATTTTTGCAGTTTTTGCCTTTATAAACTCTGTACCCCTGAGCTTCAGTGCTGAATTTCAAAGGCACTAGCCACTCCCAGTTGCCTGTGATTATCATTTTTTTAATTTTATTTATTTATTTTGTATGTGTATGAAGGTACTGTCTGCATGTAGGTTTGTGCACCCGTGTCGTGCAATGCCACAGAGGTCA
Source organism: Rhizomys pruinosus (assembly GCA_009823505.1). Classification (NCBI taxonomy): domain Eukaryota; kingdom Metazoa; phylum Chordata; class Mammalia; order Rodentia; family Spalacidae; genus Rhizomys; species Rhizomys pruinosus. The sequence continues at coordinate 2,622,344 of VZQC01009601.1, read as the reverse complement.
GAAGAGGGTCTCGGATTCCCCTGGAACTGGAGTTCTCCTGGAATTGGAGTTACAGACGGTTCTCAGCCAGCATGTGGGTGCTGGGGATTGAACCCGGGTCCTCTGCAAGAGCAGTCAGTGCTCTTAACCGCTAGGCTATCTCTCCAGCCCTGCTACATATTATTTATAGCAATGTAAACTGAACCCTATAAAGGATTGATTAACTCAACACGTAACACCCACAGTGCAGTTAAAGTGAAGAACGATTTAGTCGTACATACCTCTGACAGATAACTGAACCAGGAGAAATTTTCAAGTGTTAAAAAAAAAAGTCGTGGGGCTGGAGAGATAGCTCAGTGGTTAAGAGACTGGCTGCTCTTGCAGAAGACCCAGGTTCGATGCTCAGCAGCCACATGCCAGCTAACAACTGTCCATAACTTCGGTTCCAAGGGAATCTGATGCCCTCTGCTGACCTTTGTGAGCATTGCATGACACAAGTGCATGTACACTCATACACATAAAATAAAAATAATAAATTTTTTTTAAAGTCATAGGGCTACCAAGCTGACTCAGCAGGTAAACCCCCCGCCCCCACACACTAAATCAATCAATCAATAAATGTTTTTAAAATGCAAATAAGCATTGATCATGTTTTGCAAATCCATTGTTTCTTCTAACCCAAAGTCTAGAGTTAAGGAAAGAAGCAGGGAGCTTCTATGATCACCTTCCATGATTAAATTGAGGCCTTATTTATTGTGACACTGAGGGCTTCATGCATTCCAGGCAAACACTGTAAAGATGAGCTTCACACCAAACCCCCAAATATGTTTACATTAAACAGTAAGTGGGAAGAACTCATTCTGAGGCAGCAAAGAGGATCACTGAGGATTCAAGGCTGGTCTATGCTACATAGCAATATTCTATCTTAGAAACACAAAAACTGGGACTGGGCATGTAGCTCAGTATGTAGAGTGGCTTGCCTAGCTCAGTATCTGGATTTCAATTCCAGGATGGCATTAACAGTGTGGCACAGGTCTGTAATCTCAACATTCATGTGGAGGCAGGAGGTTCAAGGTCATCCTAGGGGACATAGTGAGTTGAAGGCCAGCCTGGGATACATGAGACCCTATCTTTTAAACAAACAAATAACAACAACAAAAAAAAAAAAACACAGAGAGAGAGAGATAGAGAGAGAGAGAGGGAGAGAGAAACTGAGGTTTATTAACAGTCTTACTCTCTTAATACAGAACTTATGAGGAGATAAAATATCAAGTTGGAAGGTTATCACAAAACAAAAAATTGTTGGGAGGACCTCTTATTATACTGTTATATTTTGTTCCCCATTACAAATTTTGTTTTTTATATAGATTTTTTTTTTTTTTTTGGTCTTTTCGAGTAGCCCTGGCTGTCCTGGAACTCACTCTGTAGACCAGGCTGGCCTTGAACTCACAGAGATCCGCCTGCCTCTGCCTCCCAAGTGCTAGGATTAAAGGCGTGTGCCACCACGCCCAGCTTATATAGATTTTTTTTACCCTTTTCTTTTGGTATTTTTGAGACAGGGTCTCCCTTTTAGTACCAGGTGTCCTGGAGCTCTCTCTGTAGACCAGGCTGGCCTTGATCCCACCTACTTCTGCCTCCCGAGTGCTGGGATTAAAGGAGCGTGCCACCACGCCCGGCTAGATTTTTATGTAGAGTTCTGGGCCAGTCTGAGCTTGCCCTAAAAAAAATAAATAAATAAAAGACTATACTTTCAGGGATCATTTCTTTTTTTTTTTTTTTTTTCTTTTTTGGTCTTTTCGAGACAGGGTCTCCCTGTAGCCCCAGCTGGCCTGGCACTCACTCTGTAGACCAGCCTGGCCTTAAACTCAGAGATCCACCTGCCTCTGCCTCCCAAGTGCTAGGATCAAAGGTGTGCACCATCACGCCTGGCTTTTTTTTTTTTTAATGTGTATAAATGTACTGTCTGCATGTAGGTCTGTGCACCCGTGTCGTGCAATCCCGCGGAGGTCAGAAGAGGGTGTTGGATTCCCCTGGAACTGTAGTTAAAGACGGTTCTCAGTTGCCATGTGGGTGCTGGGGAACGAACCCCGTTCCTCTGCAAGAGCAGTCAGCGCTCTCTCTCCAGCCCTCAGGGATCATTTCTATAGAACGTTAGTCAAGAAGTTTCTCTGACTGTGTAGAGTACCAGAAACCATGAAGAGGAGACTAGCATTCTCTCCAGAGTGTGAAGCTGGCTCTTGGTGTTGCTTTAGGGCAACTGCCACTTGCCATTGATGATCGTTCTTCTCTTCTTCAGGAGAGTAGAGGGAGAGAATGAAGTCTGAGTGATATAAAAAATATAATAATAGTAATAATAATAAATATGGGGCTGGAAAGATGGCTCACAGTTAAGAGCATTGGCTGCTCTTACAGAGGAACCTGGTTCATGTTCCCAGCTTCCATGTGGCAGTTAACAACCATCTGTAACTCGAGTTCCAGAGGTCCGATGCCCTCTTCTGACCTCTATAGGCATTGCATGCCACAGGTGCATTTACACACATGGGGCAATACACTCATACACATAAAATAAATGAAATTTTTTTTCTGGTCTTTTCAAGACAGGGTATCCCTGTAGCCCCAGTTGTCCTGGAACTCTCTATGTAGACCAGGCTGGCCTTGAACTCACAGAGTCCACCTGTTTCTGCCTCCTGAGTGCTGGGATTAAAGGTGTATACCACCAAGCCTGGCAAAATATCAGAGGCAGGTGGATCTTTGTGAGTTCAAGGCCAGCCTGGTCTACAGAGTGAGTTCCAGGACAGCTGGGGTTACAGGGAGACCCTGTCTTGAAAAGACAAAAATAAATAAATAAATAAAAAATAAAAAATAAAAATAAATAAATAAAACAAGGATCAATGTAAGTGAACACACATTTAAAGCTTTGCTCCTCAGCAACTTTCCCAGCTACTTGGTTACAAGAATGCCCCAGATCCTGACAGCAAGGTCCTGCTCTCTGCCCCAAACCTAGAAAATGCAGTTTTCTGTATAAAAATCTTGGAATATGGGCCAGTGAGATGGTTCTCCAGTGAGGGTGCTTGATCTTGAACTTCTGACCAATCCGCTCCATCCCGTGTGTGGTGTTGGAGATGGTACCTGGGATGTTGTTCATGATAGGCAAGCACTCTACGAACAGAGCTACATCCTCGGCCCTAATTTATTATTCTTTTTTTTGTTTTGTTTTGTTTTGTTTTTGAGACAGGGTCTCCCTATAGCCCCAGCTGGCCTAGAACTCACTCTGTAGACCAGGTTGGCCTTGAACTCACAGAGATCTGCCTGCCTCTGCCTCTCGAGTGCTAGGATTAAAGATGTGCACCACCATGCCCAGTTTAAAGATGGTTCTTAGCCTCCATGTGGGTGCTGAGAATCAAAGCCAGATCCTCTGCAAGAGCAGTCAGTGCTCTTAACCACTGAGCCATCTCTCCAGCCCCTGTTATTCTTTTATTTTTTGGATTTATTTTTATTTTATGGGTATGAGTGTTTTGTCTGCACCCACAGGCAAAAAATGTCAGTGCACCTGCAACACGGAAAGCCTGTGGCAGCCAGAAGAGGGTGTTGGATCCCCTAGAAGTGGAGTTATAGTTGGTTGTTAGCCACTATGTGGGTACTGGGAATTGAACCAAGATCCTCTCTGCGAGAGCAGCCTTAACTGCTGGGCCATTTCTCCATCCTCTCAGCTCTAATTTCTTAACTCCATCCCTTCTACCTTTCTGTGTGGATAGGATTCAATGTTTAGATTTATTATTTCATAGAATAAATAACTAATTTAATATAACATTGACCAGATAGAGGTTCCATTTATCTAATCCAGTACAGCTGAGAGTTTTATGATATCATAAATCCCTAGTTTGAGAAAAAAACAATGTGTGAGGCTTGAACAAGGCAGCTCTGGGAGATCCATCCTATTTTGAATTGTATTTTCCTATATTATGTATGTTTTTAATTGGGAGAGCGTTTTCTCTTTCCTGAAATAAACTCTGTTGGTTCCAAATACTTTTACACAACCAATGTACTCCATGTTAAAGTAACTTTAACGTTCCAAAGACATTTATTTTTATTTTTCTGGGCAGATTCAAGTTTAAAAGGCGCATTAATGGAGTGAGTATCCTTCTTTTTCCGTTTGGGTTGTAAAATTTTCAAGCACAAAAAAAGGTACAAAATGATAAAGTGAATATTCACTTTATTTTTTATTTAATTTATTTATTTATTTTGGTCTTTTTGAGACAGGGTCTCCCTGTAGCCCCAGCCGACCTGGAACTCACTCTGTAGACCAGGCTGGCCTTGAACTCACAAAGATCCACCTGCCTCTGCCTCCCGAGTGCTAGGATTAAAGGCATGCGCCATGAATATGCACTTTAATCATGCCCTTGATTTAAGAAAAAATAACCTTTTGTTGTTTGCTTTGCATAGCTTTTGTGGGGGAAAAATGTAAAGTGAACTAACAAAAGTAATTCTTATGTTAAGTACTTCACTGTGTGTTCCTTTATAAGGATAAATATTTAAATATAATTCAACTTAAAATAATCGTAATATTCCTTTAATTTTTCTTGTTAGTTTTATTTATTTTTGTTTTGGGGTTTTTTTTTTTTTTGTTGTTGTTGTTGTTTTTGTTTTTTTCGAGACAGGGTCTCCCCGTAGCCCCAGCTGTCCTGGAACTCGCTCTGTAGACCAGGCTGGCCTTGAACTCACAAAGATCCGCCTGCCTCTGCCTCCCAAGTGCTAGGATTAAAGGCGTGCGCCACCACGCCCGGCTTATGTTATTTTTTTTTTATTATTTTTTTTATTTTCTTTTTTTTTAAATTTTTTTTATTTTTAATTTTATTTATTTTCGGTATGTTGTATCAATGTACTGTCTGCATGCAGGTTGTGCACCCGTGTCGTGCAATGCCGCGGAGGTCAGAAGAGGGTCGTCGGATTCCCCTGGAACTGGAGTTTGGAGTTTCAGACGGCACTCAGCCGCCATGTGGGTGCTGGGGATCGAACCCGGGTCCTCTGTAAGAGCGGTCGGCGCTCTTAACCGCTAGGCCATCTCTCCAGCCCTTTTTTTTTTTTATTTTCTATGTGTATGAATGTACTGTCTGCATGCAAGTTTGTGCACCCGCGTCGTGCAACGCCGCGGAGGTCAGAAGAGGGTCTCGGATTCCCCTGGAACTGGAGTTAAAGACGGTTTTCAGCCACCATGTGGGTGCTGGGGATCAAACTCGAGTCCTCTGCAAGAGCAGTCGGTGCTCTTAACAGCTAGGCCATCTCTCCAGCCAGGCACACTCTGTAGCCTTGGCTTGCCTGAAACCTTGTGTAGACCACACTGCCCTAGAACTTGCAGCCATCCTCCTGTCTCAGCCTCTGGAGTTCTGAGATTACCAGCATGTCCCACCACCTCTGGCTGAGCCAATAAATTTCCATTTACCGTCCACACTCAAATTTCGCAAATCGTTCCCAACGCCTTTTTTTTTAAACTTTATGCGTCTATGTATGTACCCGCTTGTCTGTATGTGCACCCTGCCGTGCAGTGCCCGTGGAGGCCAGAAAAGGGCATTGGATCCCCTGGAACTGGGGTTGCAGGTGATTGTGAGCTGCCATGTGGGTGGGTGCTAGGAAGTGAACCCAGGTCTTCTGCAAAAACAACCGCTCTTACAGAGGACCCGGGTTCGATCCCCAGCACCCACATGGCGGCTAAGAACCGTCTGAAGCTCCAATTCCAGGAGAACTCCAGTTCCAGGGGAATCCGACACCCTCTTCTGACCTCCGCGGCGTTGCACGACACGGGTGCACAGACCTGCATGCAGACAGTACATTCATACACATACAGAAATAAATAAAATTAATTAAAAAAAATTTTTTTTAAAAAAACAGCCATTGCTCTCGACTGCTAAGCCATCTCTTTAGCCACAGTTTCCTGCCTTTGACAGCTGTTTTTCTAACCAAGCTTTGGTGGAGGACTGGGAGTTCCGATAGAGTCACTTCCAACCAGGTGATGAAGGGTTAAACCCTGCAGCGCAAACTCCAAACAAGAAGATTTATGGGAAATGTAGTCTGGAATGCTCCTGACGCATCTCACGGCTGGGGCACTCCGGCATAGGGTGGGCTCCGCCTTCGCATGCGCAGGCCTCCTCCTGCCTTCAGAGCTCGCTGCATTCCATCTAGGGCCTGAAATGACCCAGACAAATTCTCATCTCTGCCCTCTGGGTAAGAATCCAGCTTCCCATCTGGACATGACCGTTTTAATCATTATTGACCTCGTGGCCTTGTTTTGAAACTTAGATCACCTGTATGGGAAGACAAACAGCTGGTTACTAAGTCCTGATTGACTGTCGCTGTTGTGTTTAGAAAACACTGTTGTTTTCTTTGGCTGACTTACATCCCTGTGAGGTCGGGATAGCCATCCTCATTGAAGATAATGAGCGAGGCTCTGGTTGGCGCGGCGACTGGCTCAGGTCACAAGCTGGTGATGAGGAAGCTAGATGTGATTCGTTTCCGGTCTCTTGCGCTGACACACACCTGCCTAAGGTAGTCAGCATCAGCCTTCACAGCGCGCATCCATGATCTGTCCCCAGACACCCTGGTCTACGGTGAGAAATGAACACAGACGGACCTTACCACGGGTCACAAGTTTAATGAGAATTCTGATGTGTCTTGTCCGATTCTGTGGCTGAGACAGGTTCCTACCTTTCCTGTCCCGGAAGGCTCTCTGTTTTTTGTCCAATGTAGGAAATTACAGAGGGTCAGGTCTGTGATACTAAAATGAGTTTCCTAGGCCCAGGTGTAGCTTCTGGGAATCACTGGGGGTTGTTTGTTTGTTTTTTTTTGTCTTTTGTTGTTGTTGTTGTTGTTGTGTTGTTTTGTTTTTAGAGCACTCAGCCCCTGTGGATGTGGAAGACAGTCACGTTTCTGAAAAGTGAACGCCCCTCTGGCGTTAGACCTCTCTGCAGAGCTGCCATGTAAAGGCAGAAAACCCCCAGGCAGGAGCAAGTGTCTGAGTTGCCAGAGAGTTTGGGGGTTTTAGTTTGTTTGTTTGTTTGTTTGTTTGTATTTAATGGTCTTGCTTCGAATCCCAGGCTGGCCTCAAACTTGCAGTCCTCTTACCTCGGCCTCCCAACTGCTGAGATTACAGATGTGTGCCACCACGTTCCATGGTCATTACTTATGACTCCTTTCAAACTTGGCTGAAATTGGACCTGAAAATATCTGTGATTGTCCAGAGCAACATAGCCTGTGACTGCCCCAGGAATCAAAGGCAGTGAGTGTCAGCAAGCCTGCCACAGGCATGATGTTCTTATCTTAGTTCATTGTTATTCATGAGTGGTGTGATCTATCACAAGGCAAATCCATGATGATGATTCTTCTATATTTGGATGATTTTCCAGCCATAAACATTCTTCTACACAGTTCATCATGTGACATGTCTTCATTCTCGCCTTGTAGAAAGGATTAAGTAGAATTGCTGTATTTCAGAAGTCTGTGTTTAACAATGAGAAACTCTCAGGGCCAGCAAGATGGCTCTGCATGTGCAGGTGCTTGTCACCCAAGCCCAGCCATGTGAGTTCAAATCCCAGGACACACATGGTGAGGCGAGGGAACAGTTCCCCCAAGTTGTCCTCTGACCTCCACACTCACCCATGGCAAATATGCCATGCCCCTTCCCCCACCCCACAATAGAAATAAATAAAGTGAAAGCCAATTAGTTAACATCTGAGTTCACTTTTTGTACAGCCCTGGGTCCCAAAGTCCAGTGGAAATGGTTTGCTTACACAAACATGTTGATCAAATAAAGAAGAAAAGAGAAGAAAAGTCCAGTCCGTTTTTACTATGATCTCACAATTCATTTGTAGGGGCCCTCCTTGTTTTTCTGAGGTGGCATGTCAAATTGACTGTTTGAGTTTTGTTTGCAATGGACTGGAGGGTCATTTAGGAATCTCCTTTTAATTCTAGTAATAAAACACAAATGGTAACAGATATTAAAGATTATAACAAGTTATTCTATGGGCACAGACATATATGCTTGGATAGTATTTTGCTTGGGGCACTATAACTCTTTGACAAAGGGATGCCAGTAGCTTTCTAATGTGATCAATAGAGCCCCTCCAGCCCATTTTTTATTTTGTTTATTAGTAATGTGTACATGATGAGTATAGGGTGGGGGAATGCCAGTGAACAGTGCATGTGGAGATCAGAGAAAGAGAGCACACTCTGGTGTCTGTTGCTCCTTCTTATAAGCACTGTCTATTCAGCCACCGAATAGCTTCACCAACCTTAATTATCCCCATAAGCTTGTCTCCAAATAGGGATTATAATTTCAAATTATAAATTTTATGAACACCTATAACAACAAAATCCATTCAAAAATGGGCAAGAATTTAATTACATTCTACAAAAAAATGTATGCAAATGACTAATCAGCTCATGAAAATGCTGAAAATCACTAAGCCAGTTCTGGCATAAAGGCACTGGACAAGCTGGCCCTTGTGCCATCCAGCTAGCTCCAGATGCCTCAGCATAGAACCAAGACTCAATACTGAGAGGCATATGTGGTCAGAGTGCTGAGAAAAGGAGATGGAGTAGAGTGTTGTTAATGTTGATGAAATGACATCTACATTAACAACACTCCCCCTCCCCCAACTATGACCAGCAACCCCTCCCCACTACCACCACCAAGGCTCAGAGAATCGAGAGGAAGAGGGAGAAGAATGTCAGAGCCAGAGGATGGGGAGGAGTGTTGGGAAATGCTGTCTTCTGGACCTGACCTGGCTGTTGTATTCATGAACTCACGATTGCTGGGGTCACATGCACAAGATCTAAACAGGACCAATCCAGCCAAAATTCTGCCATGGGTGGGGGAGGTGCTCTGCATGCCCCATCCCCACTGAGGCGTTACTGGCAGTTGATGCTTGCTGGAGGAGAGAGGATCATTATTTTTTAATGTGTGGCTACTGGTGGATTTCTCATGCCCCACATCCACACATGTAAAAGCAGCACTAATTACAGTTTAGGGGTAATTTTCTTAAAGGACATAAAGAGAGGACCATGTTGGGGGAAGTTTGGTGTGAGTTAGAGGGGAAAATGGGTGTTGGATATGATCATGTTTCACTGAATATGTGTATGAATAAGTTCTCAAGAATAAAGAAAAATTAGCATAAAATTAGCATTAGAGAAATTCTGTAGTCACTGCCCTTGTCTTTCAGGACACTAGCACTCATTAAGAGTTAACAGACAGCTCTGGACTTTGTTAACATAGAGGCTTGAGGAGGGGGCAGTCTGCTCCCAAAATGCTGGGAAGACCAGATAAGCTGTCCTTGAAATGCCAGGGCAGGTGTTGTTCCCCCCACCCCCTTATGTTTCTACATATATCAGAGGAGGTCTGTTACTGGGCCAATATCCACAGGCTTGAGTACACTGTGCTTGCTTTCTCACTGTTTTAATGGGAAAATTCCTATGTTCTTTTCTCTTTCTTTCCTTTTCTTTCTTTCCTTTTCTTTCTTTCCTTTTCTTTCTTTCTTTCTTTCTTTCTTTCTTTCTTTCTTTCTTTCTTTCCTTTCTTTCTTTCTTTCTTTCTTCCTTTCTTTCTTTCTTCTCTCTTTCTTTTTCTTTCTTTCTTCTCCTATGTTGATCAGGCTGGCCTTGAACTCACAGAGATCCGCCTGCCTCTGCCTCCCAAGTCCTGGGATTAAAGGCATGCACCACCATGCCCAGCTTAGGACAGCTTCTATTAAGAAGCAAAACAAAAACTGACAAGTATTTTGAGGATGTGGAGAATTAAAACCATCATATAGTGCTGGTGGGAAGATAAACTGCACAAACGCTGTGAGAATCAATGAGGGGGGGCCTCATCAGTAAAGCACTGTACCCAGTCCGGAAGCTCCACTGAGGGGGGCCTCATCAGTAAAGCACTGTACCTGGTCCAGCAGCTCCACTGAGGGGGGCCTCATCAGTAAAGCACTGTACCTGGTCCAGCAGCTCCACTGAGGGGGGCCTCATCAGTAAAGCACTGTACCCAGTCCAGCAGCTCCATTGGGGGAGGGGCCTCATCAGTAAAGCACTGTACCCAGTCCGGAAGCTCCACTGAGGGGGCCTCATCAGTAAAGCACTGTACCCGGTCCAGCAGCTCCACTCCTTGGTAGGGTCTCCATCTTAACAATTCAGATTCATTATTTTGAACTTTATAATGTTTCGAAAGTGGCATATATTCAGTAGAAGCCATCCTGCTTGTGTGTGTATGGGGTATATGTACGTGTTCATGTGGGTGTGTGTATGTGTTTGCGTAGAGGCCAGAGGTTGATGTCGTTGCTGGGACATCTGGCTTTTTTTGCACGGGTTCTGGAGTTCCAACTCAGGAAGCAGGCACTTTACGAAGGGAGCCATTTCCCCTACTCCCGTAACTAGACTTTGAATTTGAAATTCGGTCCTTTCCCTGGGCTAACCATATGTAGGATGATACTCTGTTGTGAGGCTGGGTGGTAGCAGCAAGCTGTATCCTCCAGTCAACTACAAAATCATGACAAGAAACAACAGGTACTATATTATTAACTGTAACTAATAAGATACACTAAACACTTCACACTTTACGGGTTTGTGTTAAGGTTATTTTGCCCCTTTGGCTAATATTAGTGTTCTGAAGGTCATTTAAAGTAGGCTAGGGCTGGCTAGGTGGCTTAGAGGATAAGGGTGCTTGCTGGCGAGCGTGACGACCTCTGATCTATCCCCAGGACCCATATTGTGGATGGAGAGAAACTACTCCTGCAAGTTGTCCTCTAACCTCCACACATACACTGTGGTATGATAGTGCCCACACAAATATATATTATGTATATCTAGTACATAATGTAAAAAGTTTAAAAAGGCTAGGGCTAGGCTAAGTGATGATGCTTGGTATGTCAGGCATATCAATTGCAGTCCTGACATACAGTATTTCAATTTTTGAGGGTTTTTCAGGACATAACCACAAGTCAGGAAGTATCAAGTACCCAAAGGAACTGAAATCAAGGCTGAAATAGCTCTTTCTGCCCTCACGCTTCCAGCAGTGTCACTCACAGAACAGAAATGGTGCATAGAATTCAAATAGCCATCAACGTAAATAGATTTTGAATAGTGGCACATATTGCAGTGTGTTTTTTATCTTAACGGGAATGAACTTCTGACACATGCTATAATACAGTGACTGAAGACATGCTAAGTGAAATAAGCCAGATGTAAAAAGACAAACACTGTGGAATTCATTTATATGAGATTGTGCAAATGCAGTCAGAAGGAAATAGAGAGGTCACAGGGGCTACAGGAAGATGTTCTGGGTGATTATAGACGGCAGTAATGTTTCTGTTCTGGATGATGAAAATGTTCTAGAAATTGATAAAGTAAATAAACCTCATGTCACTGGATCATATGTGTAAATATGCTAGATTTATTATGTTATTACGTGCTCTTAACCTCTGAGCCATCTCTCCAGCCCCAGGAAATCCTATTTTTTTATTACGTTCTTTTTTTTTTCTTTTCTGTCTTTTTGAGACAAGGTCTCCATGTAGCCCCAGTTGGCCTGGAACTCACTATGTAGACCAGGGTAGCCTTGAACTCACAGAGATCAGGCTGCCTCTGCCTCCTGAGTACGTTTCTTTTTTACCTGTGTGTGTGTGTGTGTGTGTCCCCTAGTATGTTTGCCAGCACGAGTTAGGCATGGTGCACATGTGGAGGACGGAGGTCAATTTACAGAGTTTGTTCTCTCTTTCCATGTGAGACTCAGAGATCAAACACAGGTCCTCAGCTTGGTGGCAGATGCCTCTACCCAGTGAGTCATCATTCCAACCCTTGTTAAAATATTTTTAAAATGTATTTTCTGTGCATGTGTGTGGGCACCACGCCCTTGTGGAGGTCAGAGGACAGCTGACAGCCATCAGTTCTCTACTTCTACCATGTGGATCCAGGGGACTGAATTCAGGTCATCAGGCTTGGCTCCAGGAACCTTTACCTGTTGACCATTCACCAGCCACCCAAAAGCCTAGTTTTTGAAATAATAAATTAGAATTAAGTCTAAATAATTTACATAAGGTTATAAAAATATCAAAAATGTACTAGGACTTTTGTCCATAGTCTCACACATTTTGCACATGCTGGGCCATCGGTCTATTGTAGGAAGCTTTCTTTTTGTGCCAAACAGGGACCACGCGGCCCTGCTAAGGGGAGGGGGACACAGCACCTGCCAGCAGCTGCTGTAGGGAGCTGGCCTCTCGGCTCAGAGACCAACCGGCTATTTCTGTAGCCCGGCCTGGGTGACACTTCCACCTCAGGCCCTTAGCCTGGGACGAGACACATTTCCCACTCTTGGCTGTGACTTCCCACCTGCCCAGCAACTGCTGGACGCTGGACGGGAATTTCCAGACTGATGGCCGTTGGCCTATCTTCGGCCGATGTCCACTCACGAGACCAGCTACCCAGATTGGTGGTCTGCACGGGGACCTCTTTCCAACCCACTGGCCACCCGAATTAAATGCAGGGGCCTACCTTAGCCTGTATGTGTGCAATAATTAATTAAAAATGACGGCTGGGAATTCCATGATGATGTTACTGGGAAATTCATATTTACTCCTTGCTACAGCCCGTTTTTATAAACCAAATGTTGTCAGTTCCCAGAGCCAATCATAGGCCGCCAAACTCCGCGCCACTGCACACCGTTGTCCCACCCAGCATCACCCAGCTAGGCCACGTTGTTTGCTCCTCCTTGGGGCGGGGTCAGACGTGCTAGCTGAGAACTAGCCCCCAATTCAAACTGGATCTTCCTACATCTATCTTGACTTATATACCTAGCATTCTCCTTTTTTTTTTTCCCTATGATACAAACATTAAAAAGTAAATGGGGGGCCGGGCGTGGTGGCACAAAAAAAAAAAATCTAAAAAAAGTAAATGGGGGGTGGAGAGATGGTTCAGTAGGTAAGAGCAATGACTGCTCTTGTAGAGGACCTAAGTTCAATTCCCAGCACTCGTGTCAGACAATTCATGACTGTCTATAACAGTTCATAATGCCCTGGAGCATTGGGCTTCTTTGGATACCTACACTCATGTGGACACACACACACACACACACACACACACACACACACATACATATATAATTAAAAATTTGTTGCTGGGCATGGTGGCACACACCTTTTAATCCCAGCACTCAGAAGGCAGAAGCAGGCCAATCTGTGAGATAAAGGCCAGCCTGGTCTACAGAGTGAGCTCCAGGCCATCTGGGACTTAAAGGGAGACCCTGTCTCGGGGAAAAAAAAAAAGTTTTTTTTTAATCTTTTTATTTTTAAACAGTTTGGGGCTATCAAGCTGGCTCAGGGGATAAAGGAGCTTGCCACCAAACCTGAGGACCTAAGTTCAATCCCCAGCATTCACATGGTAGAAGGAGAGAACTGACTCTTGTAAGATGTCCTCTGATCTCCACACACATCCCATGGCACACCTCCCCCCCCCCCACACACACACACACACTCACCAAGAGAGTCATGCAAAATGAATAAACAAGAATAATTAAAATTTTTTAAGGGCTGGAGAGATAGCCTAGCGGTTAAGAGCACCGACTGCTCTTGCAGAGGACCCAGGTTCGATCCCTAGCACCCACATGGTGGCTAAGAACCGTCTGTAACTCCAATTCCAGGAGAACTCCAGTTCCAGGGGAATCTGACACCCTCTTCTGACCTCCGCAGCATTGCATGACACAGGTGCACAAACCTACATGCAGACAGTACATTCATATGCATACAAAAATAAATAAAATTAAAAAAAAATTTAAAGCATTTTATTTTTCTCTAGCTGCTGCATAAAAAAACTTACCAGTTAACTATAATAATATACCACCTCAAACTAGTTCAGATGGAGGCTATTAAAAAATAATCATATTAGCTAGGTGTGGTGGCACGCCTTTAATCCTAGCACTCAGGAGGCAGAGGCAGGCAGATCTCTGTGAGTTCAAGGCCAGTCTGGTCTACAGAGTGAGCTCCAGGCCAGCTGGGACTTAAAGGGAGACCCTGTCTTGAAAATACTAAAAAAAAAAAAAATCATGTCAGGTATTGGGAAGACTATAGAGAAAGTGAAATCTTTATGCACGTGAGTGTGAACACACAGTGGTGGTGCTCTATGGAAAACAGTATGGCAGTTCTCAAAAGATTAAAATGGGCTGGAGAGATGGCTCAGTTGTTAAGGACACTGCTTGGTCTTGCAGAGAGATCCAGTTCCCAGCAACCACATGGCAGCTAGCAACCACCTGTAACTCCAGTTCCAAGGGATCCTTCTTCTCTTTGTGGGTACCAGGCAGACATACAGTGTACATACATACATGCAGGCACACACTCATACACACAATTTCTTAAATATTTTATTTAATATTTTTATTTTATGTGTATGAGTATATTGCCTGCAGGTATGTAAGTGCACCAGTGTCGGGGAAATGCCTGCAGAGGTCAGAAGAGGGCATCAGAAACTGGAATACGATGGTTGTTAGCGGCCAAGAGGGTGCTGGGAATCACACCCAGGTCCTTTGCAAGAGCAGCCAGTGCTCTTAACCAACTGCTGAACTATAATAAAAAGATTTTTTAAAAGCCAGAGTTATCACATGATCTAGCACCTGTATCTATGCACAAAAGAAAGCTGAGGCTAGAAAGATGGCTCAGCAGTTAAGAAGACTGGCTGCTCTTGCAAAGGACCTGGGTTAAATTCCCAGCACCATGGCAGCTAACAACCATCTGATACTCCAGTTCCAGGGAAATCCAACACCAATATTCTGACCTCTGTAGACATTGCATGACAGGGTGCACTTACACACATACAGGCAATACATTCATACACATAATATATAAATAATAAATGAATTATTTAAAATGAGTTGAAAGCTTCATGCACCACAATAATAAAAGGCAGGAGTAAAAGTCCATTGAGAAGTCAGTGGACAAGCATAAATCACATAGACATACAGTGGGATGCTACTCAGCCTCTAAAGCAAGGAGATTCTGATGAGCTTGTGAGAACCTTATGTCACAAGAAAGGGGCCAGTCACAGAAAGACTGGGTGATTCTGCTGATGTGACTGCCCAGATTCAGATATAGAGTCAAAAAAACAGAACAAGCTACAAGCCAAATGTAGTAGCGCACTCCTTTAATCCCAGCACTCAAGAGGCAGAGGCAGGCTGATCTCTATGAGATCAAGGCCAGCCTGGTCTTCATAGTGAGTTCTAGGCCACCTGGGGCTACAGAGAGACCTGTCTCAAAAAACCAAAGGGAGGGAGGGAATGGTGTTTAGCAGGAGCTTGTGGGTAGGCAAGGGGCTATTGCAGAATGGTCATCCCTTTTCTGTAACCAGAATAAAACTGTGTTCCAGAAAATTCTTATCACTCTTATGTGTTAATAAATGTGCTTTGAATTCAGGACCAGCTTGGATTTTGAGCACAGGCCTGCCATTGTTTGTGGACTATAAGGTAAATAGTAATGAAACAGATAACAAGATTTTTTTTTTCTTTGAGACAGGGTCTCATGTATCCTATACTGGCTTTGAACTTGCTTTGTGGCCAAGGGTGAACTAGAACTTCTGATCCTCCTGCCTCCACGATTCAAATGCTGGGTTATAGGTATGTACCACCACACCTAGTTTACATGGTGCTGGGGAAGGGGAACCAGGGCTTCATGCATGCTAGGCAAGCATTCTACAAACTGAGTTACGTCTCCAACCCTACACATAAGGTGTTTTTCTGATTAATAAATATAAGGGGTTATTCTGAAGTGAAAATTTATAAACCTTCAGATTCTCTGATAAATAAAAACTACATATGTTGAGAAGTAGATGGAAGTAGCCACGGTTGGATGGAAGCCAAGCAGCTTTGGGGAACCTGGTGAGCACATTGAAAACAGGGAGCCAAGGAGGCTGAGGCAGGAGGATGGACATGAGCTTGAGACCAGCCTGGACTACATAGCAAAGCCCTGTCTCAGGTAAACAAGCGCCAGAAAGATGCCTCAGTAGTTAAGAGCACTGGCTGCTCTCACAGAGGACTCAGGGTCAGAACCCAGCACACATATGGAGGCTTGCACCCAGTTCCAAGGGATCTGACATCCTCTTCTGACCCCCAAGGGCACTGCACACATGTGCTATACTTACATACATCCGCACAAAACACTCATACACATAAAATCTTTTTTTTTTTGGTCTTTTTGAGACAGGGTCTCCCTGTATCCCCAGCTGTCCTGGAACTCGCTCTGTAGACCAGGCTGGCCTTGAACTCACAAAGATTCATCAGGCAGCTCACAAATGCCTGTAAGTCCAGCTCCAGGGACTCTGACATTTCTAGCTTCCACAGGCACCTTCACTAACACACACACACACACGCGCGCACACACACACACACACACACACACACACACTTAAAAATAATAAAAGTGAGCTGGGCATGGTGGTGCACACCTTTAATCCCAGCACTCAGGAGGCAGAGGCAGGTAGATTTATGTGAGTGCAAGGCTAGTCTGGTCTACATAGTGAGTTCCAGGCCAGCTGGGACTACAAGGACACCCTGTCTCAAAAAGACTAAAAAATAATAACAATAAAGTAAAAAAATAAAAATAACAACAAAAAACAGAGAAAAGAAAGAATAAAAAAGATGGCTGAGAATAAAGCTCAATGGTAGACCATCTGCCTCAGCATGTGTGAGACTCTAAGTAAGCTCAGTTCCTAGCGTAAAAAGAAGCAGGAGCTGCAGAGATGGCTCAGAGTGGTTAAGAGCACTGACTGCTGTTGCAGAGGACCCAGGTTCAGTTCCTAACACCTACATGGTGGCTAACAACCATCTATAACTCCAGTTCCAGGGAATCCAATCCCCTCTTCTCACCTTGAGCATTCACGACATGTGTGTGCTTACATTCATGCAGGCAATACTCTCATACACATAAAATAAAAAAAAAATTTTTTTAACCTGGGCTAACTGTAACGAGGATTTGGGGTAAATTTGGGCAAGAAAAGAAATGCCATTCTTTTGAAGTAGACTAAAGCAGTGATTTTAAAACAAAGAAAGCAGAACTAGAACATCTGAAATTTTCAAACCTTTCTTTACAGGTTACCTAGACCACTTTTGATTAAGAGAACTGTAGAAAGTTAGTAACTGCCACAAGCGAACGCCAGGTGGTGGCATGTGTCAATTTCCACAGAGTCCTGCTTTGTGGGGTATCTGAATGCTCTGCTTGGGGTCGCTACTCACACTTGCTGGAATCATCTACGGCAGATTTTAGTCCACAGGTCGCTTTTCCCTATATTTCTTTGTAAACTCTTCAGCGTTCTTACATAATTTTTTACGGTCCTTAGAATATTCTTCAGCTAGGTCAGCCTGGAGTGGGTGCTCGGGCTGGGGGTCGTTCACCAGTGCTATGAGGGACTGGATTACTTGGTCAATCTTGGTTGCTGGCTTCCAGTTTTCAGCACTAATTACTGGCAGGCAAACCTGCCCCTTTTCAACAATGTTAGTTAGGGTGATAGATCTTTGTTTTAAATGTGATCTTCGGTGGTTTGAATGGATACTCTGCTGGAAAGTTTATTTCAGTTCTGAAGGCCCCCTTATCATATGGGGGGTTGTCAGGAACAATAAGCCCTTGCCAAGTCAATAAATTAGCTTCATCAACCTAGATGTTACGGAAATTTTTCATTCCACATTTGCGGATCTCTTCAAGTTCCTTCTTCAGCCTCCTGCTGGCCGCCATCTTGGATACGGTGCAGCTGCTTTCCCAAAATGCATCGCGCAAAAATAATAAAATATTTTTAACAATAGAAGCAAAGCTTTGATGGTCGGATGATTAGGATAGTTTTGCTTTTGGGCAGCACTCATGTCAAGCAAGGAACCAGAAACAAGTTAGAACAGGAGGAAACACAAAGAAGAAGAGGGAAATGTTAGAGAGCTGCCGGATGTGGGTGAGATCACAGCCTGTCCTCGGTGGGCACCTGTCCTCACAAGGGTTCTGAAAAAGAAACAAGGTGGTCAGAGAAGAAGATGTGAGGACAAGCAGCTGTCAGAGGGTACAGGAGGTATGTATCAATGGCCCTGAAGGCAGAGGAAGGAGCTGCCAGCTAGGACAGATGGCCTCCAGGAACCGGATCGACTTCAGCCAGTTGAGACTGGTGATCCACTTCTGTCCTCCAGAACCATGTGATAATCAGATGTGCTGTTTGGGGGGATCAAGTTTGCAGATTTGTTACAGCAGAGACAGGAAGCCAATAGAGGCAGCAACGTGGGGCTAGTCACAGTCCAGCCTGAAGAGCCTCTGAGAAGGGTTTGCCAGCACAAGGCCACTCTGTCACGAAAGAATGAGGAACAGGCATTCACTCTGTCCCTGTGTCCAATCTGCTCTTGGGTTGCTACAGTCGTTCCATTCCAAGCTGAATGGACAGAACTGTGGTGGCCAAAGCTCCTTAGATAGCAAGGTAGAGGAAGACAGGGGAAACTGAGAGACACGAATGGGATCATAAGTCATGGGATCCTGAGGTGTCCCACCTGCTGAGTCAGGGCATGAGTGATGTCTCCTGAGCTAGAGTGGATGCCCCAAAGCTGGAGCTTCTGTACAGGTCAGAGTTGTCTAGAGGGACAGAACCAGTAGAATGAATATGTATTAGAAAGGGAATTTATTAGACTGGCTTATCTAATACAGGCTGGGCAGTCCAACAGTGGCTGTCTGCATGCTGCAGAGGCCGAGAACCTGGAGACCACTTAGTCTATGGCCCTAGTTATCTCGCAGTCCCAATCTTGTACTGAAAACCTGGAGGGCTCCTGGACAGACACTGGTCTTTACTCTGCATCAGCCGCAACAAGGGAGTAGAAGTGAAGTCAGGCTGCTAGAAGCACCCCGCTTTCCTCTGTATTTCTGGGCCACTTCTGGAGGAGCTGCCTCTCCAAGGAAGGGCTTTCCATCTTCAGTTAATCATTCCAAAAAGTGCCCCTACAGCCCAGCCCAGAGATATATCTATCAGTGGATTCCAGATCCAATCCAGTTGACAAGATTAATCATCATGCTCCCCAGCTTTGCTTCCTCTCAGAATCATGAGAAACTTGGGGGAAAAGCAGCCATCTGCGCTTCAGCTAAGATGCTACAGAGTTGGAGGGGTCCAAGGTGAATGGGGACTACCACAGAGTCTTGACCGCAGAGCCCTGACCGCAGAGCCCTGACCGCAGAGCCCTGACCGCAGAGCCCTGACCGCAGAGTCCTGACCGCAGAGCCCTGACCACAGAGCCCTGACCGCAGAGTCCTGACTGCAGAGCCCTGACTGCAGAGCCCTGACTGCAGAGTTCTGACTGCAGAGTCCTGACTGCAGAGTCCTCCTGGAGCTGCTTTCTGGCAGCTCTCTCCCTGTCACTGTAGCTTCATATTATATAATCATAATATAAAGATATTCATTCATGTCTTTATATATTTTTTTAATTTTTTATTTATTCTTTATGTGTATGTACTGTCTGCAATGTCTCGGAGGTCAGAAGAGGGCATCGAATTCCCCTGGAACTGGAGTTAAAGACGGTTCTCAGCCACCATGTGGGTGCTGGGGATCGAACCCGGGTCCTCTGCAAGAGCAGTCAGCGTTCTTAACAGCTAGACCATCTCTCCAGCCCAGGAACCCTAACCTTAATAAACTCTTCCTTCTTCAAATTGCCTTGATCATGTTGTTTTATCATTGGCAACAGAAAGGTAACTAGTACACCTTCTCATAATTACAGTGGCTTCTAGTTGACTTTCAAGTGCATAGAATCATCTTGGCCCAAAATGTGATGTCCCTCAATAGTTGAATCTGACAAACAGCATGGTTTCTTTTAGTTTCTAAACTTCCTTTCAGGTTGAACTCCTGTTGTCCATCTTGCTCATGTGTTTATGTAATGTTCATATGATCATGGAATTCTGGAAAAGGGTGAACTCAAGCAAGCCATCATTTTGCAAATGCACAATTGTCTTAAGTGTAGCAGTTTTAAGAGTGAAAATGGGGGGGGGGGGCTGGAGAGACAGCCTAGCGGTTAAGAGCACCGACTGCTCTTGCAGAGGACCCGGGTTTGATCCCCAGCACCCACATGGTGGCTGAAAACCGTCTTTAACTCCAGTTCCAGGGGAATCCGACACCCTCTTCTGACCTCCATGGCATTGCACGACATGGGTGCACAAACCTACATGCAGATAGTACACTCATACACATATAAGAATAAATTAGGGCTGGAGAGATGGCCTAGTGGTTAAGAGCGCCGACTGCTCTTACAGAGGACCCGGGTTCGATCCCCAGCACCCACATGGTGGCTGAGAACCGTCCAAAACTCCAATTCCAGGAGAACTCCAGTTCCAGGGGAATCCGACACCCTCTTCTGACCTCCGCTGCATTGCACGACATGGGTGCACAAACCTGCATGCAGACAGTACATTCATACGCATACAGAAATAAATACAATTTTAAAAAAAGAATAAATTAAAAAAAAATTTTTAGGGGCTGGAGAGATAGCCTAGCGGTTAAGAGCACCGACGCTCTTGCAGAGGACCCGGGTTCGATCCCCAGCACCCACATGGCGGCTAAGAACCGTCTGTAACTCCAATTCCAGGAGAACTCCAGTTCCAGGGGAATCCGAGACCCTCTTCTGACCTCCGCGGCATTGCACGACACGGGTGCACAGACCTGCATGCAGACAGTACATTCATACACATACAAAAAAAAAAAAAAATTTTAAATAAAAGAGTGAAAATGGGAACTGTTAATGAGCAGCCTATCCAACATGCACTGGGTTCTGCATTCTTTGGTGTTTATGACGCAAATGCTGGGGACAGGGCCAAGGAGAGGGACATGCATGTGGAGTCTGGCTTCATGCCCATGTGCTTAGGTCTTTGGTCTGAAGGGGTCTGCTTTACCTTTGGCAGAAGAGCAGGCATGAGGAGGGGGTCTAGGAGGATGGCAGGGCACAGTGGTCTTCACCAAGATGGCAGTGGTCAGATATGCCACCCAATCACTCCCTGACCAGGAGTGATTACTCTGGTGAAGCTAGAGGCTAGGGGCACTTGGTGTGCACTGGGGCTGGAATTCATGCACCCACCAGTAAAAGGAAGAAATATTGAAACCCACAACACAGCTGAATCTCCAGATGGCCAAATGAAAAAGGCCCATGTTAAAAGTCTTCCTTGAAATCCAAATTTCATCTTCTAATCTTCTGAGGTAACATTGTTGCTTCATTTTTTTTTGCCTTCATTTACCAGTTATAATAATCACTTTGTTCCTTCCTATCCTCCAAAAGCAGCTAATGAGTTTTTCTTCATATCATTATACAGCTGAAGTGGTGGAGGTATAGCTCAGAGTAGAGTATGCACCTAGCATGTGCAAGGGCCTGGGTTTAGTCTCCCAGATCACACAAACAGAACTATCATTACAGAGTTGATGGTTTGCTATTATTTATGTCTCAAAACATTGCAGTTATTCTTTCTCTAAACTTCATTTAGTGTGAGCACACATGTGCTCACATGCATGCGATATGCACTGTGCATGTTTGGTAATCAGAAGACATCCTTGAGTGTTAGTCCTTGCCTTCCACCTTGTTTAAGACCATTGTTTTGCCACTGCAGACACATAGCTGGCCCATGAGCTTCTAGGGACTCTCTCTCTCTGTGTCTCTCACCTAGCTCTAGGAGCCCTGGGATTATAGACATTACGATACCCAGCTTCACACGGATTCAAACTAAGGTCCTCACATTTGCACACCAAGTGCTTTTGCCCACCAAGCCATCTCCCAGCCCTAGAATATATTCTTTCTATAGAATTTTATTTTTTTAATTATTTATTTTTATTTGTATGAGTGTTGGCTACATGTAGGTAATTGTACCTGTATCATGAAATACTTGAGGAGTTGGAAGAGGGTGTCAGATCCCCTGAAACTGGAGTTAAGAACAGTTGTTAGTTGCCATGTGGATACTGGGAACTGAACCTAGGTCTTTCTGCAAGAGCAGCCAGTGCTCTTAAATGCTGAGCCATCTCTCCAGCCCCATAGAATTTTTTTTTTAATTAAGTGTGTGTGCGTGCGTGTGTGTGTGTGTGTGTGTGTGTGTGTTTGGGGCATGTTAGTCCAGTGCCTGGCGAGGCCAAAACAGGGCATGGGATCCTCTGGAGCAGGAGTTATAAGGAGTTATGAGTTGCCTGACATGGGTGCTGGCACCTAAACAGCCAGTCCTTGGGAAGAGCAGTATGTACTCTTAACTGATGAGCCATCTCTCTAGCCCCTTAATTAAAATTTTAATTTTGAGATAATTATAAATTTACACCCAATTATAAGCTTGTGTCATTTGTGGAAATTGGGATGCCTTTAGTTCCTCTCAATAGGAACATCGTGCAAAACTGTACTACAATATCACAATCATAGTCTTGGCACCGGTGTAGCCAAGAGGAGTTTACATCACTGTAAGAGTCCCTGGTTTTGCCCTTATATAGCTGCCCCCCTCCTGCAACACCCTGCTTCAATGGTCAAGATCAAAAGTATGCATCAATAGGGGCTGCAGATGCACCTCAGTTGGTAGAGTGCTTCCCTAGCATGCATGAGGTCCTGGGGTTGATCCCCAGCAGTGTGCAAAACCAGACACAATGGTACATGCCTGTAATGTGAACACTTGGGACATAGAGGCAGGAAGATAAGAAGGTCAAGGTCATCCTCAGGTATGTAAGGAATTTCAGACTAGCCATGTCCTGGAACTCACTATGTAGACCAAGCTGGCCTTGAACTCACAGAGATTCGCCTGCCTCTGCCTCCCGAGTGCTGGGATTAAAGGAGTGCACCACCATGCCCGGCCTCAAAAAATATTTTTTAAGAAGGCCAGAGAGATGGCTTAGTGGATAAAAATGCTTGCTGCCAAAGCCTGATCACATAATTTTGATCACTGGAACCCACATCAAAAGCCGGATGCAGTGTCACACATCTGTAATCTCAGCACTCATGGCAAGATGGAAGAGTAGAAGGTAATCTGCTGCTCTCACAGGCCAGCTGGCCTGGAGTACACAGTGGTGGCCAAAACAAGAGAGACCCTGCCTGAAAACAAGACAGAAGGAGAGAGACCCTGCCTGAAAACAAGATGGAAGGAGAGAGACCCTGTCTGAAAACAAGACGAAGGAGAGAACCAACTTATGAAGTGGTCCTCCAATCCACACGGGGAACACACACCACACACACACACATTAAGTGGTCCTCCAATCCACACGGGGAACACACATACCACACATGAAGTGGTCATCCAATCCACATGGGAACACACACACCACACACAAGAAGTGGTCCTCCAATCCACACGGGGAACACACACCACACAAACACACACACACACACACACATATGAAGTGGTCATCCAATCCACATGGGGAACACACACACACACACCACACACACACATGAAGTGGTCCTCCAATCCACACGGGGAACACTCACACACACACACACACACACACACACACACGAAGTGGTCCTCCAATCCACATGGGGAACACACACACACACACACACACATACACACATGAAGTCCTCCAAACCATATGGGGAACATACACCACACACACACACACACACACACACACACACAAAGTGGTCCTCCAATCCACACGAGGAACACTCACACACACACACACACACACACACACACACACATGAACTGGTCCTCCAATCCACATGGGGAACACACACACCACACACACACAAACACACACACACATGCACACACACGAAGTGGTCCTCCAATCCACACAGGGAACACACACCACACACACACACACATACACACACATGAAGTGGTCCTCCAATACACACAGGGAACACACCACACACACACACACACACACACACACAAAGTGGTCCTCCAATACACACAGGGAACACACACACGCACACACACACTGATTAATTAATTAAATTTTAAACATTAAAAACAGACAAAGACCACTCAAGGAGAAGCTTTTTGTTTTGTCTTTAAAGCTTCAGGCTCTGAGATTACAGGTGCTTTCACTATTTTGGCCAACATTTATGTGGATTCTGGGGATCCCAACTCAGGTCATGAGACTTCCACAGCCAGCACTTCACTTACTGAGCCTCTCCCCAACCCAAGAGAAGAAGCTGGCCTGGAGCTCACTATATAGACCAGGCTGGCCTTAAACTCACAGAGATCCACCTGCCTCTGCCTCCCAAGTGCTGGTATTAAAGGCATGCACCTCCAAGCAACAGCTTTTTAAAAATTATTATTTTTATGTGTATGAATGTATTGCCTGCATGTATGTAAGTGCACTCGTGTGGTGCAAAGCCCACGGAGTCATAATCTCCGAGCCACCTCTCCAGCCCCTAGAAGAGGCTTTTTTTTTGTCTTTTCAAGACAGGGTCTCTCTGTAGCTCCAGCTGTCCTGGAACTCACTCTGTAGACCAGGCTGGCCTTGAACTCACAAAGATCCACCTGCCTCTGCCTCCTGAGTGCTAGGATTAAAGGCGTACACAATGTTGCCGCACCAGGGGAGTGTCTCCTGCCTGCCTCAAAATTGAGCGACACAGCTTCCTTGTGTAGCCAGAAGGGTGCAGGACAAGGGCGTTTCCACCAATCACAACACAGCCCTTCATGTAAGCGAAGGACCATTTGCGTCAGATTTTCTGGGCCACCTGGGGAAGCACTCCCACTTTGGTCTGGGTGGTGATGGATGCACAAGCTGAAGATGTATAAAGTAAATTTAAATTGGTATAATTTCAACTCCAAATATGTCAGTAGTCAGATTTTTTTTTAAATTTTCCTTATACAACTCCAAAATTTTTCGTACTTCATAATATAGGGTGATTTTTTTTTCCAGTTGTTTCCAAAGTCCTGTGGCAGACAATGCTGTTATTTTTAAAAGGACCCAATCAGAACATTCCTTGGCATTTGGTGATGGAGCTGTAGTTTAATCCGCGCAAGCTTTTCAGTCTCCTATACAGTCTTACAAGACCTTTATCCTTAAATGATCAAAAAGGCTGAAACGCCCAGTCGCTGCTAAAGCAAATGCAGAGAGAGGTTTAACGGGAAATGTAATTTGAAATCGGTTTGTCCTCTGCGCAGCAGCCTGAGCCTGGGATATTTGGAGTTCATGCTGCGCATGGTCAGCCACAGCCCCGCCTCCTCCCTTGGCTTCTGGGCTGGCTGGAGTGGCAACTCGGTGCCCTTTGGAAGTGGAGGATAGGCACCTGGGGTGAGAGCGTGGGGCAGCAGCTGGGAAGGGGCGCTGGTGCCCGGAAGGGGACACCCCCGGCATCCCCAAATACCGGTGGGCCCTCTGTGGAAGGCCAGTAGAGAGGGAGTCCCAGCCTGCAGACTGCTGGTTGGTGCCCTGTGCAGTGACCCTGAGCCCGCCCCAGAGAGCTCACGAGGCCTATTTGTAACATTAACAAAATGGACAAAGGTTCCAGGACGACCAGGTGCCGGGTCTGCAGGGAGACCCCAAGATCAGTTGCAGCTGTCACTTCAAGCAAAGCAACCTGATATGAGTCTGCTTTCTCATCTGAACTTGAGGGTATCAGTTATTACCTCACAGTGTTTGGAAATTTCGAGATGAGTCATCACCTGTAAAGCAAACAGCCAAGTGCAGGCTTCCGAGCTCTGAGTAAGACACAGCTGTTACCATGTTTAGAAGGCACTTGGCTGTTTTTACTGGATGACTTATGTAAACCTGGAATCACCCTAAGAGGTCAGAGTTACGATCCACGTTAAAAAAAAAAAAAAAAGAACTGAGATGCTGGACCTGTAGTTCATGTGGTAAAGTGCTGGCCTAGTGCACCATAGGACCCAGGTTTAATTCCTAGAACCTCCTAATGCTGGCTGTTGGCCTGCTGGCCTATTATCCCAATAGGAGGATGAGGAATTCACTCATCCCTGCCTCAGCCAGTTCCTGACACACCTGAGCTACTATACTATAAAAACTAACTTGTAGCCAGCGCCCCAAGAGAAAAGTTAGATCTTTCCTTTTTTATGTTAAACACGTATGAAAATTTCAAAGAGCAACTTAATAAAAAAAATAAGTTGTTGGAGGGAGGGAGCTGATTCAGGTCATAAGAAAGAGGTAAGAGGGCTGATTCAAGGGCAGGTGTCATTCCTAGTCTCAAGGCTACCTGATGTCACACATGCCTAAAGCCAGTGACTGTCACCCGACACACAGGGAGATCATGGGAAGTGACTGGACATAGAATCTTGCCATGTGTCATTTGTTCTGGGATTTGTGGTGTCTTTTCAGATCCATCAGCTCAGACAGATATCCAGACCTTTCTGCAGTGCCAAGCTGTCTCTCTCCTGTGGCTCTAATGTTATAATGAATGCCCAGAGTCAATTTTGGTCACTAAAATTAATCTGTTTTATAGGTCCAGGGTCCAGCTCTTTGAAACAACACCCCTCAGAAAGCAGGAAGCAGGGGGCCTCTGTGTACAGGAGTTTTACTTGGAAGAGAAAACCCTCAGTCTCTCCAGAGCCTCACAGCACAAACAAGAGCCTGGAAAGAAGCAGCAACTGGGTTTGAGTGGTCAGAGCTGTTCTTGATCCTCCAGCCCTGTAAGACCCAGAATTGGGAGTGCCACCCCCAAGCCACTGCAGTCTGTTTATATAATATAAAATAATACGTATATAATATATTATATATTATATACGTATTGTTGTGCCTGCATGTGTATAAGTGTACCTATGTTGTGCAATGTCCACAGAGGCCAGAAGTGGTGTTGGAGCCCTGGAACTGGAGTTATGGATAGTTGTTAGCTGCCATATGGGTGGTGGGAATCCTACCCAGACCCTCTGGACAAACAGCAAGTGTTCTTCACTGTTGAGCCATCTTTCTAGCCCCAACCACTGCAGTCTGTTTGACAGTAGGAGACATGGGACAGCTTTGAGACTCCAAGGTGACTCAGGGAGACCCAGGGAAGTCTACCTGGGAAAGGCTACATCATTGCAGAGCTGGTGAGGGGAGGGGGGAGGGGAGGGGATCTGCAGGAATGGAGTCAGCAGGTATAAGATAAAGATTCTGCTGTGTCTGGTTGGCCCCAGCCCTTTTCTCCTCCGCTCTGTAGGTGTCCCACTGCTCTCCGACATGACACAAGTGGTTTGTCCTGACAGCAGAGAATCCCAGAGTGATGTTACATGTCACATTTCCCCAAATCATCTGTTTTGACTCTGGGAAACTTTAATAACCTTGGATGTAAAAGGTCCACTGACTCTACAAGGGTTCCCCTATTGATGACAGGAGGAAAACAGTACAGTTCTTATCAAAAGGGTGTTTAAGAAGTACATTCAGCTAAAACAGTTAAAAATCCTTGTCTAAAAACAACTCATCTCTGACCAGTGACATAAAAAGACGGGAATGAGAGCATTACATAAGAAAACACCGTGGGCTAGTGAGATGGCTCTGTGGGGAGAGGCACTTGCTGCCAAGCCTGACAAACAGTTCAATCCCCAGGACGAGCATGGGAGATGGAAACTAATTCCATTTGATTGTCCTATAACCTCCATGTATGTGTCCAAACACACACACACATACACACACACACACACACACACACACACACACACACACACGAATTTCAGGCACACGCAGGGTGCTTAAGCCTTAAACTTGCCAAGTTAATTTTAATG
Source organism: Rhizomys pruinosus (assembly GCA_009823505.1). NCBI lineage: Eukaryota > Metazoa > Chordata > Mammalia > Rodentia > Spalacidae > Rhizomys > Rhizomys pruinosus. Next base: position 2,594,727 of record VZQC01009601.1, on the reverse strand, counting down.
AACAAAGAGTGATATGTTTTTTGAGATAGGGTCTCCCTATAGCCCCAGCTGGCCTGGAACTCACTCTGTAGACCAGGCTAGCCTTGAACTCACAGAGATCTGCCTGCCTCTGCCTCCTGAATGCTGGGATTAAAGGCGTGTGCCCCCACCCCTGGCTTAAAGATGGTTCTTAGCCATCATGTGGGAGCTGGGAATCAAACCTGGGTCCTCTGCAAGAGCAGTCGGTGCTCTTAACTGCTGAGCCATCTCTCCAGCCCCAAGAGTGTTTGATGTCTTAACTGAAGTAGTCCCTGTTTTTATTGCCTTGAGTTATTTAGGAAGACATGCATTTTTGTTAACTCAGTCTCAAAAAGTTTATGTTCATTCATTAAAAATGGGTTTATGGCACAGTCTTTTCTGTTGTTGTTGTTGTTGTTGTTGTTCTTTCCAATATGCATCATTCCCAGTTACTTGGACAAAAGCTCAAGGAGCCCTTCACAAGAAATACTTACAACTAGGTAATTGGCGCTAGCATCCACAGATGAGGGATACCATTCATTGTTTTTCTGGGACTTGTGTTACTTCACTTAACATAATATCTTCTAGTTCCATCCATTTACCTGCAAAGTTCATGATGTCATCAAAGAACTGACTGAAATGGTGAATCTGGTGGGGTAGGGGGATAGGGAGGGGGACACGAGTCTAGATTTGATTTGTAACATAATCTTGTATAAAAAATATAAAACAGGGCTGGAGAGATGGCCTAGTGGTTAAGAGCACCGACTGCTCTTGCAGAAGACCCGGGTTCGATCCCCAACACCCACATGGTGGCTGAGAACCCTCTTTAACCCAGTTCCAGGGGAATCCGACACCTTCTTCTGACCTCCTTGGCATTGCATGACACGGGTGCACAGACCTACATGCAGACAGTACATTCATACACATACAAAAAAATAAAAATATAAATAAATAAAAATAAAAGTTTTAAAAATATATATATATAAAACAATAAAAAGAAAGTGATGATAAAATCTTTCAAAAAATGGGTTTATGATATGTGTGGCATGCATATATGCATATTTTAGAGTGGTACAAATTGGAAGGAGCAACAACAACAAAAAAGACTGGGTCAAAGAACTATCTGAAATGGTGAACTTTTGCTGAACAGTAAACTTCTGCATGGAAAATTTTAAAAGAGACTGAGAAAAAGATAAAAAACACGTTTGGCACAATGCATGAGCTCTGGTGGGGTGGGAGGGGCAAGTAAGGAGGAATGAGTCTAGATTTGATTGGGAAATTTTGTATGAAATACACAAAGCTTCAATAAAAATTGGCTTAAGCCGGGCGTGGTGGCTGACACCTTTAATCCTACTTGGGAAGCAGAGGCAGGCAGATCTCTTTGAGTTCAAGGCCAGCCTGGTCTACATAGTGAGTTCCAGGCCAGCTGAGACTAAAGGGAGACCCTGTCTCAAAAAAGACAAAAAAAAAATTGGCTTAAAAAATGGGTTAATGGGGGCTGGAGAGATAGCCTAGCGGTTAAGAGCACCGACTGCTCTTGCAGAGGACCCAGGTTCGATCCCCAGCACCCACATGGTGGCTAAGAACCGTCTGTAACTCCAATTCCAGGAGAACTCCAGTTCCAGGGGAATCCGAGACCCTCTTCTGACCTCCGCGGCATTGCATGACATGGGTGCACAAACCTACATGCAGATAGTACATTCATACACATAAAAAAAAATTAAATTAAAAAAAAGTAAAATATGAATCACAGTGGAGAGATGGCTCCATGGTGTGGAGTACTGGTTGTCTTGCACTGGACCCAGGTTCATTACCTAGCACTCATATGACAGATCACAACCCTCTGTAATTAAGATTCCAAGGGATCCAACACCCTATTCTAGCCTCCATGGATATTCACACACATGTGGTACACATATATAAATGCAGGCAAACACTCATACACATAAAATACACATTTAAATAAGAATCACTTTGTTTGAAATGTATTTAACAGAAAAATCAAGTTGACACCTTTCAGTGGACAAGTCATTGAGTTGTGGAAAATGTGTACAATTGGTTACTGCCATCAAAGTCAATATTTCCATCACCTCAGAAAGATTCCTGTAGCCTATTGCAGTGAGTTCCTTCCCTACGCCACTACTGCTGTTACCCTGGCAACCATTTATCAACTTTGTGTTGAAGTGATCTTGCATTTTTTCAGTTTACATAAATAGAATCAAACTATTTATACTGTTTTGTTAATGGCCTGTTCTACAGAGCATAAGGCTTTTGAAACTCATTTGTGTGGTTCTGTCTATTAGTTTATTCTGCTTTCCTGAGTCCTTGCAGGGATGTACTGTAATTGTTCTCCTTCATCGGTACGTAGACATGCTTGTCTCCAGTTTGGAGCTACTATGGACAAAGCTTCTGGGAGCATTTTCATATAGATCTTTACATTGAGACATTCTTAGTGTCCTTTCTTTTTATTTTTTTTTTTTTAACGTTGCAAAAATGAGGATGTAAGCTGGGCGTGGCAGCACAAACCTTTAATCCTAGCACTTGGGAGGCAGAGGCAGGCGGATCTCTGTGAATTCAAGGCCAGCCTGGTCTACATATTGAGTTCTAGGACAGCCAGAGCTACAGGGAGACCCTATCTCAAAAATAATAAAAAAAAATGAGGATGTAGCTCAGTTGGTAGAGCACATGCCTAACTTACACAAAGCCCTGGGCTCGTTCCCCGCACAACATAAAACCCAAGTGTAGTGGTGCATGCCTGTAACTCTGGTACCCAGGAGGTGGAGGCAGAGAATCACAAGTTCAAGGTCATTCTCAGCTAGTTAGTGAGTTCAAGGCCAGCCTGAGTTAAGTTAGAAACACACACATACACACACACACACACACACACACACACACACACACACACATATATAATAAAATGGAAAGATAATTTTTATTTGTAGTCTTTCTCTGCTTTGTCCATCGCAGTGTTAGAACAGAAAAGGGGCTGGAGAATGGCCAAGTGGCTAAGGGTACATATTGCTCTTACAGAGGACCCAGGGTTGAGTCCCAGCACCCCTGCTGTTGGCACACAGCTACCTGCCATTCCAGCTACAGGGGATCCGATGCTGTCTTGTGGCCTCTTCAGATGCCTGCATTTCTGTACACACACCCACACGGACACACATATATTTAAATGTAAATTTTTTTATTTTGATATTATCTTCTTTTTTTTTTTTTTTTTTGGTCTTTTCGAGACAGGGTCTCCCTGTAGCCCCAGCTGTCCTGGAACTCACTCTGTAGACCAGGCTGGCCTTGAACTCACAAAGATCCACCTGCCTCTGCCTCCCGAGTGCTAGGATTAAAGGCGTGCGCCACCACGCCCGGCTATTTTGATATTATCTTTATTGACCAGTTTACTCAATTTAATTAACATATAGAGATATGGTATTAGAAACCACAAATAAGTTATTACATACATCACTTGTTTTTATGAGACTGTGTCACCTCACTCAGCATAACAGCCTCCAGTTCCATCCATTTGCCTACAAAATTCATGAAGTCATCTTTTTTCACTGCTGCATAGAACTCCATTGTATAAATGTACCACATCTTCATTTATCCACTCATCAGTTGAGGGACATATGGGTTGCTTCCAGCTCTTCGCTATTGTGAAAAGAGCAACAATAAACATGACTGTGCACGTGTCTCTGCTATAGGATGCATTCTTGGGTATATACCTAGGAGTGGTATAATTGAGTCAAATGGTAGGTTTATCTTTAGTCTTTTAAGTGTTTGCCACACTGCTTTCCATAGGGGCTGCACCAGTTTGCAATCTTGCCAGCAATGAATAAGTGTTCCCCTTTCTCCACACCCTCTCCAACAATTAGTGTTGTTTTCTTGATCATAGCTAATCTTACCATGTAAGGTGACATCTTAATGTGGTTTTGATTTGCACTTCCTTAATTACTAAGAAATCTGAACAATTTTTAAGGTGTTTCCGAGCCATCTTCTGTTAAGAAGTCTCTATTCAGATTCTTAGCCCATCTTTTAATTGGATCATTTATTTTATTGGACTTGTGCTTTTTTAAAATCAATACATTTTTTATATTATTCCAAAATATGCATATATACACTCCATACATAAGTCAAAATTAAAAATTCTGAAAATAAACTGTAGGTTGATTCCTAAGCACATTTAGAGATTTACATTTTAACAGTAAATTTGCATGCAGGTATAAAGTCGTGTAACTTTACATTCTTTTTTAGAATATGACTACATCTCCTCCATCTATATATGGGAATTACAATGTGTGACTATAAGTGGTAAGACAATTCTTGGGCTGGAGGGATAACGTAGCCATTAAAGGCTAAGGCTAACAAACCAAAAAGTAAAAAATCTTTTTTTACTATTTTTTAATTTATTTATTTTTAGTTGATGTGTCTGCAGAGGCCAGAAGAGGGCATTGGAACTGGAACTGGAGTTAAAGGTACTTATTAGCCACCATGTCAGTGCTGAGAACCAGAACTTAGGTCCTCTGCAAGATCCTTATAAGGATCTTAATACTCAGGGCCTCCTTAGAATTCCACCCTTTTCTCACCCATTTCCTTGGTTTTGAGGGAGTCAGGACCCTGTGTCATGTGGCTGGTTGGCTGTCCCCAGATTAGTGCATGGATTCCATCCAGGGCCCCAAAGTACAAAGGTAAAGCCAGGTTCCTGTGTGAAGGAAATACCACGGGCAGGGTGCACATGGGCAGCACCATGCTCAGACTGCTTCCTGTGATCTCTCTGGCCCTAGTTACCACACTGAATCAGGACATCCTGATTGTGACACTTTTCCCACCATCTCTGAAGAGATCCTTTCTTTGGACATTGCTAAACAGATCATTAATTATTTTGGTCCTTCTCTGAGTAGAAGGGGAGCAGGGAAAAAAGATGAGAGTGAGCATGTCCCATGGTTAGTGTAAAGAAAAAGCCCCCTTTGGCTAGATTGGAGCAACAAAATAGCTTTAGAGCTTGGCCTGGAATTCCCTGTGGCCCGTGGGTTAAGTTTACCTCAAGCCCACTGTTAAACTGATAACTAGACTATAAAGACAGAAGTTGTACTCTTATGGAATTTTGACAAGCCATAGTACAAAATTAAATTTTATTTTTTATTTTTATTTATTTATTTATTTATTTATTTTACTGACTGGTTCATTTCTTTATTCTGTTAGACCAAACTGAAGTAGCAGTTCTGGGAAGAGTGTTTTCTTCTCAGGAGCAAACTGCATTCCCCTCAGGGTTCTAGGGCTATAGACTAAAAGTCCTAGAGAAAGGAATGGCCACAATCTCTTTTGTGTCTACTGTATCTCAAAGTGTGGCCAATTTAAGTGCCAAAAGCTTCTTGGATAAGTTAATTAAGGAACATGCATATATTAACCTGTTGAACAAATATTCCATAGAGCTAGCTTTTGCTGGAAATACATTTAAGATCAGTTCTGAATGCAATGATACGTGATGAAGAGGAGTTGTCCATACTTTGCAGTTGAAGTCTACCTCTTTCTATCACCTATTCCTTATTACAATTTAATAAAGTAGCAACACACATAAACTTCATGTTTCTAAAGAATAGTAGCAAATATGGTGCCTTGTATTTATTGAGGAAGTATAACACATTGCTCATAAGATTTGTGATGGTGCCTCCACCTACACAGTAGACGTTCAGTAAACAACGTCTCTTCCTGACTGAACAAGAACTTTCAGAAAAAGGAAATAGCTACATGTCCTGGAGTAGTGGCAGTGATTGCATCATATGAAACATGAAATGCAAAAGTGATAATACTATGATATTTCTTTTTTTTTGTCTTTTTGAGACAGGGTCTCCCTGTAGCCCCAGCTGTCCTGGAACTCACTCTGTAGACCAGGCTGGCCTTGAACTCACAAAGATCCGCCTGCCTCTGCCTCCCGAGTGCTAGGATTAAAGGCGTGCGCCACCATTCCTGGCTAATAGTATGATATTTCTATCAAATGTGTATATATAAATATATATATATATATATAGTTTAAGCTATAAGCTCTGTCAGAAAAAAATATATATACTGTACAACGATTATGTCTATTTATATCTTAAAAGATAATACTAAGGTAGCTTTTCAGGTTTACCATAAAATTTGCATCAAGCACTACGTATATTATAAGAGTTACTTTTTTAATTTTTACTTCTTTTTTTTCTCTTTTATTTGTTTATTTTAAGGGATTCTACAATATAATAGTACAGTTGTTTTCAGATAACATTGACGTTACTCAGTTTGCTGTACGATTAGGTAATTGGTGCATCTTTTTGAAGTGAGCCAAATTATTAAGCATAAGCAATGAATGTAAGTAACATTCATGTAAAACCAATTTGCAGGTATCTATGTCCAAATTTTGAACAACCCAAGGTTCCCATAGTCCAGTTGGAGAAGCTCGTATGCACAAGCATGTTGATCAAATAAGAGTCCAGTCTATATTGCTGTAGTCTCATGATTCACCCCAATCTCTCTGCAGCCCTTACATTCTACCATGCCTCCTCTTCCACAAGTTGTTCCCTAGGCTTTGGGAAAGGGGCACAAGTGGGTGAGAAGCAAAACAGTCTATTTTCTCTGGAGATGTCATTTTGGACTCTAGTCTGTTCAGGTTGTTCCACTTCATGGGTTGACAGCTTATCCAGTGATACCTTTTTAATCCTACTAACAAAGCACAAGCAATTGGATGTACAGGCATTTAAGCAGTACTAATTTTTTTTTTTGTCTCTTCAAGACAGGGTCTCCTTGTAGCCCCAACTATCCTGGAACTCACTCTGTAGACCAGGCTGGCCTTGTACTCAAAAAGATTCGCCTGCCTCTGCCTCCCAAGTGCTAGGATTAAAGGTGTGCACCACCACGCCTGGCCAAGCAGTACTAATTATTATGGCAAGCTAAGCTGTGAGCATAGACACAGATGCTTGGATGGTATGCTAATCCACAAACTGTGGTTTCTCTATAAAGGGTGACAAGTTCTTATTGTGGCTTATAGCATCTCCTAACCACTAGAGGACATAAGCTTGTGGCATCCGCTGTGAGTTCAAAATTAAATTTTATCTATTTGTTTTTATTTTATGTGTACAAGTGTATTGCCTGCATATATTGTTAAGTGCACCCATGTCATGCAATGCCCACAGAGGCTCTTTCATGTACAAGGGCTCAAGCTCAATACCAAACATACATGGGTAAGTGAAAAAGTCCCACAAATATAACAAATATAAAGTTGAGCATTTTCATTTGGAGATGGTGTTTTTTGAATGAAGGAACATGAAAGGCCATGGGCAGCCAGATCTAGAATTAATGCTTAAAAAATACTTCCACAGCCGGGCGTGGTGGCGCATGCCTTTAATCCTAGCACTTGGGAGGCAGAGGCAGGCGGATCTTTGTGAGTTCAAGGCCCTCCTGGTCTACAGAGTGAGTTCCAGGACAGCTGGGACTACAGGGAGACCCTGTCTCAAAAAGACCAAAAAAAAAAAAAAAATACTTCCACATATTGTCCACTCCTGAATAGGAGAGTGATGGAGACCCTTCTTTTTTGGTGGATTATTATCAAGGCAGGTAAAAAGCTCATTTGTAACTGTGTTCTCCAAGGAAGTCTTGTTTTCTTTTGACATATTCATCAAGAAAAAAGGAAGAGATAATACATAGATTAAAGTACTTAAGATTACACTATAGAAATAGAAATTTGATGCAAAACCTAAAACACGTGCCTCCTCTCCTCTTTCTAGCTGAAGTTAGCTATTTCATGATTTTATTATTGACAATAATCTTTTGGTTTCATTAATTATAAGATTATATCTTGGGGCTGAAGAGATGGCCTAGTGGTTAAGAGCGCCGACTGCTCTTGCAGAGGACTGGGGTTCAATTCCCACATAGCGGCTGAGAACCATCTTTAACTCCAGTTCCAGAGGAATCGACGCCCTCTTCTGACCTCCTCAGCATTGCACGACACAGGTGCACAAACCTACATGCAGACAGTACATTCATACACATAAAAAATAGTAAATAAAATTTAAAATAATATGTTTAAAAAAAGATTATATCTTTTGCCTTAGTTTTCTTTAAAAAGCACTTTTTTTGGAGATTACATCTTGCCCTGTAGTCCAGGCCAGCCCTGAACAGCTGGCACTCCTCCTGCCTCATTCAGACTCCCAGCCGTGGGTGACCATGCTCAGCTCATTTTATGTCTTTTTAATGTGAGTACAGCACTCTAAAAAGTCTCCTAATATTACCTTATCTATAATCTAAAAGTTCCAATAAGCATGTTCCATTAAAAATATCTCCTAGCCAGATATGATGGTGTATGCCTTTACTTCCAGAATTTGGGAGACAGAGACAGGCGGATGGATCCCTGTGAGAGACCTCTGGTCTACATAGCAAGTTTCAATTCAGCTGGGGCTACAGGGAGACCCTGTCTCAAAAAGACCAAAAAGGGCTGGAGAGATGACTCAGCAGTTAAGAGCACTGGCTACTCTTGCAGAAGACTGGGGTTTGAATCCCAACACCCACATGGCAACTAACAGCTGTCCATAATTCCAGTTCTGGGGATCCAATGTCCTCTCCTGACCTCCGAGGTGGCACTCACATACACGATACACTCCTACACATAAAATAAAAATAATAGCCACATGTGGACCTGCATGCCCTTAATCCCAGCACTCAGGAGGCAGAGGTAGGTGGATCTCTGTGAGTTCAAAGCCAGCCTGGTCTACATATTGAGTTCCTGAACAGCTGGGGATACAGGAGGACCCTGTCTTGAAAGATAAATAAAATAAATAAAAATAATAACTAAGAGAGGCAGGCAGATCTCTGTGAGTTCAAGGCCAGCCTGGTCAACAGAGTGAGTTTCAGGACAGCTGGGGCTGTGAGGAGACCCTGAGACCCTGTCTCAAAAAGACAAAATAATAATAATAATAATAATAATAATAATAATAAAATTATTATTATTTTTTTATATATTTAAAAGACCAAAAAATCTCCTAGATATTGGGGCAACTTTTATTTGCTCTATGATCAACTCTCTCTCTCTCTCTCTCTCTCTCTCTCTCTCTCTCTCCCTCTCTCTCTTTCTCTCTCACTGGCTTGCATGTGACAAAGGTCTCACTGTTCAGGAGGATTCCTATGGAACCTAGGTTAACCTTGAACTCATAGTGTTCCTCATACTACAGCCTCTTAAGTGCTGGGATTACAGACATGAGCCACCACACCCAGCCTTGTCAAATACATTTAAATTACATTTAGTTGTTATTTTATGTGTGTTTGCATCTGAGTGTGTGCACAGATGTGCTATGGTGTGCTTGTGGAGGTCCTTTGATCTCATGTGTCCCAGGGATTGAACTCAGGTCACAGAGCTTGGTGGGTAGCAAGTACATTTACCTGCCGAGCCATCTCACAAGCCATGAATATATTTCTGCAGATCAATATTCATTATTTATCTTGCTATACAGAGACTTTTTTTCATATTGTTTGCAAACTAGTTTCAGTGAACAGTGTTTACTTTGCAGAACTTATCTACATTTGCTTAAAATACTTTTACATTTTGTCTATGTTCCAAGGTCATTTTTTGGAGGTCTTTTTCTTTTTTTTGAGACAGGATCTCCCTTTAGACCCAGCTGACCTGGAGCTCACTCCTAGACCAGGCTGGCCTCGAACTCACAGAGATCCACCTGCCTCTGCCTCCCAAGTGCTAGGATTAAAGGCGTGTGCCACCACGCCCAGCTCCCAATGTCATTTTAAGGTTTATTCTTCATTGTTAGAATTTTTTTTTAATTTTATTTATTTCTGTATGTGTATGAATGTACTATCTGCATGCAAGTTTGTGCACCCGTGTCGTGCAATGCCGTGGAGGTCAGAAGACGGTCTCGGATTCCCCTGGAACTGGAGTTCTCCTGGAATTGGAGTTTCAGACGGTTCTCGGCCGCCATGTGGGTGCTGGGGATCGAACCCGGGTCCTCTGTAAGAGCGGTCGGCGCTCTTAACCGCTAGGCCATCTCACCTAGAATTTTGAAAAATGGGCTGGAGAGATAGCTCAGCGGTTAAGAGTGTCAACTGCTCTTGCAGAAGACCCAGGTTTGATTCCCAGCACCCACATGGCAGCTAAGAACATCTTTAAGCTGGGCGTGGTGGTGCATGCCTTTAATCCTAGCACTTGGGAGGCAGAGGCAGGTGGATCTCTGTGAGTTTGAGGCCAGCCTGGTCTACAGAGTGAGTTCTAGGCCAGCTGGGAGACCCTGTCTCAAAAATAAATAAATAAATTAATTAATTAATTAATTAATTAAATAAATATTTAAAGAACCATATAGGTAACTGTGAACTCTTTTTTTTTTTTTAAACTTCTAAAAGAAAGAGTTTAGGGGCTGGAGAGATGGCCTAGCGGTTAAGAGAGCTGGTCCTCAGAGGACCGGGGTTCAATCCCCAGCTCCCGCATGGTGGCCGAGAACCGTCTGAAACTCCAGTCCCAGGAGAACTCCAGTTCCAGGGGAATCCGACACCCTCTTCTGACCTCTGCGGCATTGCACGACACAGGTGCACAAACCTACATGCAGAGAGTACACTCATACACATACAGAAATAAATAAATTTTTTTTTAAAAGGAAGAGTTTATTTGAGCTTGCGATTGACAGTTCCAGGGAATTAGAGTCCATTGTGGTGGGAGGCATGGAGGCCAGGACTGGAGCAGAAAGCCTAGTTTCACATCTCCAGTGAGCACAGGAAGAGACAGAGAGAGAGAGAGAGAGAGAGAGAGAGAGAGACAGACAGACTGGAGACTAGCAAGTCTCATTAAACCGTGAACTCATTTTTAAGTTTCTAGGACCAGATTAAATGCATAATCCTTTAAAACCTCGGTGTCAGTAAAAAAAGTAAATGTATTTTTAAAATAAATTGAAAACAGAATTAAGAATTGAACAAGACAGGGGAAATACAAATACAGTACTCATGTATGAAATTATCAAAATTAAAAGAATTAAATGAAGTAATGTATGGGAAAAGTGAACAAGATTGTTTGGAGGAAATTGGTGAACAAATTGAATGAAGGACAGTTAATATTTGGTAATCTAGAAAGATGGACTGCAATGCACCCTTGATACAGTGAACATAGGCACTGGAAACACAGAATGGTGAATTCGCTGTAGATGGGAAAGTGATCAAGTCCCATCATTTTACATTACAGTTTACCTTTGTGTTCCCGTAGTGATACTTTGGAGAGAATTAGTTTGGTCCGTAGGACGGTATCTTTCAGCATGAGGAAATTGATCCCATTATATATTTATTGATGCTTACAAAGGAAAAGGGATTCTCCAGACAGAATCCTTGATTGTAATCTATTGTTAAGGAAGAATCTAGGTGCACTATTGGTCACAATTGTAAACCCTGTTTAGATAACTCCACTGAAAGTCCCTCTACATTAAGTTTGTTATTGTTGTTGTTGTCTATTTAGTGTTAATAATAATTCTCATTCATAAGACTTATTTAAGTACCATAAAGTATTTTTATTTTTTCATTTTTACAAGACTCCCTACCTGATAAGCTCTCAAGAAAAGTCCAGAAAACCAAGCCAAACATTTGTGGAAAGTTTTATTCACTAAAAAATATTTGACTTCAGAGCAAGAAATTTCAGGAAAACCAATGTAATCTGGACATAAATATTTTCCCTGCAAGAATGATATCTTGTGAATGCTGTCCTATGGGCTCTATTCCCTGGGCCCCAGCCCACCAATCTTACACTGTTACTCTTTCAAGAGAAATGTCTCATGAGTTTATCTTATATGAGAAATGGCTCCTTAGTATTGAGGATTGCAGAACTATTGCTGAAGAGAAATCTTTTGTTTACAGTGAAAATATGAAAGCCCATATTCATAAGGAAGAAATTATTCAGCAGCAAACAATTCAGAATTTGGGGAAAGCTTTTAAATAAAGTGAAAATAGAAAAGGTGTCTTTGAAAAGGCTGCCCTTGTTACATCTCAGAGTACCCACTCAAAATGGAAATACTGTAAATTGTATACATTTGAAGGAAAGAAATTTGATAAACCAGCTTTTATTATATGTCAAAGAATTCATCCAGGGGACTGGAGAGATGGCCTAGCAGTTAAGAGCGCCGACTGCTCTTGCAGAGGACTCGGGTTCGATCTCCAGCACCCACATGGCAGCTGAGAACCGTCCTTAATTCCAGTTCCAGGGGAATCTGACACCCTCTTCTGACCTCTGCAGCATTGCACGACATGGGTGCACAAGCCTGTATGCAGACAATACATTCATACACATTTAAAAAAATTTAAAAAAAGAATTCATCCAGAGGAGAGGAGTCACTCTGAGTTTAGTGAAAGTAGGAAGAATTGTGGTAGAACACTCAGAAAACTGACACAGTTGGAAAATCTTTCATCCAGATCTCCTACTTGAAAGAACAGCAATGGCCGGGCGTGGTGGCGCACGCCTTTAATCCTAGAACTTGGGAGGCAGAGGCAGGCGGATCTTTGTGAGTTCAAGGCCAGCCTGGTCGACAGAGTGAGTTCCAGGATAGTTGGGGCTACAAGGAGACCCTGTCTCGAAAAGACAAAAAAAAAAAAAAAAAAAAGAACAACAATAAATTCATACCAAGATTAAACACTATGAATATAGAAAAAAAAACAACCATAATTCAGTCCCACACAGCAGTTACACCATCTGATTTCAGTGCATGTTCAAAGATGTTCAGCTGCCAATCAGCTATTTTTCGTGTGTATGAATGTACTGTCTGCATGTAGGTTTGTGCACCCCTGTCGTGCAATGCTGCGGAGGTCAGAAGAGGGTGTCGGATTCCCCTGGAACTGGAGTTAAAGACGGTTCTCGGGCGCCATGTGGGTGCTTGGGATCGAACCTGGGTCCTCTGCAAGAGCAGTCGGCACTCTTAACCACTGAGCCATCTCTCCAGCCCCATCAATCAGCTTTTAATGGACATCCCAGAATTCACACAAGAGTGAAACCCTATGAGTGTAATGAATGTGGGAAACCTGTGCATCCACATCTGATGTGGCCTCAGAAGAAGCTCACAGGGGAGAAGCTTTATGGATGTCATGAGTGTGGGAAAGCTTTCAGTGAGAAGTCACACCTAAGAAAACATCAGAGAACTCACACAGGAGAGAAGCCATATAAATGTGATGGATGTGATAAAACTTTTAGTGCAAAGTCAGGCCTAAGAATAAATCAAAGAACTAACACAGGGGAGAAACCCTTTGACTGCAGTGAATGTGGAAAATCTTTCAACAATAAGTCCATCCTCATAGTACATCAGAGAACTCACACAGCAGAGAAACCTTTTGAATGTAATGAATAGGAAAAGGTTTCAGCCATATGTCAGGGCTAAGGAACCATTGAAGAACTCACACAGGGGAAAGGCCATATGAGATGAATGTGGGAAAGCATTCAAATTGAAATCAGGCCTAAGTATCATCGAATACATATAGGAAATGTTATCAGCTTGGAAAAGCTTTTGGACAGAAATCACAACTTACAGGACATCATAGAATTCACATAGGAGAAAAACCGTATCTGTGTAATCATTGTAGGGAAGCATTCAGGCAGAAATCAAATCTCAGAGGACATCAGAGAACACACACAGGGGAAAAGCTCTATGAATGTGGGGAGTGTAGAAAAGCTTTTAGTGAAATCATTGTAGGGAAGCATTCAGGCAGAAATCAAATCTCAGAGGACATCAGAGAACACACACAGGGGAAAAGCTCTATGAATGTGGGGAGTGTAGAAAAGCTTTTAGTGAAAAGTCAGTGCTCAGAAAGCATCCTATAACGCACACAGGGGAGAAACCCTACAACTGTAATCACTGTGGGGAAGCCTTCAGCCAGAAATCCAACCTCGGTGTCACCACCAAAGTGCACAGGGGGGAAACCATATAAACATGATAAGTGTGTGAAAACTTTCAGCCAGAAAACAAGCCTTAGTGACAACAAAAAGCCCACACAGGAGATTATCTGAATTCAAGAATATGGGAAAATTCTGAGCCAGAAATCAAACCCCACAAATATATAAATGAACTTAGGAGAAAAATGCAGTGACTATAGCAAACATTGGAATTTCCTCTGTGCAACACCAAACTTCAGACTATAGTACCAAACATCAGAGAACTTACATAGGAAATAAATTTTAATGACATTTTTTTGTGGTCAGCTTCTCTGCCAGAATAACGTCTCATTGGCTATGAGAGAACACATCAAAGACACACCATAACATTATAAAGATAATGAATATAAAAAACACTGCAAATCCAATCCTCAGAAAAATGATGATGCAGACAAGTCCTGAGACGGTAAGTGTGAAAATTGTATGCAGTCACCATGGAAAATAACATGTGTATGATGACCTTTAGTCAAAGGTTAATGTCAGTGTAGTACAATGCATAGAGGGTGGAAGCCGCATGATAGTCCAAAAATGACAAGAAATGAAGGTCATACACTGGAGAGGTGGCTCAGCAGTTCAGAGCACTTGCTACTGTTGCTCTCCAGAGGTAGAGGCAGGTGGATTGCTGTGAGTTCACAACCAGCCTGGTCTACATAACAAGCTCCAGGACGGCTGGGGCTAGAGGGAAATCCTGTGTCAAAAAGACAAAAATAAATAAAAGGTAGAAGAATTGGGGGCTAGAGATATGGCTCAGTGATTATACTGGCAGCTCTTGCAGAGGACCTGGGTTTGATTCCCAGCACCCATATGGGAGCTACTAACCATCTGTAATTCCAGTTCTAGGGGATCCAATACCCTCTTCTGACCTCTGCAGGCATTGCACAATATAGGTGTATTTATACACATGCAAGCAATATATACTCATACACATAAAATTAAAATGACAAAATATTTTTTAATTTTTTATAAAGTAGAAGAAATGAAGGTTATAGTGTGAGAAATCATTTTACATGTCACCCCTCAGTCCGATTAACAGTTATCCCTATATAACATATAAGAACCATTAAAGCCAGGCGTGGTGGTGCATGCCTTTAATCCTAGCACTTGGGAGGCAGAGGCAGGTGGATCTTTGTGAGTTCAAGGCCAGCCTGGTCTACAGAGTGAGTTCCAGGACAGCTGGGGCTGCAGGGAGACCCTGTCTTGAAAAAGAAAAAGAAAAAAGAACCATTAAAAAGGGGCTGGAGAGATGGACCATCGGTTAAGAGCGCCGACCACTCTTACAGAGGACCCGGGTTCAATCCCCAGCACCCACATGGTGGCTGAGAACCATCTTTGACTCCAGTTCCAGGGAAATCCAACACCCTCTTCTGACCTCCGCAGCATTGCACCACACAGGTGCACAAACCTACATGCAGACAGTACATTCAAATAAATAAATAAATAAATAAATTTTTTAAAAAGACTGTGAAATGGAGTTATCTCTCCACCTATATATTTGGCCCTTCTAGGGCAAGAATATAAATTCATTCTGAGAACATTCTCTATAAATTCTGGTGTATTTGATATTGACACAAAACCACCCCTTTCCAATAAAGACTATGCTTGCCATTTCTATAGGTATCTGATCTCTTATGTCAGGAAAGTTACTTTTTTTTTTTTTTTGGTCTTTTTGAGATAGGGTCTCCCTGTAGCTCCAGCTGTCCTGGAACTCACTTTATAGATCAGGCTGGCCTTGAACTCACAGAGATCCACCTGCCTCTGCCTCCCAAGTGCTGGGATTAAAGGCATGCACCACCATGTCTGGCAGAAGCAATTTCTTATGACATCCCAAATATCCATATGTCTATTCACAATCTTTATTGGCCAGGTAAATACTGAGGGAAGAAAGCTAACATTTCAATACACAGAGAAGAAATATACCAAATACAAGTATGTATGTATGTATGTATGTATGTACGTATGTATGTATATGTATATTTATAAATATCTGGTATATGGTTTTTAAAGCTTCAGGAAGCCATAAAATTTCACTATCTCAAAGGTGCAAGGGAAAATCTATCAAATTGAGGAAAATAACAGACTCTATCTAGAGGCAAAGGTAGGTGGATCTCTGTGAGTTCAAGGCCAGCCTGGTCTACATAGAGAGTTCCAAGACAGCTGGTGCTGCAGGGAGACCCTGTCTCAAAAAAGAAAAATGAAAAAATGAAGAAATGAAGAAATCAAAACAATACCAAATGCTGGAGAGAGCATGGAGAAAGGGGAACACTCATTCACGCTGGTGGGAATGGGAACTTGTGCAACCCCTATGGAAAACAGTGTTGAGAACTCTTAAAAGACTAAAAGTGAGCCAGGCATGGTGGTGCACACCTTTAATCCTAGCACTTGGGAGGCAGAGGAAAGCGGATCTTTGTGAGTTCAAGGCCAGCCTGGTGTACAGAGTGAGTTCCAGGACAGCTGGGACTACAGGGAGACCCTGTCTCGAAAAGACCAAAAAAAAAAAAAAAAACCTACCATTTGATCCAATTATACCACTCCTAGGTATATACCCAAAGGATTTATCCTATAAGAGAGACACGTGCACAACTATGTTTATTGCTGCTCTTTTCACAATAGCAAAGAGCTGGAAGCAGCCCAGTGTCCCTCAACTGATGAGTGGATAATGAAGATGTGGTATGTTTATACAATGGAATTCTATGCAGTAATGTAGAAGGACAACATCATGACATCTGTAGGCAAATGGATGGAACTGGAAGCTATTATGCTAAGTGAGGTAACAGTCTCAGAAAAACAAACAACATATGTTATCTCTCATTTGTGGTTCCTAACACCAAATCCTTATATGTAAGTCAAAGTGGGTAACTGGTCAGCAAAGATAATATCACATTAACTGTTATCACTATAGATATAGCTTGAAGTATATGTCTCTATTTTCCTCAGTTCCAAGATTTATGAGAAAGAACAAATCTTTAAGTACATGAAAATATACATCAACTCATATGTAATTTTGGAATGTAAAGTTATATATTTTACCTGTATACTAGATTTACAGTTAAACTGTAAATCCCTAAATGTGTTTTGCAATTAACTTAAAGTTTGATTTCAGACTTTGTAAATTTGCTATATGTAAAAAATGTAAAAAAAAAGAACTAAGAGTAGAATCGTGAACATCAAATGATGGGAGGGATAGATGCTCCCAAAGCACAGAGTTGAAGTACTGCTTAGAGTTCTGGAATGCAAGAAGGCTGTGACATGCTTCAAGTAGAAAACATTGTTTTAAAGCCGGGCATAGTGGTACATGCCTTTAATCCTAGCATTTGGGAGCAGAGGCAGGTGGATATTTCTGAGTTCAAGGCCAGCCTGGTCTACAGAGCGAATTCCAGGACAGCTGGGGCTACAGGGAGACCCTGTCTCGAAAAGACAAAAACAAAACAAAACAAAACAAAAAAAACACATTTTTTATAAGCTTTGTTCAAAACATAAAGCACAAGCTCTTAGCTGTGAATTTGATGCTAATGAACTAACAATGTACTGAATAAGGATATGGTGTTTTTATAACAAAGCATACATAAAGGAAGGCTTTATACAGTAGAAGCAGGAAATTATTGATAAAAGCTGCAAAATTTTAGTTACACAAAATGAGTAAACCCTGAGAATTTAATGTACAACATGGTAGCCATAATGAACAATTTTGTAGTATATGGTTGAATCATTCTAAGAGGGTTGATTTTTTTTTTTTTTTTGGCCTTTTTGAGACAGAGTCTCCCTTTAGTCCCAGCTGCTCAGGAGCCCCTGTGTAGACCAGGCTGGCCTTGAACTCACAGAGATCTACCTGCCTTTGCCTACTGAGTGCTGGGATTAAAGGCATACACCACCATGCCTGACTAAGAGGTTTGATTTTAAATGCTTTTACCAAAAAAAAAAAAAAAAGAAAGAAAGAAAATGCTAACAAAGTTACATAGTGATCGATTGATGATTTTTTTTAATATTTTTTAAAATTTTTTATTTATTTTTCTCTATATGTATGAATGTACTGTCTGCATGCAAGTCTGTGCACCCATGTCATGCAATGCCGCGGAGGTCAGAAGAGGGTGTCAGATTCCCCTGGAACTGGAGTTCTCCTGGAATTGGAGTTTCAGACGGTTCTCAGCAGCCATGTGGGTGCTGGGAATCGAACCCAGGTCCTCTGCAAGAGCAGTCGGCGCTCCACTAGGCCATCTCTCCAGCCCCTGATTGATGATTTTGTGACCATAGACCTCAGAACTTAGCTCTGTAATTTTTTAAAATTATTTTATGTGTATGAGTGTACTGTCTGCATGTAAGTAGGTGCATCCGTGTCATGCAATGCTGTGGAGGTCAGAAGAGGGTGTTGGATTCCCCTGGAACTGGAGTTAAAGACGGTTCTTAGTCGCCATGTGGGTGCTGGGAATCAAACCCGGGTCCTCTGCAAGAGCAGTCGGCGCTCTTAACCACTGAGCCATCTCTCCAGCCCCAGCTCTGTAATTTTTTAAGGAAGAATAGCCCAATATTTGATAATGTAATGTTTAAGGAAACTTTAAAAATCATAATTACCTTAAATGACAACTATGTATATATAGTTTTAATGTTATTATTTGATTTGAAAACATATTCAATAAAACTTGTTTTAAAAAAAACTACTGTATATAGTCTTCCAGCCCTTATCACATGCAAGAACAACATTCCTCCCTCCTTCACACTCACTGTACATTATATGATTTGAGCTTTAACAAATGTTCCAGGATTAACTGGATGGGAAAGGATGGCTGTTTTCAAAACAAAAGGTACTAAAATAATTTCATAGGGCTGGAGAGTCGGCTCAGCAGTTAAGAGCACTGGCTGCTCTTGCCAGAGGACCCAGGTTCAATTTCCAGCACCTGCAAGGCAGCTAACAGCCACTGGTTATTCCAGTTCTACGGGACTCATTATAGCCTTCTGACCTCTTCAGGCATTGCATAACATGGGTAGACTTACATACAGGCAGGGATTGCATGACACAGGTTCACTTACATACATGCAGGCATATACTTATCCTCATAAAATAAAAATAATAAATTTTAAATAACCATACAACACTCACCCATGTTTGTGCACCTTGATTTTTCCTTTATATCTTAAATTGTATTCAAATAAATCATATGTAAGCAAAACTAAGCGTAAAATTTGTTAGAAAACTGAAGAAACAAATTGTATTTTGTGGATGCCAAACATTCTAAGAACACACAAAAAATCATGAAACATAAAAAGCAAAAATACTGAGTTGTAGTTTATTAGAACAAAACTGCTCCTTTTCAAGGTTTTTATTTTATTTTGTTTGAAACAGAGTCTCGTATAGTTCAGGCTGGCCTTGAACTCACTAGATAGCCAAGAATGACATGAACTTATGATCCTCCTGCCTCTGCCTCCTGCTGGGGCTACAGGTGTACAACACTGTTCTAAGTTGATGAAGTGCTGGGGCTTGAACTCAGGACCTCGTGAATGCAAGACAAGCACTCACCAACTGCTACATCCCCAGCCTCAAGAGTTTATTATGAGGCTGGGCGTGGTGGCGCACGCCTTTAATCCTAGCACTTGGGAGGCAGAGGCAGGCGGATCTTTGTGAGTTCAAGGCCACATTCTGGTCTACAGAGTGAGTTCCAAGACAGCTGGGACTACAGGGGAGACCCTGTCTCCGAAAAGACAAAAAAAAAAAAAAAAAAAAAAAGAGTTTATTATGAAAAAGAACCAGAGACTGGAAAAATATATTTCTTTTTTTTCACCCTTGTTAAATTCATTTACTTCATCTAACAATGCCTGTTTGGAATACATGATTTAAAAATAAAACAAAAAAAAAGACCTAAAACCACAACTCTTTCTATGGAAAAATATATTTCTAACATGTATATCTGACAAAGGGCATATATCTGCATTATAGAAAGAATTTTTATAATAATACAGAGCTTGAGACTGGAGAGATGGCTCACCAGTTAAGAGCACTTACTGCTCTTTCAGAAGACAGGTTCAGTTCCCAGCACTCCCATGTCACATGTTGACTAACACTCATCCTAGGGGGTATGATGCCCTTTTCTGGGCACGAGGCATGCATATGGTGCACTTACATACATGCAAGCAGAATACTTATGCATATAAAATAAACATAAATGAAAGTAAAACAAATCTAGTTAACATGGACACAAAGAAGATATGCAGATGTCCTGTGAACACTAGAAAAATGTCCAAGACCAACTGGGGCATTGCATAGGAGCATTGGCTTAGAACTCTCCAATACACAGTGTGTGTTTGCAATTCAAAAAATCATTTCACAACATTATTTCCCTTAAAAATGTAGTAAGTGGGGCGTGGTGGTACATGCCTGTAATCCCAGCACTCAGGAGGCAGAGGCAGGTGGATCTCTGTGAGTTTGAGGCCAGCCTGGACTCCAGGCCAGCTGGGACTAAAGAGAGACCCTGTCTCAAAAAGACAAAAAAAGGAGAATTAAGAATTTTAAACTATAGGGGCTGGAGAGATGGCTCAGCGGTTAAGAGCACTGACTGCTCTTGCAGAGGACCCCGGTTCAGTTCCCAGCACCCACATGGTGGCTAAGAACCATCTTTGAACTGAGAAAGAGATGAAAAGCATGTTTGGCAGAATGCATGAGCTCTGGTGGGGTGGGGAGATAGGGTGGGGGACACGGGTCTAGATTTAAAATATATATATGTAATAAAAAACAATAATAAGCATTAAAAAAAAGAACCGTCTTTGACTCCAGTTCCAGGGGAATCTGACACCCTCTTCTGACCTCCACAGCATTGCACAACATGGGTGCACCAACCTACATGCAGACAGTACACTCATATACATAAAAAAGTAAATAATTTTTAAAAAATAATTTTAAACTATAAATTGTCTCCTAATTTTCTATGGCTTGAATCCCTGTGAGAATGATTTATTGAGTTTTTACTGCAGTGGGAAAAATCTTGGTTTAGTCCATCTCCTGACTGCTCTAAGGAGATGAGAGCCAGCTCTGATAGATGCTGTGTTCTCGCTTTCTTTTCTTCCTGGTCTTGAGCTGCATCAGTTTTTTTGTGGGTTTTGTTGTTGTTGTTGTTGTTGTTGTTGTTGTTGTTGTTGTTGTTTGAGACAGGGTCTCCCTATAGCCCCAGCTGGCCTGGAACTCACTCTGTAGACCAGGCTGGCCTTGAACTCTCAGAGATCCGCCTGCCTTTGCCTCCGGAGTGCTAGGATTAAAGGTGTGCGCCACCAGGCCCGGCTGCAATCAGTTTTTAAATATTCAACAATAGCAAGCACTTTAAGTGTAGATATGCTTTAAACTATTACCTGATCATTAGTAAAGATCCTCTAAGTTAAGAAACAAGCCACATGGAGCTGGAGAATTGGCTCCATGGTTAAAAGCACTGGCTGCTCCTTGAGAGGACCTTGATTTGGTTCCCAGCACCCACATGGTGGCAATTCCAGTTCCAGGAGATCCAATGCCCTTTTCTGGTTTCCGAGGACATTACACAACATGGATGCACTGACATACATGAATATGAAATACACATAGAAAAAATAAATCCAAAATATTTTAAAAAGAAGATGCAAAAAATGCACAGAAATTTTAGAAGGCTGATTGTAATTTTGTCAAAGAAATTATAGTATAGGACTGGCAAGATGGCTCAGCAGGTAAAAGCACTCTCCATGCAAGCTTAACAATGCAGGTTCCGGGGCTGGAGAGATGACTGCTCTTGCATAGGACCCAGCACCCACGTGGCAGCTAGGGACCATCTTTAACTCCAGTTCCGGCAGAATCTGGCGCCCTCTTCTGGACACGGGTGCACAGACCTACATGCAGACGGTTCACTCATACACATAAAAATAATAATAATAAGCCGGGCATGGTGGCGCACACCTTTAATCCTAGCACTTGGGAGGCAGAGGCAGGCGGATCTTTGTGAGTTTAAGGCCAGCCTGGTCTACAGAGTGAGTTCCAGGACAGCTGGGAATACGGGGAGACCCTCTCTCAAAAAGACCAAAATAATAATAATAATAATAATAAATTGCAAAAAAACAAGCTGGGCGTGGTGGCGCATGCCTTTGATCTTCGCACTCGGGAGGCAGAAGCAGGCGGATCTTTGTGAGTTCAAGGCCAGCCTGGTCTACAGAGTGAGTTCCAGGTCAGCTAGGGCTACAGGGAGACCCTGTCTCAAAAAGACAAATTATTATTATTATTATTATTAATTAATTTTAAAAAATAATGCGAGTTCCATCTTTGGAACCCGAGTGAAAAGCCTAGTGTGGTGACACCCGCAGTCCCAGAATCTTACAGTAAAATGGGAGGTGGGACAAGGGAATCCTGTGGGAGCTTTCAGGCTAGGAAGCCTGGAGTACACGGCACAGCAGCTGAAACCAGAGACCCCGCCTTAACAAGAGGGAAGGGAGAACGACTCCTGAAGTAACTTCCACTTGCACGCCGTGGCATGTGCACACCTGAACGCACAGATAGATGATAGACACCTGATAGACAGCTTCTACTTTTTAAATTATACTCATTTCATCTAATATATATTAAAGTTTTCTTAGTGTCGGTACTAAAATTGTATACTTTGCCTCATGTAAATTGCTCTGAAAACTAGGAACAATCGCTTCTTACTAATTGGAACTTGTTCTTTCTGTCACTGCCATATAAAAGCCCCTGTCAAACTATCTACCAAGAGAAGTGCATGTGTGTGTATGTGAGTAGGAATCTGAACAGCAAACAGGGATCCCAAGGCTTTGGGAGGGCAGGGGGATTATGATACAGTTACAGTCCCTGAAATATTTCTCTAAAGCAGTGCCCTGTACAAAGAAAAGCTTAGCCTTTCATACCCAAAGAACCCCAGTTTGCTTCCATAGATGTTAACGCACATATGCTGATTAGATGCGCTACGCTACAACGTCATGTCAGGCATAGCTGTGTACGTGCACTTGGGCACAGATCACACACTGCATTCCTGTTTCTTTGTTCTGTGGGATTCCTGCCACACATGTGCCTACGTGGTAGTAAAATACGCTCAGAGGTGTGTAGCGTGGCTCCTTATTTCAAAAGAAACACATGGCAGGGGTCAGCAGCTGCTTCAGCAGAACAGGCAGTTTGCGCTTACTGTTTTCTTTTATTTTTAATGTTGTCTATTATTTTTTTTATTTATTTTATGTGTATGAATGTACTGTCTGCATGTAGGTTTGTGCATCCGTGTCATGCAATGCAGTGGAGGCCAGAAGAGGGCGTCGGATTCCCCTGGAACTGAAGTTAAAGACAGTTCTCAGCTGCCATGTGGGTGCTGGGGATTGAACCCGGGTCCTCTGCAAGAGCAGTTGGCGCTCTTAACCACTAGACTATCTCTCCAGCCCCATCCAAGATAGTCTTTCAAGATGTGGCAGTAGCCCCATTTCCAGAGCTCAGTGAGTGGTTAAACTGATGAGTGTGCAGCAAGTTCTAACAAGAGCAAGAGTGTATGAGTCCTCCACTCCAGTGTCTGGTCTTCTTCTCAAAGTAAGGACAGTTAAAACACAGCTGCACTGTCAACCGAGACATGACGTTTCTGAGAAAGGAAAATGTTAAGACTGTCTCAACCCCATTAACCTAACCTATCTAACCAGCTTTCCATTTCTGACACACACTTTACCACAAAGAAGCCTTCCTGACCCCACATGTGAGCCCTCAGCACCCAGGAACCTCCTACTTGACACTTCTACCTCTAATGTCCAAACCTAAAATGTTGGTCAGGGGCAAAGAGGATGCACTCTTTCTAGCTTGCTGCTAGGAAGGTCTTCCCCAGACTGGAGACCCCAGATCACTATCAATTACACTAGTAGTAGTCACCCCAGATATTTGGTCAAGCAAGGCCTCCTCTGTGGTGTCTCCAAAGTTCTAGAATATTCCCTGGAGCACATTGGCTCGCCTCTCATGAACTCTCCCTAAGGCTTGGTACGTCCAGTCCTCATTTTCCCGTCTCCTTTCTCAGGAGGGTTTCCTGGAGGAACCAAGCACGGATGCTTGTCTGTCAGCAATGCCCACAGAGGATGCAAAGGACCAGCAGTGGCCAGCCTCCAAGTTCTGAGCAGGGTTTTCCAGGAACTGACCAAGTCCACTCTCCACTGAGAAAAGCTGACTGCTAGAATCCATTGGAGTCACCAAACCCCAACTGATGTCCAGGAATATCGGCACAGAGTTAGGTACTCTGCATCACTTTGGGACCAGGTCTAAGTGAAGATTTTTGATGATACATGTTTTCCAAAATGAGGATTGAAGAATAAGGAAGTAGGTCTCCTCAAGAAACCACCTTGGGGCTACAGAGATGGCTCAGTGGTTAAGAGCATTGGCTAATCTTGCAGAGGACCCAGGTCCAGCTTCCAGCACCCACATGGGAGCTAACATCCATCCATATCTCCAGTTCCAGGGCTTCCAACCCACTCTTCTGGCCTCTGTGGCCATCACATCCATGTGGTGCACTTACATGCAAAGCACTCATACACATAAAAATAAATGAGTAAAAAGTATTTAAAAGAGATGAGTTTGGGGGGGAAATACTTTGGATAAACAATTATTAAAAGCAAAATGTAAATGGTCAGTTTTCCACTTAAAATGTATTTAAACACTGCCACCTAGTGACTTTTCCTAGTAACGTCAACAAATTTTTTTTTGTAAAATATTATACAGTGTCCTGAAATGCATGTATAGAAGTCAGAGTACAGCTTGCAGGAATCCATTCTCTCCTCACACCATGTGTGTCATGGGATTGAACTCAGCTCATTGGGTTTCTTGGCAAGTGCCTTTTTCCGCTTAACCATCTTGCCAGTCTCTTTGTAAAATATTGTATCTTCCACTTGGAGTTAAAAGATGGTTCTTAGAGCTGGAGAGATGGCTCAGCGGTTTACAGTACTGACTGCTCCTGCAGAAGACGCCGGTTTGATTCCCAGCACACACACAGTGGGTAACAATTGTCCTCCCAGTTCCAGGGTATGTGTCACTTTCTTCTGACCTCCACAGGCATTGCACAACACGAGTGCACTTACATATATGCAGGCAATGCATTCATACACATAAAATAAAAATAATCTGTCTTTTTGAAACAGGGTCTCCCTGTGGTCCCAGCTGTCCTGTAACTCACTATGTAGACCAGGCTGGCCTTGAACTCACAGGAGATCTGCCTGCCTCTGCCTCCTGAGTGCTGGGATTAAAGGTATAAGCCACAATGCCCAGCTATAATATATACTATATATATAATATATAATATATATATTTATAGTGTGTGTGTGTTTGAGTGTACTGTCTGCATGTAGGTAGGTGCACCCATGTCATGCAATGCTGTGGAGGTCAGAAGAGGGTGTCGGATTCCCCTGGAACTAGAGTTAAGACAGTTCTTAGCTGCTATGTGGGTCCTAGGAATCGAACCCAGGTCCTCTGCAAGAGCAGTCAGTGGCCTTAACTGCTAAGCCATTTCTACAGCCCCATATTTTTTAAAGATAGTGGGTATTTTTGGTCTTTTTGAGACAGGGTCTCCCTGTAGCCCCAGCTCTCCTCGAACTCTCTATGTAGACCAGACTGGCCTTGAACTCACAAAGATCTGCCTGCTTCTGCCTCTGGAGTGCTGGGATTAAAGGCATGGGCCACCATGTCTGGCAAGATAGTTCTTTATACTGTATTGGCTTTTAGCTTTATTTGGTGAACCAGTCTGATATGTGAAAAAGAATGAGATGGGGCTGGAGAGATGGCCTAGCGGTTAAGAGCGCCGACCGCTTTTTCAGAGGACCCGGGTTCGATCCCCAGAAGCCACATGGTGGCCGAGAACCATCTGAAACTCCAATTCCAGGAGAACTCCAGTTCCAGGGGAATCCAACATCCTCTTCTGACCTCCGAGGCATTGCACGACACGGGTGCACAAACCTGCATGCAGACAGTACATTCATACACATACAGAAATAAATTGTAAAAAAAAAAAATTTAAAAAAAAAGAATGAGAATGCTGATTTGCTTTTCTGACTCTGCTGGAATAATTCACATAAATTCATGGACTACTGGATTTTATTTCACTTCTGAATTAATTCCATTCTTTGTTGCAACAACAGAGATGATCAGTTGTGATTTCACTTTGTCCTACTGTGTTAGGTAACTTCAGCAAGGATTTAGCTTGAGGAGCTGGGGTTATGAGAATAGTGAACAGGACAGGATCTCCTTCAGTGTTCGGTAATCAAAGTCACCACCACCTGGAGAATCCATATAATTTCTAAAATTATTCAAATGCTTTCTTTTTAAGGAGAACAGGCTCTGAGAGACAGTTCTTGCTGCTGAGTCTGATGACCTGAGTTCAATCTCTTGAGACCACATAGTGGAATGAGAGAACCAATTCCCACAAGTTGTCCCCTGACCTCCACATGCACCAAGGCACACATGTGCTCCTAACACAAACATACACAGTAAAGACATGTAGTAACACTTTTTTAAAAAAAATAAAAAGGAAAACAGCACCGAATGGGCCATTGTCAAAAAGCAAAATCTGTTACTAAGGTTAAAGGTGAGTCATAGGGAACTGGAGACCAGATGCAGCCCGGGCTCCAAGAGGAGCAGGAGGAAAGCCTCGAGGGCATCAGGAATTCTTTGTCTTGCAGTCTTCACGTGTCAGTCTCTTTTGTAGCAGGGTGGGCTTCTGCACCTCTGAAACAACAGATTAAGAAGGGAGTTGCTGTACCACCTATGATAATTAGTTCTGATAACCAAGAGAAATTGCACTGTACTCCATAATGGGGTCAGGAGAGGGTGTCCGGAACCCAGGCTGTCCCATAGGATGTACAGAAAGTCAATGGAAATGACTTTGATCACTGTGCCAGGTGAAAACAACAACCGGCTGAAGTGGTTGCTATGGAAAAAGAAATACAGAGCAAGGTGGTGTGGCACACACCTTTAATCCCAGCACTCGAGAGAGGCAAGGGAACATAGATCTCCAAGGGTTCCAGGCCAGCCACGTCTACATAGTGAGACCCTGTCTACCTGTACAAGAAACAAAAGAATCCATGATGAGAGACAGAAGAAGGTAGTTATAAACAGCAGTGCAGGGCCAGCAAGATGGGACAAGCAAGGGGGCTTGCTGCCAAGCCTAGTGATCAAATCTATCCTTGGGACCCACATGATGGGAGTTCAGAGCTCATTCCTCAAAGTCCACTGACCTCCACATGCATCCATCCTGTGGCATGCTCACACCTACAAGCATATACACAACACACACATGCATACAAAATAAGTAAAATAGAGTTATAATTTTTTTTGGTCTTTTTGAGACAGTCTCCCTGTAGCTCCGGCTGTCCTGGAACTCACTATTGTAGACCAGGCTGGCCTTGAACTCACAAAGATTGGCCTGCTTCTCCCTCCCAAGTGCTAGGATTAAATGTGTGCACCACCACACCTGGCATGAGTTACAATTTTTAAAGAATTATTTTATTGTTTTCAACGTTGTTTCGAACGTATGCACATGTGTATAGGTGCCTTCAGAACCCAGAACAGAGTGCCGGTCCCCCAATGTGGGTCCTGGGTGTCAGGACTCATAAAATATTTTTTAAGTCTATAAATCTGGGCATAGTGGTTCATGCCTTTAATCCCAGCACTCAGGAGTCAGAGGCAGATAGATCTCTGTGAGATTGAGGCCAGCCTGGTCTATACATTGAGTTCCTGGGCCTGGGCCTACAGGGAGACTCTGTATCAAAAAAATAAAAGGCTATGAACTTATAACTATGTACAATGAATGTATGTCAAGGAAAAAAGTTGGTTATAACACTTTGAAATCCAAAAAGAAAAACATACACATACCTCTTTCATTCCTCCCCACCAGGACTCGTTTTAGCAGATAAATCTATTGTTGGAATTATCAAAAGAGACTTTAGAGAAGACTTTTTTTGGGTGGTTTATATTGGCCAGTCTCCACAGACTTGATGGTTGGCTTTAACTGTCAACTTGACACAACCTACAATCACCTCTTGACTCTGGATGTGATACTTTAAGCTCCTCCTGCAACTTCCCATCAGTAATGGACTATAACCTGGACTTATAAGACAGGTAAACTCATTTCTTCTCCTGTGTTGCTTTTTGTTAGGGTATTTGCCAGCAGCAGAACGAATCTAGAACGCACACAGAGTGCCATCTCCATACGTCTTTCTCAATGTGTTTGATGGTTGATTTTAAGCCATGGACATATAAGCAGCCTATTCCTTACTTATGTCACCAAATACTGACAATCATTCCTAAATAATAACAGGATAGAATGTTAGTAGTTCACATGTATGTAACTTGATAGTCTAAGGCCCCTGTATTTGTTGGGTCAATAATGAGACTGAAATCGCACTGTAGATTAAACAGGCAAAATTTACTATGATGAATTATTTTTTTTATTTGTTTATTTTTTTTTTTGTTCTTTTTGAGACAGGGTCTCCCTGTAGCCCCAGCTGTCCTGGAACTCACTCTGTAGACCAGGCTGGCCTTGAACTCACAAAGATCCACCTGCCTCTGCCTCCCAAGTTCTAGGATTAAAGGCGTGTGCCACCACAGCCAGCACTATGATGAATTATTAAGTCATTTAAGTGTGACTAGCAAGTGTAAGGGCACTACGGCTGAAGGCAAATTCACAAGGAACCCAGTGTTAGGAGGGTGCTTGTCTCCTTCGGAGCAGATGAAGCTGAGGTGGCTAAGATGTTTCCTAGCTTGCCCAGCCTGCAGTTAATAGGCAGGGAGGAAGTAACCCACCTCCTGGGCAGCAGTTTCCTCCTAACTAGAATATTCTATCCTGGAGGGAAGCTCCTTAAGACTCAGGAAGTTCTTGCCAATGGAGGTACATATCTTTAATTCCAGCTCTCAGGAGGCAGAGGGAATTTGAGGCCAGCCTGGTCTACCCAGTGAGCTCCAGGCCAGCAAGAGATACATATTTAGGCCTGTCTCCAACAAAACAAGATTCAGGAAGTTCTAAAAGGAGGCCCATTAAGACCAAGCAGGTCCCTGAATCTTACCAAAGATGGACAAGGTCCCCTCTGGTCCCAAAGTTATATGAGCTGTAAAGGCTGCTGAGGAAAACAACAACAACAACAAAAAAAAAAAAAAAAAAACAACACCCTCTGGCCTCTCAGACTGCTGTCAACAGGTGCAGAGAGCTCCAGCGACCCAGCTTCCGCGAGTCCTCATTCAGGTTGGGGTGGACTTTGAAGTGATGCAGCTGACCGAGTTGTCTTCGCTGCTGAAAGCAGCCCCTCACCCATGATCCTCGCCCGTATCCCTGTATGTAAGCCCAGTGGAAGCTCATTGGTTCAAAGCGTTGGTCTGTCACTGGTTCATGTTTCCCCAGGAATGATGCTGCACAGCACCACCAGAGTGCAGGTGAGGCAGGGGGCAGCCAAGAGCACACGCGAGCAGTGAAAGGACCAGGGGACCTGAGAGCCTTGCACAGCCCTGTACGGTCCGGTGGGTCCAGGGGTGCCGTGGGTGTGGGCGGAGTGCAAGGCGCCAGTGGCGGCGCCGAAGGTCTCTGGACCCTGATTTCCAGTCCGGTAAAGTGCTGCAAGATTCTCCCTAGACAAGGTCATGACTGTAGTACTACCTGGACACCTGCTGCAGACTGAGCTCTCTACCTAAGGGTTTTCCACTCGGGATGTTGAACTAAAAAGCTGCAGCTGTTTAAGAGCCCCTTCTCTCCCGAGTGTCATGCTGATGCCATCTGCTCAAGATGCCTCACATGGTGCTTACTGTAAAGGCTTAAAGGGAATGTATTGTCATCGCAGAGCAGATGTTGGAGAAGCGTCACAGGCACTCTATCACTCAGATGCAATTATGTGTGATGCTCCTTAGACAGTCCCCCTAATGTCTGCATTCCTACTGAGCTGCTATCCTACAAAATAGTTTTTTAATGATGTCTGAGGCCGTTACTCTGCTAAAGTAACAAAGACTAAATTGTACAGCTCTTTATAACGTGATATTGTCTGTTCACATGACATATAACCTGAAGGCAGCCATGTTAAAAAAGACTATTCTTGCAGTGATACTGCTAATGAACCAAAGCTGCCCAAACACCAGCTATTGTCTTATTTGCTCATCAGTTTCTATTATTAGAACACTACTTACAATTAATTTAGTCACATCTGGCAAACTTCCTATTGTCGGTGCTATCCATCAACTTACTCTTCTGCTCATGCATTTATTTCCCAAATTCTATAGACCAAAGACTATACTGACGTCTCCCTGGCAAAGGATTTCAGTGTAACGCACTACCCCCTTTCCTCAACATCTGAAATTGAGAACTCCCAAAAGGGACAGTGCATGAAGACACAACAAATTTAAGTCCCACAAACACCATGAAAATGAGAAGTTTTAAAATAAGCTTGGACTGGTTCCCGGTCAGCATCTGAGGCCCTCTTGGCACCAAATGGTTGGGGAAATGGGAACTCTTAAGAACCTCTTCTGGCCAGGCGTGGTGGTAATCCTAGCACTTGGGAGGCAGAGGCAGGCAGATCTTTGTGAGTTCAAGGCCAGCCTGGTGTACAGAGCGAATTCCAGGACAGCTGGGACTACAGGGAGTCGCTTTATTCTAAAGTTGGTTGTGGTAATGGTTTTAAATCTGTGAATCTGCAGGGCGTGGTGGTAATCCTAGCACTTTGGAGGCAGAGGCAGGCGGATCTTTGTGAGTTCAAGGCCATCCTGGTCTACAGAGTGAGTTCCAGGACAGCTGGGGCTACAGGGAGACCCTGTCTCGAAAAGACAAAAAAAAAAANAAGAGGTTTGATTTTAAATGCTTTACCAAAAAAAAAAAAAAAAAAGAAAGACAAGAAAATGCTAACAAAGTTACATAGATCGATATGAATTTTTTAATATTTTTTTTAAATTTTTATTATTTTTCTCTATATGTATTGAATGTACTGTCTGCATGCAAGTCTGTGCACCAATTGTCATGAATTGGCCGCGACAGGTCAGAAGAGTGGTGTCAGATTTCCCCTGGAACTGGAGTTCTCCTGGAATTGAGTTTCAGACGGTTCTCACAGCCATGTGGTGCTGGGATCGAACCCAGGTCCTCAAAACCTGGGTCCTCGAAAGAGCAGTCAACGCTCTTAACCATTAGGCCATCTCTCAGCCCCTTGATTGAGTGATTTTGTGCACCATTAGACTCTCAGAACTTAGCTCTGCTAATTTTTTAAAATTATTTTATGTGTATGAGGTGTTTTACTGTCTGCATGTAAAGTAGGTGCACCCAGTGTCATGCAATTGCTGTGGAGGTCAGCAAGAAGGGTGTTGGATTCCCCCTGGAACTGGACGGTTAAAAGACAGGTCTTAGTCGCCATGTGGCGTGCTGGGAATCAAAACCCGGGTCCTCTGCAAGAGGCAGTCGGCGCTCTTAACCCACTGAGCCATCTCTCCAGCCCCAGCTCTGTAATTTTTTAAGGAAGAATAGCCCAATATTTTGATAATTTAAATGGTTTAAGAAACTTTAAAAATCATAATTACCTTAAATGACAACTATGTATATGTGTAGTTTTAATGTTATTATTTTGATTTGAAAACATATTCAATAAACTGTTTTTACAAAAAAAAACTTACTGTATATAGTCTTCCAGCCCTTATCACATGCAAGAACAACATTCCTCCCTCCTTCACACTCACTGTACATTATATGATTTGAGCTTTAACAAATGTTCCAGGATTAACTGGAGGCAAAGTGGCTGTTTTTCAAAACAAAAGAGGTATTAAAAATAATTTCAGGGCTGGAGAGTCGGCCTCAGCAGTTAAGAGCACTGGCTGCTCTTGCCAGAGGACCCAGGTTCAAATTTTCCAGCACCTGCAAGGCAGCTAACAGGCAACTGGTTATTCCAGTTCTACGGGACTCATTATAGCCTTCTGACCTCTTCAGGCATGCATGACATGGGTAGACTACATACAGGCAGGGGATTTGCAGGACAAGGTTCACTTACATACATGCAGGCATATACTTATCCTCATAAATAAAAATAATAAATTTTGTAAGATAACCATACAACCACTCACCCATTTTGTGCACTCTTGATTTTCCTTTAATTCTTAAATTGGTATTCAAATAAATCATATGTAAGCAAAACTAAGCGTAAAATTTGTTAGAAAACTGAAGAAACAAATTGTATTTTGTGGATGCCAAACATTCTAAGAACACACAAAAAATCATGAAACATAAAAAGCAAAAATACTGAGTTGTAGTTTATTAGAACAAAACTGCTCCTTTTCAAGGTTTTTATTTTATTGTTGAAACAGGGTCTTGCTGTATAGTCAGGCTGGCCTTGAACTCACTAGATAGCCAAGAATGGACATGAACTTGATTATCCTCCTGCCTCTGCCTCCTGCTGGGCCTACAGTGTTTTGTACAACACTGTTCTAAGTTGGAGAAGTGCTGGGGCTTGAACCAGGACTCGTGAATGCAAGACAAGCACTCACCAACTGCTACATCCCCAGCCT
Organism: Rhizomys pruinosus; assembly: GCA_009823505.1. Lineage (NCBI taxonomy): Eukaryota > Metazoa > Chordata > Mammalia > Rodentia > Spalacidae > Rhizomys > Rhizomys pruinosus. Next base: position 2,562,340 of record VZQC01009601.1, on the reverse strand, counting down.
CAAGAGTTTATTATGAGGCTGGGCGTGTGGCGCCACGCCTTTAATCCTAGCAACTTGGGAGGCAAGAGGCAGGCGGATCTTTAGTGAGTTCAAGGCCACCATCTGTCTCGTAGCAGAGGAGATTCCAGACAGCTGGGGACTACCTAGGGGAGACCCTGTCCTGAAAAGACAAAAAAAAAAAAAAAAAAAAAAAAAAAAGAGTCATAATGACACATATTTTATAAATAAAAAAAAAAATATGTTCTTTTTTTTCACCTTGTTAAATCTCATTTACTTCATCTAACCACATCCTGTTTGGAATACATGAATTTAAAAATAAAAAACAAAAAAAAAAAAAGACTAAACCACAACTCTTTCTATGGAAAAATAATATTTCTTAAACATGTATATCTGACAAAGGGCATATATCTGCATTATAGAAAGAATTTTTATAATAATACAGAGCTTGAGACTGGAGAGATGCTCACAGTTTAAGAAGCACTTACTGCTTTCTTGCAGAGGATCAGGTTTCAGTTCCCAGCACTCCCATGTCACATGTTGACTAACACTCATCCTAGGGGGTATGATGCCCTTTTCTGGGCACGAGGCATGCATATGGTTGCACTTACATAACATGCAAGCCGAATACTTATGTATATATAAAATAAACATAAATGAAAGTAAAACAAATCTAGTTAACATGGACACAAAGAAGATATGCAGATGTCCTGTGAACACTAGAAAAATGTCCAAGACCAACTGGGGCATTGCATAGGAGCATTGGCTTAGAACTCTCCAATACACAGTGTGTGTTTGCAATTCAAAAAATCATTTCACAACATTAATTTCCTTCAAAAATGTTAGTGAAGTGGCGTAGGTGGTACATGCCTGTAAGTCCCAGCACCAGGAGGCAGAGGGCAGGTGGATCTCTGTGAGTTTGAGGCCAGCCTGGACTCCAGGCCAGCTGACTAAAGAGGAAGACCCCTGTCTCAAAAAGGACAAAAAAAGGAGAATTAAGAATTTTTTAAACATAGGGGCTGGAGAGATTGCTCAGCGGTTAAGAGCACTGACTGCTCTTTTGCAGAGGAACCCCGGTTTCAGTTCCCAGCACCCACATGGTGGCTAAGAACCATCTTTTGACTGAAAAGGAGATGAAAAGCATGTTTGCAGAATGCATGGAGCTCTGGTGGGGTGGGGAGATAGGGTTGGGGACACGGTTCTAGATTTAAAATATATATAGTGTAAATAAAAACACATAATAAAGCATTAAAAAAAAAAAAAAAACCGTCTTTGACTCCAGTTCCAGGGGAATCTGACACCCTCTTCTGACCTCCACAGCATCTGTCACAACATGGGTGCACCAAGCCCTACATGCAGGACAGTACACTCATATAATAAAAAAGTAAACTATTTTTAAAAAATATTTTAAACTATAAATTTGTTCTCTAATTTTTCTATTGGCTTGAATCCCTGTGAGAATGATTTATTGAGTTTTTACTGCAGTGGGAAAAATCTTGGTTTAGTCCATCTCCTGACTGCTCTAAGGAGATGAGAGCCAGCTCTGATAGATGCTGTGTTCTCGCTTTCTTTTCTTCTGGTCTTGAGCTGCATCAGTTTTTTTTTGTGGGTTTTGATGTGTTGTGTGTTGTTGTTCGTTTGTTGTTTGAAGTTGAGTTGTGTTGTGCAGATCAGGTGTTCTCCCTATGGATCGCGCCCAGCTTGGGCCTGGAACTCCAAATCTGAGATCCGAGGCTGGCCTTGGAACTCTCAGAGTATCGTCGCCTGCCTTTGCTCCGGAGGTGTAGGATTAGACAGAGTGTGCGCAGCAGCGGCAAAGCAAGGCCCCTGGCTGCAAGTCTCAGTTTTTAAATATTCAACAATAGCAAGCACTTTTAGAATGTGTAAGATATGCTTTAAACTATTACCTGATCATTATAGTGAAAGTCACCTCTAAGTTAAAGATAACAAGGCACGCATGAGAAGCTGGAGAAGATGTACCTACCATGGTATAAAAGCACTGGACTTATGGCTCCTTGAGAGAGAACCTTTGAATTCTTGTTGAGTTCCCAGCACCCACATTGGTGGCTCCGAGATTCTTCCGGAGGATTCCAATGCCCTTTTCTGCGTTTCAGAGGACATTCAACAACACGGATGCCTGACATAACATGAATATTGACACATACATGACATAGAAAAAATAATCAAAATTTTTCTAAAAGAAGCATGCTAAAAAATATGGCCACAGAAATTCTTAGAAGGCCTAGATTGTAATTTTTGTCAAGAAATTATAGGTATGATTGTGACTGGGCCAAGTGCATGGCTCAGCAGGTAAAAGCACTCTCCATGGCAAGCTTAACAATGCAGGTCCCGGGCTGGGAGATGAGCTGACTGCTCTTGCAAGGACCCAGCACCACGTGGCAGCCTAGGACCATCTTTAACTCCAGTTCCGGCAGAATCTGGCGCCCTCTTCTGTAGACACGGGTGCACAGACTACATACATGCAGATCGGTTACTCATACAACATAAAAATAATAATAATAAGCGGCCAGGTGGCGCACACCTTTAATCCTAGCAGCACTCTGGGAGGGCAGAGGCAGAGGCCTGGACGGGATCTTTGTGAGTTTAAAGGCCAGCCTGGTCTCACAGATACTAGTGAGTTCCAGACAGCTGGCATAATACGGGGGGACCCTACCTCTCAAAAAGAACAAAAATAAAATATACAATAATAAATAATAAAATTGCAAAAAAACAAGCTGGGCGTGCGTGGCGCAATTGGCCTTTGATTCTTCGCACTCGGGGAAGGCAGAGAAGCAGGCGGATCTTGGTGAGTTCAATGGCCAGGCCTGGTCTAACAGAGTGAGTTCCAGGTCAGCTAGGGCTAACAGGGAGAACCCTGTCTCAAAAAGACAAATTATTATTAGTATCTATTATTTAAATTAAGTTTTTTAAAAAAGATTGATATCGCTGCAGTTCCATCTTTGGAAACCCGAGTGCAAAGAGCTCTAGTGGTTTGGTGACACCATCGCAGTATCGGAGCTAGCCAAGCAATCTTACACGTTTAAAAGTGAATTGGGGAGGTGAGGGAATCCAAGGGAATCCTGTGGGAGCTTTCAGGTCTAGGTAAGCCTGGAGTAACACGGCACCAGCAGCTGAAAGACCTAGAGCCACTCACTCTCCACCGCCTTAACAAGAGGGAAGGATAGAAGCGACCTCCTGACAGTAGACTTCACTTTGTTCACGCCGGGCAGTGCAACACCTGAACGCACAGATAGATGATTAGAACACTCTAGAGTAGACAGCCAGTGTCTCCACTCTTATTAAGAGTATTATGACCTTACATTAGATGGCACTATATTCTGAAAAAGGTCTTTCTTAGTGGTGCGGCTCTGATCATAAAATTGTATACTTTGCCTCATGTAAATTGCTTCTCACGATCCTAGAAAATCTAGAGAACATCAGGCTTCTTACTAATTGGAACTTGTTCTTTCTGCTATCATCTTGCCGCATTATAAAGAAGCCCCTGGTCAAACTAATCTACCAAGAGTAAATGTTGGTCATGAGTGGTGTGTCATGTGAGTAAGGTGAGATACAATCTGAATCAGCAAACAGGATCCCAAGGCTTTGGGAGGGCAGGGGGATTATGATACAGTTACAGTCCCTGAAATATTTCTCTAAAGCAGTGCCCTGTACAAAGAAAAGCTTAGCCTTTCATACCCAAAGAACCCCAGTTTGCTTCCATAGATGTTAACGCACATATGCTGATTAGATGCGCTACGCTACAACGTCATGTCAGGCATAGCTTGTGTAGCGTGCACTTGGCACAGGATCACCACACTGCTATTTCCTGTCTTCCTGACTCTTGGTTGTGGGATTCCTGCCACACATAGTAGCTACGTGGCTGTATAAATACGCATCAGAGGTGTGTAGCGTGGCTCCTTACCTTATTTCAAACAGAAACACATTGGCAGGGGTCAGCAAGCTGCTTCAGCAAGCAAACAGGCAGCTTTGCGCTTCACTGTTCATTCACTTTTATGTTATATTGTTGTCTACTCTATATTTTTTAATTTATTTTATGTGTTGAATTACTGTTAGCATCGTAGATTTGTGATAGTCATGCCGTGTCATGCAATGCAGTGGAGGCACAGAAGAGGGCGTCGATTCCCCTGGAACTGAAGTTAAGACAGTTTTCTCAGCCTGCCAATTGTCGCGGTGCTGGGGATTGAACTCCCGGGTCCTCTGCACACGCCAGCAGATTGTGGCCGCTCTTAAAACCACTAGAACTACCTCTCACAGCCCATGCCAAGATAGGTCTTATCAAGATGATGCAGTATCAGCATCCCCATTTCCAGAGGGCTCAGTGGAGTGGTTAAACTGATGAGTGTGTCAGCATCAAGTTCTAGACAAGCCCATGAAGCACAGAGATGTTATGAGTCCTCCACTCCAGTGTCTGGTACTTCTTCTCAAAGATAAGGACCAGTTTCAAAACAGCCTCAGCTGCACTGTGCCAACTCGAGATCATGACCTTATCTGAGAAAGGCACAAATGTTGACAAATGCAACTGTCTCAACCCCATTAACCTAACCTATCTAATCCAAGTCTTTCCATTTCTGACACATTCATCGTTTACCCACAAACGGAAGCCTTCCTGACCCCACATGTGAGCCTCAGCACCCAGGAACCTGCCTATTGATCAACTTCTACCCTCCTAGAATCGTCCAAACCAAGAGATGTGATGAGTCCAGTGGGCAAGAGAATGCACCTCTCTCTACTTTAGCTGCTAGGAATGGTCTTCCCCAGACTGGAGACCCCAGATTCACTATCTAGATTACACTAGTGAGTCATGTAAAAGTCACACGCCAGATTTTGGTCAAGCAAGGCCTCGTCTCTGTAGTGTGTCTCCAAAGTTCTATGAAGTACTATCCCTGGAGCACATTGGCTGCCTCTCATCGCTAAGCTCGCTTCGCCTAAGGCTGGCGGTGGTTGCCTGCATATTTTGCAGCTCCAGTCCTCATTTTCCCGTCTCCTTTCTCAGGAGGGTATTCCTGGAGGAACCAAAGCACGGATGCTTTTGTCTAAAGTCCAGCAATGCCCACAGAGGATGCAAAGGACCAGCACGTGGCCCAGCACTCACAAGTTCTGAGCAGGGTTTTTCCAGGAACTGACCAAGTCCACTCTCGCGCACTGAGAAAGCTGACTGCTAGAATCCATTGGAGTCACCAAACCTCCTGAACTGATGTCCAGCTCGAATATCGGCACAGAGTTAGGTACTCTGCATCACTTTGGGACCAGGTCTAAGTGAAGATTTTTGATGATACATGTTTTCCAAAATGAGGATTGAAGAATAAGGAAGTAGGTCTCCTCAAGAAACCACCTTGGGGCTACGAGATGGCTCAGTGGTTAAGAGCATTAGGCTAATCTTGCAGAAGGACCCAGTCGCACGCTCTTCCAGCACCAACACATCGGAGCTAACATCCATCCATATCTCCAGTTCCAGGGCTTCCAACCCACTCCATATCTGCGCATCTGTGGGCTAGCTCACACCACTTGGGTGCACTTTACATGGCAAACATACATACAATAAAAATAAATGAGTAAAAAGTATTTAAAAAGAGATTGAGTTTTGGGGGGGAAATACTTTGGATAAACAATTATTAAAAGCAAAATGTAAATGGTCAGTTTTCCACTTAAAATGTATTTAAACACTGCCACCTAGTGACTTTTCCTAGTAACGTCAACAAATTTTTTTTTGTATTTTTTGAAATAAATTATACACGTGTTCCTGAAATATGCATCGTAATAGGAGAGTCATAGAGTAGCAGCGTTGGCAGGAATGTCCATTCTCTCCTCAGCACCACTGTGTGTCATGGGATTGAACTCAGTCAATTGGGTTTTCTTTGGCAAGTGCCTTTTTGCCGCTTAGACCATTTGCCAAGTCTGACTTTGTAAACATATTGTTATTCTTTCCACTATGGAGTTAATAGATGGTTCTTAGAGCCTGGAGAGATGTGCATCAGCGGTTTACAGTACTGACTGCTCTGCTGAGAGACCGGTTTGATTCGCAGCACACACACATGTGGGTAACAATTGTCCTCCCAGTTCCAGGTATGTGTCACCTTTCTTCTGACCCTCCACAGGCATTGCAAAACTACGATGTGCACTTACATATATGCACGGCAATGCATTCATACACATAAAATAAAAAAATCTGTCTTTTTTGAAACAGGGTCTCCCTGTGGTCCCGCTGTCCTGTAACTCACTATGTAGACCAGGCCTGGGCCTTGAACTCACAGGAGATCTGCCTGCCTCTGCCTCCTGAGTGCTGGGATTAAAGGATATAAGCCACAATGCCCAGCTATAATATATACTATATATATACTAATATATATATAATATATTTATAGTGTGTGTGTGTGTTTGAGTGTACTGTCTGCATGTAGGTAGGTGCCACCCATGTGTCATGGCAATGCTGTGGAGGTTCAGAAGAGGGGTGTGGATTCCCCTGGGAACTGAGAGTTAAGACAGTTCTTAGCTGCTATGTGGGTCCTAGGAATCGAACCCAGGTCCTCTGCAAGAGCAGTCAGTGGCCTTAACTGCTATGCATTTTCTACAGCCCCATATTTTTTAAAGATAGTGGGGTATTTTTGGTCTTTTTTGAGCACAGGGTCTCCCCTGTAGCCGCCAGTCTGCCTCGAACTCTCTATGTAGAACCAGACTGGCCTTGAACTCACAAAAGATCTGCCTGCTTCTGCCTCTGGAGTGCTGGGATTAAAGGCATGGGGCCACCATGTCTGGCAAATAGTTCTTTATACTGTATATGGCTTTTAGCATTTATTTTGGTGAACACAGTCTGATGATGTGAAAAAAGAATGAGATGGGGCTGGAGAGATGGCCTAGCGGTTAAGAGCGCCGACCGCTTTTTCAGAGGACCCTGGGTTCGATCCCCAGAAAGCCACATGGTGGCCGAAGAACTCTCTGAAACTCCAATTTCCAGGAGAACTCCAGTTCCAGGGATCCAACATCCTCTTCTGACTCCGAGGCATTGCACGACACGGGTGCACAACCTGCATGCAGACAGTAACATATAACATACACAAATAAATTGTAAAAAAAAAAAATTTAAAAAAAAAAGAACTGAGAATGCTGATTTGGCTTTTCTGACTCTGCTGGAATAATTCACATAAATTCATGGACTACTGGATTTTATTTCACTTCTGAATTAATTCCATTCTTTGTTGCAACAACAGAGATGATCAGTTGTGATTTCACTTTGTCCTACTGTGTTAGGTAACTTCAGCAAGGATTTAGCTTGAGGAGCTGGGGTTATGAGAATAGTGAACAGGACAGGATCTCCTTCAGTGTTCGGTAATCAAAGTCACCACCACCTGGAGAATCCATATAATTTCTAAAATTATTCAAATGCTTTCTTTTTAAGGAGAACAGGCTCTGAGAGACAGTTCTTGCTGCTGAGTCTGATGACCTGAGTTCAACTCCTTGTGGACCACATGTGGAATGAGAGATACAATTCCCACAAGTTGTCCCCTGACCTCCACATGCACCAAGGCACACATGTGCTCCTAACACAACTAACACAGTAAAGACATGTAGTAACACTTTTTTAAAAAAAGATAAAAGGAAAACAGCACCGAATGGGACCATTGTCAAAAAGCAAAATCTGTTACTGAAGGTTAAAGGTGAGTCATAGGGAACTGGAGACCAGATGCAGCCCGGGCTCCAAGAGGAGCAGGAGGAAAGCCTCGAGGGCATCAGGAATTCTTTGTCTTGCAGTCTTCACGTGTCAGTCTCTTTTGTAGCAGGGTGGGCTTCTGCACCTCTGAAACAACAGATTAAGAAGGGAGTTGCTGTACCACCTATGATAATTAGTTCTGATAACCAAGAGAAATTGCACTGTACTCCATAATGGGGTCAGGAGAGGGTGTCCGGAACCCAGGCTGTCCCATAGGATGTACAGAAAGTCAATGGAAATGACTTTGATCACTGTGCCAGGTGAAAACAACAACCGGCTGAAGTGGTTGCTATGGAAAAAGAAATACAGAGCAAGGTGGTGTGGCACACACCTTAATCCCAAGCACTCGAGAGGCAAGGGAACATAGATCTCCAAGGGTTCACAGGCCAGCCTACGTCTACATAGTGAGACCCTGTCTACCTGTACAAGTAAACATAAAGAATCCATGATGAGACGAACAGAAGAAAGGTAGTTATAAACAGCAGTGCAGGGCACAGCAAGATGGAGACAAGCAAGGGGGCTTGCTGAGCCAAGGCCTAGTGATCAGAATCTAATCCTTGAGGACCCACATGATGGGAGTTTCAGAGCTCATTCCTCAAAGTCCACTGACCTCACACATGCATCCATCTGTGGCATGCTCACACTACAAGCATATACACAACACACACACATGCATACAAAATATAGTAAAATAGAGTTATAATTTTTTTTTGGTCTTTTTGAGACAGTTCTCCCTTTGTAGCTCCGGCTGTCCTGGAATCTACTATTATGAGACCAGGCGGCCTTGAACTCACAAGATTGGCTGCCTTCTCCTCCCAAGTGCTAGGATTAAATGTGCTGCACACACCACACCTGGCATGAGTTAACAATTTTTTAAAGAATTATTTATATTTGTTTTCAACGTTGTTCGGAACGTATGCACATGTTGTATAGGTGCCATTCCAGAACCCAGAAACAGAGTGCCGGTCTCCCAATGTGGGTCCTGGGTGTCAGATCATAAAATATATTTTTAAGTCTATAAATCTGGGCATAGTGGTCATGCCTTTAATCCCAGCACTCAGGAGTCAGAGGCAGATAGAAATCTCTGTGAGATTGAGGCCATCCTGGTCTATACATTGAGTTCCTGGGCCTGGCCTACAGGGAGATCTGTTTATCAAAAAAATAAAAAGGCTATGAACTTATAACTATGTACAATGAATGTATGTCAAGGAAAAAAGTTGGTTATAACACTTTGAAATCCAAAAAGAAAAACATACACATACCTCTTTCATTCCTCCCCACCAGGACTCGTTTTAGCAGATAAATCTATTGTTGGAATTATCAAAAGAGACTTTAGAGAAGACTTTTTTTGGGTGGTTTGATATTGGCCAGTCTCCACAGACTTGATGGTTGGCTTTAACTGTCAATTGACACACTACAATCACCTCTTGACTCTGGATGTGATACTTTAAGCTCCTCCTGCAACTTCCCATCAGTAATGGACTATAACCTGGACTTATAAGACAGGTAAACTCATTTCTTCTCCTGTGTTGCTTTTTGTTAGGGTATTTGCCAGCAGCAGAACGAATCTAGAACGCACACAGAGTGCCATCTCCATACGTCTTTCTCAATGTGTTTGATGGTTGATTTTAAGCCATGGACATATAAGCAGCCTATTCCTTACTTATGTCACCAAATACTGACAATCATTCCTAAATAATAACAGGATAGAATGTTAGTAGTTCACATGTATGTAACTTGATAGTCTAAGGCCCCTGTATTTGTTGGGTCAATAATGAGACTGAAATCGCACTGTAGATTAAACAGGCAGAAATTTAACTATGATGAATTATTTTTTTATTGTTATATTTTTTTTTGTTCTTTTTGAGAACAGGGTCCTCCCTGTAGCCCAGCTGTCTGGAACTCACTCTGTAGACCAGGCTGGCCTTGAACTCACAAAGATCCACCTGCCTCTGCCTCCCAAGTTCTAGGATTAAGGGCGTGTGCCACCACAGCCAGCACTATGATGAATTATTAAGTCATTTAAGTGTGACTAGCAAGTGTAAGGGCACTACGGCTGAAGGCAAATTCACAAGGAACCCAGTGTTAGGAGGGTGCTTGTCTCCTTCGGAGCAGATGAAGCTGAGGTGGCTAAGATGTTTCCTAGCTTGCCCAGCCTGCAGTTAATAGGCAGGGAGGAAGTAACCCACCTCCTGGGCAGCAGTTTCCTCCTAACTAGAATATTCTATCCTGGAGGGAAGCTCCTATAGACTACAGGAAGTTCTTGCCAATGGAGGTACATATCTTTAATTCCAGCTCTCAGGGAGGCAGAGGGAATTTGAGGCCAGCCTGGTCTACCCAGTGAGCTCCAGGCCAGCAAGAGATACATATTTAGGCCTGTCTCCAACAAAACAAGATTCAGGAAGTTCTAAAAGGAGGCCCATTAAGACCAAGCAGGTCCCTGAATCTTACCAAAGATGGACAAGGTCCCTCTGGTCCCCAAAGTTATATGAGCTGTAAAGGCTGCTGAGGAAAACAACAACAACAACAAAAAAAAAAAAAAAAAAAACAACACCCTCTGGCACTCTCAGACTGCTGTCAACAGGTGCAGAGAGCTCCAGCGACCCAGCTTCCGCGAGTCCTCATTCAGGTTGGGGTGGACTTTGAAGTGATGCAGCTGACCGAGTTGTCTTCGCTGCTGAAAGCAGCCCCTCACCCATGATCCTCGCCCGTATCCCTGTATGTAAGCCCAGTGGAAGCTCATTGGTTCAAAGCGTTGGTCTGTCACTGGTTCATGTTTCCCCAGGGAATGATGCTGCACAGCACCACCAGAGTGCAGGTGAGGCAGGGGGCAGCCAAGAGCACACGCGAGCAGTGAAAGGACCAGGGGACCTGAGAGCCTTGCACAGCCCTGTACGGTCCGGTGGGTCCAGGGGTGCCGTGGGTGTGGGCGGAGTGCAAGGCGCCAGTGGCGGCGCCGAAGGTCTCTGGACCCTGATTTCCAGTCCGGTAAAGTGCTGCAAGATTCTCCCTAGACAAGGTCATGACTGTAGTACTACCTGGACACCTGCTGCAGACTGAGCTCTCTACCTAAGGGTTTTCCACTCGGGATGTTGAACTAAAAAGCTGCAGCTGTTTAAGAGCCCCTTCTCTCCCGAGTGTCATGCTGATGCCATCTGCTCAAGATGCCTCACATGGTGCTTACTGTAAAGGCTTAAAGGGAATGTATTGTCATCGCAGAGCAGATGTTGGAGAAGCGTCACAGGCACTCTATCACTCAGATGCAATTATGTGTGATGCTCCTTAGACAGTCCCCCTAATGTCTGCATTCCTACTGAGCTGCTATCCTACAAAATAGTTTTTTAATGATGTCTGAGGCCGTTACTCTGCTAAAGTAACAAAGACTAAATTGTACAGCTCTTTATAACGTGATATTGTCTGTTCACATGACATATAACCTGAAGGCAGCCATGTTAAAAAAGACTATTCTTGCAGTGATACTGCTAATGAACCAAAGCTGCCCAAACACCAGCTATTGTCTTATTTGCTCATCAGTTTCTATTATTAGAACACTACTTACAATTAATTTAGTCACATCTGGCAAACTTCCTATTGTCGGTGCTATCCATCAACTTACTCTTCTGCTCATGCATTTATTTCCCAAATTCTATAGACCAAAGACTATACTGACGTCTCCCTGGCAAAGGATTTCAGTGTAACGCACTACCCCCTTTCCTCAACATCTGAAATTGAGAACTCCCAAAAGGGACAGTGCATGAAGACACAACAAATTTAAGTCCCACAAACACCATGAAAATGAGAAGTTTTAAAATAAGCTTGGACTGGTTCCCGGTCAGCATCTAGAGGGCCCTCTTGGCCCAAATGGTGGGGAAATGGGAACTCTTAAGAACACTCTTCTGGCCAGGCGTGGTGGTAATCTAGCTACTTGGGAGGCAGCAGGCAGGCAGATCTTTGTGAGTTCAGGCCAGCTGTGTACAAGGAGCGATTCCAGGACAGCTGGGACTAACAGGGAGACCCTGTCTTGAAAAGACCAAAAAAAAAAAAAAAAAAAAAAAAAAAAAGAATAAAAAAAAAAAATAAAAAGTCCAAATATAACATGCAATTTAGCGATTCAATCCCCAGCACCACAAAAACAAAATAAAGAAGGAATAATATATATACAAGAGAACAGTAGACTGAGCTCTTGTTAACCATCACGCACTGCAGAAATAATCACCATTTTGCAAATACTTCATCTGTTCCTGTCATTTTTGAATTTTTATTTTGTGTATGAGTGTTTTGCCTGCATGTATGTAAGTGTGCCACATGCATGCAATGCCCACAGAGGCCTGAAGAGAGTGTTAGATTCCCTAGAACTGGAGTTATGGACAGTTATTAGCTGTAATGTGGGTCCTACAAACCAAACCTGGGTCCTCTGCAAGAGCAGCCAACACTCTTAACTGCTAAGCCATTTCTCCAGCCCCACAAATAAGAATTTTAAAGTTTATCTTATTTATTTATGTATTTATTTACTTATTTTATATGTATGAGTATACTGCCTGCATGTGTTTAAGCACACCCATGTAGTGCAGTGCCTAGCCACCAAGTGGGTGCTGGGAATCGAACCTGGGTCCTCTGCAAAAGCAGCTAGTGCTCTTAACTGCTGAGCCATCTCTCCAGTCCAAAGAATTAAAAGAAATTTTTTTTTAAAGATGTACTAATGAGCCGGCGGCGTGGTGCAGCCTTTAATCCTAGCACTTGGAGAGGCAGAGGCAGGTGGATCTTGTGGAGTCAAGGCCAGCCTGGTCTACAGATGTGAGTTCCAGGATAGCTGGAGCTACAGGGAGACCCTGTCTCGAAAGGACCAAAAAAAAAAAAAAAAAAAAAAAAAAAAAAAAGATGTTACTAATGAAAAATCTTGAGCCAGGATGGTTAGGTTCTAGATAGTTATGCCTCTCACTACAGATCCATCCTCACTAAGAACCACACTACAGATCTGTCCTAAGAACTCACACTACAGTTCCAAGACAGCCAGAGCTCAGGGAGACCCTGTCTCAAAAAGACCAAAAAATAAATAAATAAATAAATAAATAAATAAACCTCACACTACAGATCCGTCCTCACTAAGAACTCACAATACAGATCCATCCTCACTGTGGATGGATAGCACCTGGCTCCTCTGTGCTTACCTTGGCTCGTCTCCCAGAGCTTGTGTGGATGTGTTTATGTTGAGAATATGAGCAGCACTTGGGAGGCAGAAGCAGCGGATCTCTGTGAGTTCAAGGCCAGCCTGGTCTCCATAGTGAGCTCCAGACCAGCTGAGACTAAAAGGGAGACCCTGTCTCAAAAAAAATAATTTTTTTTTAAAAAGGAGTATGAGGGCTGGAGAGATAGCCTAGCGGTTAAAGAGCGCCAACTGCTCTTACAGAGGACCTGGGTTCGATCCCCAGCACCCACATGGCGGCCAAGAACTGTCTGAAACTCCAATTCAAGGAGAACTACAGTTCCAGGGGAATCCGACACCCTCTTCTGACCTCCACGGCATTGCACGACACGGGTGCACAAACTGCATGCAGACAGTACATTCATACACATACAGAAATAAAATAAAATAAAATAAAATAAAGTAAAATAAAATAAAAGGAGTATGAGCACACGAGTGGACTGGGGCACACGTGCTGTGTGGACACACCGAGGCCAGAAGAGGTGTCAGGTGTCTTCTATCACTCCCTCCCTATTCTTTTGATGCAGGGACTTTTCCTGAACCTGAAGCTTGTTTTCTCTGCTAGGCTGAAAGCCAGCAAACCCCAGCGATTCTCCTGTTCCCCTCAGAGCTTGGGATATAGGTATGTGTGGGTCACCTGTCTTGTTATGTGGGTGCTGCGATCTGAGCTCTGACCTCACAGTTGTGCAGCAAGCACTCTTAACCACTGAGCCATCTCTCCAACACCCAGATTGCAGTTTGTAAATACCACTTATCATAGAGAACCTAGGACTCTGCACCAGATGTGGTGATACAAGACTGGAATTCAAGCACTCGAGAGGCTGAAGTAGGAGGACTGCGAACTGCAGAACACAGAGCTAAAATAATGAGACCCTGTTTCCAAGAAAAGAAGGTGAGGTGGGGGGGGCTGGGAATGTAGCTCAGTGGTAAAGTACTTGCCCAACATGCTCAGCATGATTGCTTGATTCCATTTCCATCACCACAAAAATAAAGTAAAAATCATAACAGTGGGCTGCAGGCATAGCATTCAGGGAGCCCTGCCCTTAATCTCCAGCACTTCATAAATTGGATGAGGTGGTTCATGTCTGCAACCTCAGCACTCAGGAGGTAGAGGCAAAAGCATAAGAAGTTCAAGGTGACCCTGAACTACACAATGAATTTGAGGCCAGCCTGAGCTATGACAAAAAGTCTTGTCAAAAAAACAAGACTCTCGCCAACCATGCCTGGCTGGAGATTTCCAGTGTAGCCTTAGGAGGGGAGGACCCACACTCCTATGAGTAAACGCTCACCCATGGCTCTCTGTGGAACCCATTTGAGAGATATCAAGTACACCTAAAGAAATAAGGACGAAAAGGGACCCACAAGGGATACAAGGCCCTGCTGCAGTTTTGAAATTCTTGAGAACCTTATGGTAGGAGGAATACCACCAAGATGGAACAATTGCCGCATCCTGAAAACTGATAACAGATAATAAAAAGGCCCAAGGGCCCAATATATTGCCACAGTGAGGAAGATCATCCTACATCTATGGCAGAAAGAATATCAGAGCCAGAGGAAAGGGTGGAGTGCTGCCCAGTGCTGTCCTCCACCAAGCAGACCATGAACAGACACCATATTCCCAAGCTTGGTTGCACCTACTTGCCTAGGATCCTAACAGCTAAGCTTATTGGCAAGAAAGGAGGAGCAGGGATATTCAGCCAAACCTCCCAACCAACCATCAGGCCGAGTTGCACAAAGGGGAGGACCCAAGGTTATAGAAACTGAGAAAGGCATGGGGACGGGATCTCGCCATTGAGGATGGTGAGGAAGACACCATCCACGCCTGCATGGAAATTTTCCAGTGTGGACTTAGGAGTAGCCACATGCCTATGTGTAAACCTTCCACCATAGCGCTGGAAGTAAGCCCAAGAAACTAACTAGTTTCACAGACCACAAAAACAAACAAACAAAAAAGCCAAACAAACAAAACCCCAAACAAGATCAGACCAGAGCAGACCTACTCCAAAGCTGACTCTCCAGGAATATCCTAATTTCAGGTCTTGTCAGGAAAGTTACAAAAGAGCCTGGAGCCTGTTATACCAGACACGTCCACCTCTGAGGCAAAGGACAGGAGCCAGTTTGCAGATGCTGAACTACTCAACTTTGAACAGTGAGTCAAAATACAACAAAGGCTGGTGGCTCACCTGCCATCCCAGCACTCGGGAGGCAGAGACCATCCTTGGCCATATAGTGTCAGGTTTAGCCAGGGCTACACAGCCAGACCTTGTTTCAAAAAAGAACTCCAAAACCAACCAAGCAAAACCCAGTAACAAGATGATATGAAAAGCAGCAGATCACATACACTGAACCTCATTGGTCACCTCTGGAAGTTCGTAGGTCAACTCATTGTTCTGAATACTGGCAAGAGAAGAAATCATACATTTATCTCACCTTTTCTATCGTTCAGAGACTTTAGCATCATGTTAAGAAATGCAATGTGGGGGAAGTAGAGATGGCCGAGAAACATCTTAAGAAGTGTTCAACACTGGGCTGGAGAGATGGCCTAGCGGTTAGGAGCGCCGACCACTCTTGCAGAGGACCCGGGTTCGATCCCCAGCACACACATGGCAGCCGAGAACCGTCTGAAACTCCAATTCCAGAAGAACTCCAGTTCCAGGGGAGTCCGACGCCCTCTTCTGACCTCCGTGGCATTGCACGACACGGGTGCACAGACTTGCATGCAGACAGTACATTCATACACATACAGAAATAAAATTTTAAAAAAATTCAAAAAAAAAAGAAGTGTTCAACATCATTAATCATTAAGGAAATGCAAATCAAAACCACTCTAAGATATCATCTTACTCCAATAAGACTGGCTAGGATCAAGAAAACAAATGATACCAAGTGCTGGAGAGGTTGTGGGGAAAGAGGAACACTCATCCACTGCTGGTGGGAATGCAAACTCGTACAGCCACTATGGAAAGCAGTGTGGAGAACCCTTGGAAGACTTGGAATGAACTTGCCACCTGACCCAGCCATACCACTCCTGGGCATGAACCCACAAGACTCATCCTACCGCAGAGATACATGCACAGCCATGTTTATTGCAGCTATCTTCACAATAACAAGGAGCTGGAACCAACCCAAGTGTCCCTCAACTGACGAGTGAATAGAAAAAAATGTGGTACATCTACACAATGGAGTTCTATGCAGCAGTAAAGAAAGATGACATCATGAGCTTTGCAGGTAAATGGCTGGAGCTAGAAGACATCATGCTGAGTAAAGTAACACAGCCCCAGAAAAACAATGACGAATGGTATCCCTCATCTGTGGATGCTAGCACCAATTACCTAATTAAAAAAAAAATGCAATGTGGGGCTGGAGAGATGGCTCAGCAGTTAAGAGCACCAACTGCTCTTGCAGAGGACCCAGGTTCGATTCCCAGCACCCATATGGTGGCTAAGAACCGTCTTTAATTCCAGTTCCAGGGGAATCTGACACCCTCTTCTGACCTCCCTGGCATTGCACGACATGGGTGTACCAACCTACATGCAGACAGTACATTTATACACATAAAAAAATAAAAAATTTAAAATTTAAAAAATAAAAATGCAATGCATAGGCCCCTTTAAAACCCACATTTGAATGGTCCAGTTGTAGAAACACAGAACCAGAAACTGTTTTTGAATGCATATTAAAATATTATGGAGCTGGAGAAATGGCTCAGTATTTAAAGAGCACTGACTCCTCTTGCAGGGGATCTGAGTTCAATACCCAGCACCCACGTGGCAGTTAACAACTATCCATAACTGTAGTTCCAAGGGACTCTGTCTTCTGACATCCGCATTCATTGCACAACACAGGTGCACTAACACACATGCAGGCAATACACGCATACACATAAAACAAAAATATTGCCGGGCGTGGTGGCGCACGCCTTTAGTCCTAGCACTCAGGAGGCAGAGGCAGGTGGATTTCTGTGGGTTCAAGACCAGCCTTGTCTACAGAGCGAGTTCCAGGACAGCTGAGGCTACAGGGAGACCCTGTCTCGAAAAAAAACAACAACAAAAAATATTAAAAGGAATTGTGATTTTGTTAGGTATAATGAGGCAAGGTGCTTTCCCAAGGTCTCTGAAATTCACATACTACAGTGTTTAGAGATATATTAAACTTTGCTTCAAATTATTCCAGAAAAAAAAAATGACAAAGAAGCCAGATACGGTAGTTCACGCCTTTATTCCTAAATGCTTGGGAGGCAGAGGCAGGTGATCTCTGTGAGTTCGAAGCATCCTGGTCTACATAGCAAGTTCCAGACCAGCTGGAACTACATAGTGAGAGACCTTGTCTCCAAAATTAAAAAAGTAAAAATATGAGTTTGGAGAGATGGCTCAGTGGTTAAGAGCACTGGCTGCTCTTGCAGAGGACACAGGTTTAGTACCACGTAGTGACTAACAACCATCTGTAACTCCAGTTCCTGGGCATCTTATGGCCTCTACAGGCATAGCACAACATGGATGCACTTTTGTACCTGAAGGCAAAACACTCATTTTTTTTTTTTTAATTGGGAGGGGGGCAGGAGGCTAGATAGATGGCTCAGCAGTTAAAAACACTGGTTCTTGCAGAAGACCTGGGTTCCAATCCCAGCACCCACAGGGCAGCTGATAACTGTCCGTAACTCCAGTTTCAGGGAATCTGAAGCCTTCTTCTGTCCTCCACGGGCATTGCATGACACTGGTACACTGCTTGCAGGCAATATACGCATACACTCAAAAATAAAAAATAAAATTAAAAAATGGGAAAGGAATAGATGAAATCTTAACAAAATGATTATTTCTGAAAGCCAGGTGTGGTAGTGCACGCCTTTAATAATACCAGCACTCGGGAGGCAGAGGCAGGCAGATCACCAACCCTTGACATCAAACACATTCCAGCTGAACTCTGAACAAAATCTTCCACCTCTCTTCATTAGGTTGCAAATGGCCTAAAGTATACATTCTTTGCTGCTGCAGGTCTGGCTCTTGTTCTTGTTTCTTAACTTTAAACTTCTTCCTTTCCGTCCCCCTCCAAAAATCTAAACCAAAAAATAAAAAATAAAATAAAATAGCCGGGCGTGGTGGCGCACGCCTTTAATCCTAGCACTCGGGAGGCAGAGGCAGGTGGATCTTTGTGAGTTCAAGGCCAGCCTGGTCTACAGAGTGAGTTCCAGGACAGCCTGAGGCTCCAGGGAGACCTTGTCTCAAAAAGACAAAAAAAAAAAAATCTAAACCAAATATCCCCGCTTCCTACCCTGAGCAACTGAGCCTGAAAACCTCGAGCTTTGGAAGTTTGGTAGGGAATGGAACCGAGTAGAAACAGGGATTTGCCAGCCTCACTTCCCCATAGCAGCCTGGGTTGCGACCTGAGGACCCAGTACAGTTCTGCTTCCATCCGCTCACTTTGTACCAAAGAAAACGGACCCCACGCCACTGAGTTTGACTCCTACCCAGCCTCCGGGCTGGCGCCTTGCCACCTCCTGCCGTCTAATGCACGTAAACGAACTCGAACTCGCCTCCAGTCTCACTGCTCTCCGGCTGGCTCCGCCCCTCTCCTGTGGCTCCGCCCCGCCCAGCTCTGGTGGCTGTGCTGCACCACATTCCTGTGGCCCCGCCTCCCCGCCCCCGGTGGCTTGGCTCCGCCTCCTGGCTCCCGCCCCGCCCATTGCACCCAGTGGGTAGGCCTGCGTCAAGGCACTCCGGCTGAGATGGCCTCTCCGGTCACCCGGCAGGTCAGCGGCTACGCCGCCCCGGCCCTGACCGCGGCGGGCTCGGTTGCGGAACGCGGGCAGCCCCTGGCGGCCACAGTGGCCGAACTGCCGGTGCTGGACGCGGCCGGCCGGCGGGTGGAGTTCGGCTCGTTGTTCCGCGAGCGGCGGGCAGTGGTTGTGTTCGTGAGGGTGAGCACGGGCGGCTGGGCGGCCAGAGCAAGGATTCACGGGGTGCGAGGCCGGGGACCGCCGCACATCCTCGGCCTGGCGTGGCGTGGCCTGCCCGCCGAGCCGGGGAGCCCTGGGGGCCTGGAGAAGGAAGGCAGCCTCCCCTCTGCGAGGCCTGCCCGGCCCCACCAGAGCGCGCAGAGCGACGGTGCCAACCCCCGCCGCCCACCTGGAGTTGGGCGCGTTACCTCGCCCCTGCCTAGGACCCAGGCCCTCTGGATCCCGAGGGTGCTGCGTTGCTAACTTTCCCCTTTGCGGTGTTCAATTCCAGCATTTCCTGTGTTACATCTGCAAAGAATACGTCGAAGATCTGGCCAAAATCCCCAAGAGTTCCCTCCAAGTAAGTTAGTTTGCTGAGTGGCTGCAATGTCCTTTCTTCTAGGCAGCCTTGTGGGTCGCCTGTCACTCCCGAGTGCCGTGGGTGAGTGTGGCTGAGCAGCCTCCAGCTCATCCTCCTGGCTCATCAGCTCCAGTTCTGCCCTAATGCTTTCGCTGCTCCCTGTCTGTGAATGTAATAACCATCGTAATTTTTTTTTTTTTTAAGACAGGGTCTCACTACGTAGACCAGCCTGTCCTCGATCTCACAGAGATCCGCCTGCCTCTGCTTCTGCCTCTGCTGGGATTAAAGGCATGTGCCACAATGCCCAGCTCTTTTTTTTTTTATTTGTAAAATTTTTTGATTTTCTGTGAGATTTGTATGAATGTACTGTCTTCATGCAAGTGTGTGCACCCGTGTCGTGCAGTGCCGCGGAGGTCAGAAGAGGGTGTCGGATTCCCCTGGAACTGGAGTTCTGGAATTGGAGTTTCAGACGGTTCTAGGCCGCCATGTGGGTGCTAGGGATCAAACCTGGGTCCTCTGTAAGAGCGGTCGGTGCTCTTAACCGCTAGGCCATCTCTCCAGCCCAATGCCCAGCTCTTAACCATCATTAATTTTTGTGTTACCTGGTAATCTGTGTTTAAAAGCTGCATGAGAATGTCAAAAAACACAGACTGGAAGTTCCTGGTGTTTTCGGCTCTTTGTTTTGTGTTATATCCCAAATCGTTGTTTGTTATAGGAAAATGGTAGCATATCTCAAAGGTGCCGATTTGTATAAGCTGCAAGTTCCACATTCCACTCCCCACTGTTTCTCTTCACACAGGGGTAGGTTTGGCCCCAGGTGAGCTCTGTGAGTGAAGGCACTGGGCATTTGTAAAACTAAGATCAATTAGTTTTACAATTAGGACACACTTTTATCAATTAGGATGTAAAAAAATAATTAACTATTCTGCCTGCTTTTCTTTTATTCCTTTCCTTTATAGGTTGGTATTTTGACATGTCTTTACATTATAGAATGATCAAGCTAACATCATTGATCATAACAATGATGTTGATAGTAACATTAATTAACATTCATCATCTCATAAAATTCAGTATTTTTAAAATTTTTTTATTTATTTGTTTATTTTTAAGGGATTCTACAATATAATGACACAGTAGTTTGCAGATAACATTGATGTTACTCAGTTTGTCATACAATTAGGTAATTGGTAAAATTCAGTATTTTTGTTTAGCATACCAAGAAATGGGTTTCATTGGGATATTTTCATACATAAACATATATACATATATAATTTCACTTTGTTCTTATTTGACCCTTCTCTTTGGTCACCTTCCCACAATGGTCCTCGTATCCTCCCTCTTGATATATGCATTCATATTTCTTTACCCTCTCATTCCCTCTCCCTCTAGTCCTCTTCCTCTCCTCTCAGTCTCTTTTCTACCTCCATGTCCTACATGGGGGGGGCAGAGAGAGAGAGAGAGAGAGGCTGCATATATGAGAAAATATGCCATATTTGAGTCTGGCTTTTTTTTTTTCCTCTTTCTCTTTTTGAGACAGGGTCTCCCTATAGCCCCAGCTGGCCTGGAACCTACAGTGGTCATTTCATTTACAGCTGAATACGATTCCATTGTGTGTGTGGACATTCTCTTTGTCTGATCATCTGTTGGCAGATATCCAGGCTGGGCTCATGTCTTGGCTATTGTAAATAGTGCAACAATAATAGTGGATGTGCATCACTTGTGAAGAGCATTTAAAACCGACTCTTTTGGTGATTTTTGAAATAAACAACACATTATGAATTATGTCACCGTGCTGTGCAATAGATTCAAAACCAGTCCCTCTTCTTCCTAAGTGAAACAGAAGGTATCTTTGAGCACATTTCTGTAGTCTCCATCCCTATTCCCCAGCCTGTGCTAACTGCTGTTCTGTTCTCTACTTCTGTGATTAGACTTTTGGAATCCATAGATAAATTAATCCAGTGTTTGTCTTTTATTTTATATTATTTGAGATGGGGTCTTAACACATAGCCCCAGCTGGCCTGTAACTACTATGTAGACCAAGCTGGCCTCAATTTCACAGAGACCCACCTGCCTCTGCCTCCTGTGTTTCTCTCTAATTTGTGCCTGGCTTATTATTTCACTCAGCATGTTTTTCAGGATCATCTGTGTTGTCACAAATGACAAAAAAGAAGAAAAAAAGAAAAAGAAAAATCCTTCTTTTCCATGGTTGAATACTATTCCATTGGGATACCACATTCTTTATCCATTCATCCACTGGTGGACACTTGGTTGCCTCCATGCCTTAACTACCCAGTGAACACAGATGTACAGGGGTGTCTGGCATGTGCATTTCATCTCTTTTGGATATTCCCAGTACTGGGTTTTCCGGATCATGTGGCAGTTCTGTTTTTTAGCTTTTCGAGGAGCTCGTACACTGTTGTGTTTTGTTTTTTAAAGGTTTATTTTATTTATTTATTTATTTATTTATTTATTTATTTGTATGAACGTACTGAGTGCATGTAGTTTTGTGCACCCGTGTCCTACAATGCCCCGGAGGTCAGAAGAGGGTGTCAGATTACCCTGGAACTGGAGTTCTCCTGGAATTGGAGTTACAGATAGTTCTCAGCCACCATGTGGGTGCTGGAGATTGAATCCCGGTCCTCTGCCAGAGCAGTCGGTGCTCTAAACCCCTAGGCTCTCTCTCTAACCCCTGTATACTGTTTTCATAAAAGCTGTACTAATTTAATTTCCTGTCAACACTTTGGAAGGCTTCTCTTTGCTCCATGTCCTCACAAACATTCACCTCTTATCTTTTTGTTTGTTTTCTTAGGATTTCCATGTAGCTCCAACTGGCCTGGAACTCACTACAAAGACCAAGCTGTCCTCAAGCTCTCAGAGATCTGCCTGCCTCTGCCTCCCAAGTGCTGGGATCAAAGGTTCGTACCATCACACTCAGCTACCTCTTTTTAATTAATAGCTGTTTCTCCTGAGTGCACTGATAATCTCATTGCTGATTATTTCCATTCCCCTATTAGATCTTGAGCATTTTTGTGCTGTGCATACCTGTGTGTGTACATACAAGTTTGTGTGAGGGTGTATGTGTGTGTAACAGAGGTTGGCCTCAGGTGTTACTCCTCATGTGCCATCCGATTTGATTTTTTTTTTTTTTTTTTTTTTAATATTTTCAAGACAGGGTCTCCCTGTAGTCCCAGCTGTCCTGGAACTCACTCTGTAGACCAGGCTGGCCTTGAACTCACAAAGATCCGCCTGCCTCTGCCTCCTGAGTACTAGGATTAAAGGCGTGCGCCACCACGTCCGGCCCAATTTGATTTTTGAGATAGTATCTGTCCTTGGTCTAGAGCTTGCTGGTCAGTCACAGCTAGCTGGCCACTGGGCTTCCATAGTGCTGGGATCACAGCACAGACCACCACACAGGGTTTTGCATGGATTCTGGGGATTGCGCTCAGCTAGCTCCTCATGCAGACCCTTTGCCCAATGAACGGTCTCCCCAACCCGAGCATTTTTCATATACCTGTTGGCCATTTGTCATCTCTCTTTTGAGAAATGTTTATTTAGATTTTTTCCTTTTTTTCCAGTGCTGGGGATCAAATCCAAGGCCTAGGGCATGTTAAATAAGCACTGACACCCCCCCCAGCCCACTTCTTCCCCCGAGACAGTGCCTCCCTATAGCGCCAGCTGGCCTGGAACTCACTCTATAGACCAGGCTGGCCTTGAACTCACAGAGATCCGCCTGCCTCTGCCTCCCAAGTGCTGGGACTAAATGTATGTGCCACCACGCCCGGTTTAAAGACAGTTCTTAGCCACCATTGGGTGCTGAGAATTGAACCTGAATCCTCTGCTAGAGCAGTCGGTGCTCTTAACCACTGAGCCATCTCTCCAGCCCCCATTGTCCATTTTTAAAAACTTGGCCAGGCATGGCAGCACATTCCTTTAATCCTAACACTCAGGAGTTAGAGGCAGGTGGATCTTTGTGAGTTCAAGGCTAGCCTGGTCTACAGAGTGAGTTCCTGGACAGCTGGAGCTACAAGGAGACCCTGTCTTGAAAAAGTCCAAAAAAAAAAACTATATTATTTATTTCCTTGCTATAGTTGAGTTTATTATATTTTATGGATTTAAGTTTCTTTTTTTTTTTGGTCTTTTCAAGACAGGGTCTCCCTGTAGCCCCAGCTGTCCTGGAACTCACTCTGTAGACCAGGCTAGCCTTGAACTCTTAACAGATACTCAGCTTGCATGTATTTTCTTTGTTTTTTTTTTTTGTTTGTTTTCTTTTTTGTTGTTGTTGTTTTGGTCTTTTGGAGATGGGATCTGTCTGTAGCTCCAGCAGTCCTGGAACTCACCATGTAGACCAGGCTGGCCTTGAACTCTCAGAGATCCTCCTGCCTCTGCCTCCTGAGTGCTGGGATTAAAGGCCTGAGCCACCACACCTGGTATATTTTCTTTTAATACAGTCTGTGCATTTTCTTCTCTGTTGTTTCCTTTATAAAAGCTTTTTACTTCAGTACAAACTTCTTTGTATATTTTGGGGATTTTGTATATATTTTGTTGCTCAGTTTTGTTTAGTTATTTATTGGGAGCCATGCATGCCGCAGGTCATGTATGGTGGTCAGACAGCTTACATTTGTTTCCTTCCACCATGTGGATCCCTGAGAGAACTCAGGTTATCAGGTCTGGTGGCACACACCTTTACTCATTGAGCCAAATCATTGTCCAAGCCAGTGTTGCAGAACTTTCCCCCTGTGTTTTCTTCTAATTTTACAGTTACGAGTCTTATGTTTAAGTCTTGAATTCTTGTTACATGCAAAAACAAATCATCTGATTAATAAAATATTTTAGCATAAATTTGGTTTTTGACTCATGATTTTGCTAGTTTCTATTCTTCTAGAGGCCTATAGGTGGCATTAGAATGAAACAAAAGAGTGACATTAGGGGAAGTTGGTTAAGACAGAATAATAATATGTGCTGTCCTTTTTTTCTTCTTCTAAAGGAAGCAGATGTCACCCTTATAGTGATTGGACAGTCATCGCACCATCATATTGAGGTAACTGTCTAGCAAACTGGGGAGCAACCATGTTATATCTGCTTCAAATATAAAAACTATTTGTTGACCAACTGAGTATAAGCTCAATTGGCTGAAGCTAGGTTATCATTACTTTTCTCTCATTTGTTCTTAAAAAAATTCCAATTACTCTCCTTTTAGCCTTTCTGCAGACTGACTGGATATTCTCATGAAATCTATGTTGATCCTGAGAGAGAAATTTATAAAAAATTGGGAATGAAAAGAGGTGAAGACATTTTCTTGTCAGGTAAGACAGGTCTCAAAAGAAAAGGTAAGATGTAATAATCTCAAGCAAGCGTATGTGCACGGGAAAGTTGTGTTACTTTTCTTGTTGCTGTGAGAAAATACTTGACGAAAGGAACTTAATGAAAGGAGGTTTTGTTTTGTTAAGCGTTAAGGGTGTCATGGTTGGGAAGGCATAGTGGCCAGGGCATAAGGTGGCCGGTCATATGATGCCCTCCATCAGGAAGAAGAGAGAGTAATGCTGGCACTTAGCTTGCTTTCATTTCTCCTTTTTTTTTTTTTTTTTTCATTTTTATTCAGTTTAGGATCCCAGCCTGTGAGTTGGATGGTGCTGCCCACATTCAGGGTGGTCTTCCCCTTTAGTTAAACCTCTACAGAAACACTTCACCCAGAATATGTCTTCTTGGTGATTGTAAGTCCAGTCAAGACAACAATGACAATTAACCATCACTAGCCTACCCTTTGTCAACTTGATACTCAAACGTACTCTCTTAAATCATAACAGGAATGGCTCAACGGAAACACGAAGACCTTAGCTTGGATCCCCAGAACCTACCTTTCTAGACATAGTGCACACATCTGTCATCCCATAATGCCCCTAGGGGGAGATGGGAGACAGAGAGGAGAATCACTAGAATCTAGCAGGGTAGCAAAGCTGGCGGTGCAGCGGTGCTCAAGAAAAACTGTTTCAGCCGGGGCGTGGTGGCGCACGCCTTTAATCCTAGCACTTGGGAGGCAGAGGCAGGCGGATCTTTGTGAGTTCAAGGCCAGCCTGGTCGACAGAGTGAGTTCCAGGACAGCTGGGGCTACAGGGAGACCCTGTCTCGAAAAGACAAAAAAAAAAAAAAAAAAGAAAAACTGTTTCAAACAAGGTGGAAGGCAAGGACTGACACCTGAGGTTGTCGTCAGATTTTCCATGCCATGACACGTGTACCCTCACACACACACACATGTGTACCCACACACACGTGTGTACCCACATACACGTGTACCCTCACACACACGTGTACCCTCACACACACACATGCATATGCACATCATGGACATACATTATCATAACTTTCTACCTCTAGCACACATAGGCTTATGGATGTCTTACAGTGCAAAATGCATTCAATTCCAGCTTCAGAGTTCCCATAGTCTTGTTTTGTTTTTTGAGACAGGGTCTCCCTGTAGCCCCATCTGGCCTAGAATTCAATATGTAGACCAGGCCTTGATCTCACAGATTCACCTGCCTCTGCCTCCCAAGTGCTGGTATCAAAGGTATACAGCACTGGAGCTGGAGAGATGGCCTAGTGGTTAAGAGGACCCGGGTTCGATCCCCAGCACCCACATGGCAACTGAGAACCATCTGAAACTCCAATTCTAGGAGAACTCCAGTTCCAGGGGAATCCGACACCCTCTTCTGACCTCCGCTGCATTGCACGACACGGGTGCACACACCTGCATGCAGACAGTACATTCATACACATACAGAAATAAATAAAATTTAAAAAATAATAAAAGTAAAAATAAAGGTATACACCACCATGCCCAGCAAAAGTCCCCATAGTCTTTAACAGTGTCAGCACTGTTCAAAAGTCCTATCTTAGACTCATAACTGTGAGCTCCTGTAAGATAAAAAGTTACACATTTCTAATATTCAGTGGCACAGAGTAAACACTTCTTTTCCAAAAGGAAGGAATGGAAGGATACTAAAGAGTGTTTTAGTTACTTTTCCATTACTGTGATAAAAACACCATGACCAAGAGAATGTATAGAAGAGTTTATTTTGGCTTATGGTCCCAGGTTCTGATGTCAGCTCAAGATGTAGCCTGGCCCCATTCTGTCCTTGTGGTAATGACTCCTGAACCTTGGTGGTTGAACCAGGGAAAATTCTCTAGGCAGTTGTTTTGACCAGGGAACCCCTATTAGGTCTCTTCTTTCAAATTAATTTCTGTTTGAGGCTTCAGGGGTGGGGTCTTCCCCTCAGAGCACCTTTTCTATTGTCTGAATGCAGAATTAGAGGTTTCCCTTTAATGACCCTAATCTCTAACAACTATAGCTGGTTCGTCTGTCTCTGAACTTGCCCACACTCTTTTCCTTGCTACACTGCATGCTTTTCACGTCTTTCTGTTCTCTTTCACTGTACAGCTGACAAAGAGTAGTGAGCTGTGACCATGCCACAGCTTAGATGTTCCACTATCAAGAAATTCGCTCCACCAAACAACTTAGTCTATTACTTTTTAATTCAGCCTCATTCATATATTCAGGATGTGGGCAAAAGGCAGCCAGATTCTTTGTCAGAACACAACACTGATGACCTGTAGCCCAGTTCCCTGGAAAGTCTTTCTTCCCTCTAAACCTGAGGAGCCAGGCTAGGCCTGCACTATCTGCATTTCTCTCCACAGACTGGTGTTCTACTTTTACACCAAAGAGGCATGTTAAGCTCTGTCTGTAGCAGTCTACCACTTCTTTAGGACACTTCCAAACCATAGCATGAAATGGGAGGGCTTTGACAAAGTAATATGAATGAAAAGAGCAAGTGGCAGAAAAGTGTGACTCAGTGTATTTCTATTTTTGTGAAAACTAAAACAATTTTCATAAAGATCTCTGGTATGTATGTGTGTTTGATGAAAAAAGTTTTAGAAGATATTACAGTATTTTCTTGAAAGATGTAAAATTGGCTTTTGGGGTGGTGGTGCTGTGTATTGAACCCAGAGCCTTGCATATGCCTGGAGAGCATATACCACCAAGCTGTACTGCATCTTGACTTTTGTACTTTTTACTTCTGTTATTCATGTAAGAATACTATTGAGTTTGCATGCTTCCATGTGTGAGTACCACGGTAGAAATCCTACATTGAAGCCTGGCCCAACAAGGCTCCTGATAACGGTTCACATCGTAGGCGCGGTTTCCCTCCTTGGACTTTAACAGTCCCTGGTACTTCACCTTACACTGTTATTGCTCCTAAAGTAGCTGGTAGTACTGATCATTAGTTGGAGAGTTCACTGTTTATTCATTTCCATGTTGTCCACATTCCCTGCTTTACAACAATTCCAATGTGATTAGTAGATCTTAGCAAACTTTAGCTAACTTGGTTGTTGTTACTGGACTTCTTTTATTTTTTTTTTAATTTTTTTAAATTTTATTTATTTCTGTATGTGTATGAATGTACTGTCTGCATGCAGGTGTGTGCACTCGTGTCGTGCAATGCCGCGGAGGTCAGAAGAGGGCGTCAGATTCCCCTGGAACTGGAGTTCTCCTGGAATTGGAGTTTCAGATGGTTCTCGGCCGCCATGTGGGTGCTGGGGATCGAACCCGGGTCCTCTGTAAGAGCGGTCGGCGCTCTTAACCGCTAGGCCATCTCTCCAGCCCTTACTGGACTTCTTTTAGATTGAGTCTTACTACGTAGCTCCAGCATGGCCTTGAACTTGAACCTTCTGCCTTTGCCTCCTGAGTCCTAGAATGACAGGCCAAAGCCAGCTCTAGCTGACTGGTTCCTGTGTGTTTTCGTAGAATTTAAGTTTCTGAAATGCCAGTGAAGGGAACGTAGACTCCAGTCATTCATTCTCAACAGTCAGTCATTGAGCCCTTACCTCTTATACCCCTTGGTGTTAGATGCTTCCTGGGGCAAGATGGTAAAGGACAGCTCCTGCCTTCCAGAGATTTCTGTGCAACCCAAAGGCCTGTGGTGGAGGAGATGCAATATGAATACCCACTTGTACCGGAAATCCAGGGCAGAAGGGCCTGGAAGCAGTTGACTCCAGAATGAAGTCTCTGCTCACTATGAAAGGAGTTGCTGGTGCAGAGGGTGGGGAGGGGTGTCCTAAGACAGAGGGAGGTGTCTGCCTGTGGCTGAACCCCAGGAGCCAGATTTGGGAACTGGTTTAGAGGTTTCTCTTTAATGACCCTAATCTCTAACAACTGTAACTGGTTCGTCTGTATTTGAACTTGCTCACACTCTTTTCCTTGCTACATGCATGCTTTTCACACCTTTCTGCTCTGTCTCACTGTAGAGCTGACAAAGAGTAGTGAGCAGTGACCATGCCACAACTTAGATGTTCTACTAAGTCACTGAATAGGTGAGGCAGATTCACACAGAGCTGGGGTTTACCGGAGTTTGGATGTATCTGGAGAGTCCTGGAGTGGCAGCAAAGTGAAGCAGTCACATCACCTGTGTGGAAGTGGAACGGCCTGGCCAAACCAGAGCCAGTGGCAGTGACAAAGCTGTAGTCACTGCCCGACTGGGGCTGAGCCAGGAGCTGCTCCCGAGGTGGATTGCCATGATCCTTTGCCCCTGGTTTTACTTTATTTTATCGTTTTGTTTTTTGTTTGGTTTTGGTTTTTCATTTGTTTGTTTGTTTTGTCTTTTTAAGACAGGGTCTCCTTTAGTCCCAGCTGTCCTGGAACTTACTATGTAGACCAGGCTGGCCTTGAATTCACAGAGATCCTCCTGCCTCTGCCTCCTGAGTGCTGGGATTAAAGGCATGCACCACCACACCTGGCTTTTATTGTTTATTTTTGAGACAGGGTGTCACTGTGTAGCCCTGGCTGACCTAGAACTTGCTATGTAGACCAGGCTGGCCCCAAACTCACAGAATGCTACTGAAGCCTCCTAGGAGCTAGAATTAAAGGTGGTGGTTTTAAAGAATTCAACTAAACCTGGTTAAAACAAGTGCTAGCTGGCATTGGATTTTCCTCTCCCTCTGGAGTAGGAAGTGTCAGCAGTTCAGATCGCAGGCCTTACATTTTGGTTCACTGTTTTCATGTGCTGTAACAGTATCAGCATGTTTAAGATCTGTTTGTCATTTAGCACTTTAGATATAAACTGTGAGTTTCACTTAGTAACACCTCATTTTTTTGTCACAACAAATATATGGAATGCAAAGAAAATAGGTGAATTCCAAACAAATGCATGCTTGTAATTAGGAGGGTATATGCAAATCATTTAAACACCTTTAAGTTATCTATACTTTATATAGTATATACATTATGTATAGTTTTATATATCTATGTTATATAACATGAAATACACAAATGGATATAAATGGATATAAAGAATCATAACCTGTAATGTATAAAGGTGAGCTATATCATATGAGTCTATACATATGTAATACTTACACATAATAGTATAGTTTAATAAATGTATTTTTGGTTTATAGTGTTAAAGCACTATATTACCAAACAGGAAATACTAGCTTTGGGGCCAGAGAGGTGGCTCCATGGGTGAAGGCACTTGTGACCACGCCTTACAATCTGAGTTCAATTCCTGAAACCCCCATGGTGGGAGGAAAGAGTTAATCCCCAAAGGTTGGGCTCTATCCTCACACACACGTACAAAATAAATAAATTTATCTAATATTTTATTATTTTAATTTTGTGTGTGTGAGCATATTTCCTGCATTCGTGTAAGTGTACCCATGTTGTTCAAGGCCTGCAGAAGTCAGAAGAGGACATCAGATCCCCTGGAGATGGTTGTTAGCTACTATGTGGGTGCCCAGGTCCTCTGCAAGAGCAGTCAGTGCTCTTAACCACTGAGCCATCTTTCCAGCCCCATAAATGGTTTAAAAAAAAAAACAAAAAAAAAACCAGAAAATATTAGATTGCCAAAATACTTTTTCAAGATTCCTTCTTATAAAGCAATTCTAAGGATCATTCTTAGGCAAAACATGAATTAATTGCTAAAATTATATTTTATTCTTTAAAATTAATAGCATGGAGGTTGTGGATGAAAGTGGGGAGATGGAACTCAGGGGTAGTGGACTTACCCAATATGTACATGGCCCTGGGTTCAATTCCCAGAACTATAAAACAAAAATAGAAAATTAATGATACCTATTTTATAAATCAAAAGAATATGAAAGTGTAGGTAGTTAAGTTCCAGGGAGCAACTGGTGTGTACAAATGGGAAAAGTGGGAATTTTACACATAAGAGCAAATTGAAGCTGCTGAGAGATGAGGCTGTATGTGACATCGAAGATCGCTCAGTTGTGGGTCTGGCATCTCCTTTCAGTGTGTTTGTGACATATTAACCATTTCTTTAGACATAAGGAGCTAATGTGGATTTCTGAACACTTACTTTGGATATAGACTTCCATAAAACAGTGAGATTTGATCTTTTACTTGTGTGTTTGTTGGTGAGCCTGTGTTTTCAGTGGTGAGATGAGTGTCCCTCATAGTACAGACGCAGACACAGAAGAACTGGGAAGAGAGAGGTGACGTTCAGAATCCCAGCAGGGCAAAGGTGCTGTGGCCATTGTGGTGTTCTGATAGGTGTGCCTGCTTCCCTCTCCAGTTTCCTCTGCAAGGCCAGCCATAGGAACTGGAATGTCTCTTCCGCAGGGCAGCAGGTCATAGAAACTCAACAGTCCTCCCCTGCTCCACTTGGTTGTGTAGCTGGCTTTAAGGACATTCTCTGACCTACCTAATTTGTAGCAGATCAGAAGACCCCATTTAGGAGTCTTATTCCTTACCCATCAGAATGGCGGCTGTATAGGGAGGCTGGGGGAATCTGAGCAGCAGGCCTCCGCGGATGCCCCTCCTCTGTCCAGGCATGTTCTCCTGTCACACGTTCGCACAGTTGTTTGTGCTCACGCAGTGAAATCTCCATAAAACCCAAAGGACAAGGTCTGGAGCCCTCGGATGGGTGACTGCAGGGTGGCACCTCCAAAAGAGGGCATTCAGCTCTGCACCCCTCCCCCACACCTCACTCCGTACAGGTCTTCATCTGTATCCTTTGAAATTTTTTTTTTGATCTTTTAGAGACAGGGTCTCCCTGTAGCCCCAGCTGTCCTGGAACTCGCTCTGTAGACCAGGCTGGCCTTGAACTCACAAAGATCTGCCTGCCTCTGCCTCCCAAGTGCTAGGATTAAAGGCGTGTGCCACCAGGCCTGGCCTGAAATGTTTTTTACCATGTACTGCTAAATGTTAAGTTACTCTGTCTTGGTTTTTTTTCTCATTGCTATGATTAAAAAATGTCTCTATAGCCCCTGACCAAAGTAACTTGAGAAGGGTTTATCTGACTCACACTTCCAGATTGCAGTCCATTGCAGGGACTGCAAGGTGGCCAGAACATGGAGCAGCTATCCCAGCACATCTGCAGTCAGCAGAGAGCAGTGTAGTGAGTTTGAGTTTTTTCTATATAGTCATCAAAATAAAAGACTTAAAGCAAGACATCCAGAAGGCAAGGATAAGAGAAAAGTTAGTCACAGAGCAGAAGTGCCAGTCACCATGAAAACAAAACTGACAAGCATCAAGCAGTGCCTCTGAGACCCAAGCCCCTTCCCTCCTGTCCTTTCCATGCAAGTTTGCCAAAGGTGTGGAGAATCCTCTATGGGAGGTTTCAGGAGCTTAGTCTGGAAGCAAGCACTACTCACTGGTTAGAACATTGCTACGTGACACACCTACTGAGGGGAAACTGGAAAATAAAGTTCAGCTGTCGACCCTGGAGCAGGAAAAGCAAGCACTGACCACGGTTAGCAGTTTCTGGCACAGTGTGTCTTGAAAGGGGGCGTGGCTTCATATTAGCAGGTGAGGAACCAAGCAGACTATGAACGGAAAGTTAAAATGGAAGCAGCACTAATCTGAGCCGTAGTCACTGATGATGGCCCAGGCCATCATCACTTTTTCCTAAAGACAGTGTTCTCAGCTAGGATGTTAAAGCTCCCACCCTGCCCCAGCTCATTTGTCCTACGCTACAGATGCCTTCACTTGTTGGCCAGTGAACAGTGTTACCAGCATTTATGGGTATAGGAGTCAAGGATGTTGCTTGTACCTTACACAGAGCTACACAGCAGGTTGTTTGAAAGAAGAAAAAAGAGAATTAGAAAGCTCAGTGTTCTACTTTACATTGAAGTAGTAAGGAAAGAAAGATGGGGCACAATGAAGAATGTTTTGGGGGTTGGGGACATGGCTCAGCAGTTATGGTGCATATTGCTCTTACAAAGGACCTGAGTTCAATTCCCAGCACCTGCATCAGCCAGCTCACCACTGCCTGCAACTCCAGATCCAGAGGATCTGACGCCCTCTTCTGTCTTCCATGGACACCTGCGCTCATGCGCAGACCACATACACATAATTTAAAATAAATCCTTTTAAAAACAGAATGTTTTGCTGGGCGTGGTGGCACAGGCCTTTAATCCTAGCACTTGGGAGACAGAGGCAGGTGGATCTCTGTGAGTTCAAGGCCAGCCTGGTCTACAGAGTGAGCTCCAGGCCAGCTGGGACTAAAGGGAGACCCTGTCTCAAAAACACCAAAAAATAAAAAATAAAAATAAAACAGAATGTTTTGTAGGATTACTGATATATCTTAATGGAATGTAAAATGATAACACCTAAAGACAGTTCTCAATATTTCAGGACAGAGCCCCCACATAAAGTCCAACCTGATCTCGGGAAGCCTTCAGAGCCTGTGGCGGGCCATCACTGGCCCTCTTTTTGATTTCCAAGGAGACCCAGCTCAGCAAGGCGGAACCCTCATTTTAGGTCCAGGTGAGCATCAAGGGCAGGTTATGTTCAGTACTCTCTACAGCCTAAAAGCCACCATTTTCTTCATGTAACAGACACTGTGTGAAGGTGGGCAGCTTGGCCTAGTAACATGGCATGCTTTGGTAAGGATATCTTTTCTTTTCTGAGACATCTGTGTACTTATGTTTGGTAAATGTCCCCATCATTTTGTGCCTAAGGGCAGGGTTTTGGGACAGGGAAAGCAAGCTGTGAACTGCTGATCGATAAGACTATTACACTCCTTACAAAGTTCAATAGGGGCTGGACAGATGGCACAACAGTTAAGAGCACATACTGCCCTTGCAGAGGACCCAAGTTCAGTTCCCAACATTCCAGTCAAGTGGCTTACAACCACCTGTAACTCTAGTTTCCAAGGTTTTCAACTCCATCTTCTGGGTTGCAGGGCACCTGCACTCACAAGTGCAGAGCACACCCCATCCTCATAATTAAAAATAAATCTTTTTAAAAGTGTTTTGTTTTAGCCAGGCATAGTGGTGCACGCCTTTAATCCTAGCACTTGGGAGGCAGAGGCAGGTGGATCTCTGTGAGTTCAAGGCTAGCCTAGTCTACAGAGTGAGCTCCAGGCCAGCTGGGACTAAAAAAAGGGAGACCTTGTCTCAAAAATACCAAAAATAAAAGTGTTTTGTTTTGAGAAAGTGTCTTACTATATAGCCCTGGCTGGCCTGGGACTCACTATATAGCCCAGGCTGCCCTTGAACTCATACAGGTACTTAGAGTGCTGAGATTAAAAATGTGTGTCACCCTGCCCCAGGTTTTTTTAAAGTTTCTGTGTATGAATGTTTAGCCTCTATGTATGAGTATAAGTGCACTGGAACTGGAGTTAAGGATGGTTTTTGTCTACTATGTAGGTGCTAGGAACTGAACTCAGGTCCTCTGGAAGAGCAGTCAGTGCTCCTGCCCTCTGAGCTCTCTCTCCAGCCCCTTAAAATAAACCTTATAAAAAATTTTCAGGGGGCTGGAGAGGTGGCTCAGCAGTGAGGAGCACTGGCCACTCTTCCAGAGGACCTGGGTTTCATTCCCAGTACACACGTAGCAGCTAAGAATCATCTGTAACTCCAGTTCCTGGCACTGCACATGGGTGGACTTGCATACATGCAGGTAAATCTCATGTACATAAAATAAAAATCATAAATCATCCGGGTATGGTGGTGCATGCCTTTAATCCCAGCACTCAGGAGGCAAAGGTAGCAGATCTCTGTGAGAGCAAGGTCATGTACATAGTGAGTTCCAGGCCAGATGGAGCTTCAGGAAAACCCTATCTCAAAAAAACTAAAAGTGTAAATAAAAAGAAATAAATATTTTCTCTTTTTTTTTTTTTTTTTGTTTGTTGAGAAATTTTTCTTCAATGGAGGCCAAGAAGATGGCTCAGTAGATAAATGTGCTTGCTGCACAGGCCTGGAGACCTAAGTTCGATCCTGAAACCCACATAAAGGTGGAAGGAGAACCAACTCCACAAAGTTGTCCTCCAGCCTCCACTTGTGCTGTGGCACGTGTGCCCAGACTCACACATCACACACATGCACGTGCACAGTAAAGTAAAAAAAATGTCAAAATAGGGGGCTGGAGAGACGGCCCAGTGACCAAGAACACCATCTGCTCTTACAGAGGACCTGGGTTTGAGTTCCAGCATCCACTGGTGGCCAAGGACTCTGTGACTCCAGTCCCAGGGGTTCTGGTGCTCTCTTCCCGCCTCCTCAGGCATCATACACCACAGTGCATTAGTAAATACCGGCAATATACTCATATACATAAAATTTGAAAATATTAAAAAATTTCAACATACTATTGGTTATACATATATATGCATACATAAATTTTGAATTTTAAAAATCTTACTGTGCTATCACCTTTGGGGAAAAGTCTCCCAGTTTACTGTGTTGAGTTGGCATTGTGCAGGGATTCACAGCCATACTAGTCTAGAAACATGAACTATTTTTCCATTTGTAGAGGTAACACACTAAATTAAATATGTAAGGTCTTACTTCCATGGGATTAATTATTTTTAAAAAGTGCTTAGCGGGGGCTGGAGAGATGGCCTAGTGGTTAAGAGCACCAACTGCTCTTGTAGAGGACACAGGTTCGATTCCCAGCGCCCACATGGCGGCTGAGAACCGTCTTTAACTCCAGTTCCAGGGGAATCCAATGCTCTTCTGACCTCCGCAGCATTGCACGACACGGGTGCACAAACCTACATGCAGACAGTACATTCATACACATACAAAATAAATAAAAACTTTAAATTAAAAAAAAAAAGTGCTCAGGGCACTGAGAAGACTCATTAGCAAAAGCACTTGCCATCAAGCCTGAAAACCAAGTTCCCTCCCCAGAACCCCCACACACACACTACATACAATAAATACATTTAAAACTTTTTTAAATTTTAATTTGTGTGTGTGTGTATGTTCTGCCTGCGTGTATTTAAGTGGATCTGTGTCATGCAGTGCCCATGGGTTGTCAGCCACCATGTGGGCGCTAGAATTCAAACCTGGGTCTTCTGCAGGCGCAGCACTGAACTATCTCTCCAGCCCCTAAAAATTTATTTATTTATTTATTTATTGGTCTTTTTAAGACAGGGTCTTTAGTCCCAGC
Organism: Rhizomys pruinosus; assembly: GCA_009823505.1. NCBI lineage: Eukaryota > Metazoa > Chordata > Mammalia > Rodentia > Spalacidae > Rhizomys > Rhizomys pruinosus. The sequence continues at coordinate 2,526,722 of VZQC01009601.1, read as the reverse complement.
TGGCCTAGAGCTCTCTATGTAGACCAGGCTGGCCTTGAACTCACAGAGATCCACCGAGGACCCGGGTTCAATTCCCAGCACCCACATGGCAGCTAAGAACCGTCTTTAACTCCAGTTCCAGGGGAATACAACACCCTATTACACAGGTGCACCAACCTACATGCACACAGTACATTCATACACATAGGAAATAATAATGCCGGGCGTGGTGGCACATGCCTTTAATCCTAGCACTTGGGAGGCAGAGGCAGGTAGGAGACCCTGCCTCAAAAGCACCAAAAAAAAAAGTAAGTTAAAAAATAAAATAAAATAACACTTTTATAAATCCCAGGCTGTTAAAAGGAAGGTTTTTGTTGTTTTTTGTTTCGTGTGTGTGTGTGTGTGTGTGTGTGTGTGTGTTGTTTGTTTGTTTTTTGGTATTTTTGAAACAGGGTTTCCCTGTAGTCCCAGCTGGCCTGGAACTCACTATATAGACCAGGCTGGTCTTAAACTCAGAGATCCTCCTGCCTCTGCCTCCCAAGTCCTGGAATTAAAGGTGTGTGTCACCACACCCAGCCTTGTTTTTGTTTTTTTTGAGGCAGGGTGTGCCTGTAGGCCCAGCTGGCCTGGAACTTGTTATGTAGACCAAGCTGGCCTCACTCTCATAGTGATCCATGCCTGCCTCTGCCTCCTGACTACTGGGATTAATGGCTAAGGAAAGACTTTTTTTTTTTTTGAGACAGAGTCTCCCTGTAACCCCACCTGGCTTAGAACTTCCTGTGTAGACCAGGCTGGTCTTGAAAAGGTGTGAGCCACCATAGTTCAATTGTCAACCTGACTGAATTGTCAATCTATTTTGGGAAAGACTTTTGAAGAGGGATTTTATGAGGGGGAGAGGAGTTTGCCGCAAGCACACTTACAGCAACCTCTCACAGAGTCACAGCAATTAGTTTAAAAAGAACCCTTTGGGGCTGGAGTTATAACTCAGTGGCAGATGCATGCTGCCTGACTCAATCCCCAACATGAATAGATAAGTAAATGATCCCGTTTAGGGGTCCCATAAATGTCAGTGTCCAGAATGTCATTGAACCACGTGGGAACATGGTTTTGGAGCTAGGGGTTGAGCCAGGGCTTCGTCCACACTAGGCAATGATGACCATTGAACCACGTGGGAACGTGGTTTGGGAGCTAGGGATTGAGCCAGGGCTTCGTCCATGCTAGGCAGTGATGACCATTGAACCACGTGGGAACGTGGTTTTGGAGGTAGGGGTTGAGCCAGGGCTTCGTCCACGCTAGGCAGTGATGACCATTGAACCACGTGGGAACGTGGTTTTGGAGGTAGGGGTTGAGCCAGGGCTTCGTCCACGCTAGGCAGTGATGACCATTGAACCACGTGGGAACGTGGTTTTGGAGGTAGGGGTTGAGCCAGGGCTTCGTCCACGCTAGGCAGTGATGACCATTGAACCACGTGGGAACGTGGTTTTGGAGGTAGGGGTTGAGCCAGGGCTTCGTCCACGCTAGGCAGTGACCATTGAACCACGTGGGAACGTGGTTTGGGAGCTAGGGGTTGAGCCAGGCCTTCGTCCACGCTAGGCAGTGATGACCATTGAACCACGTGGGAACGTGGCTTTGGAGCTAGGGGTTGAGCCAGGGCTTCTTTCACGCTACACAATGATGACCATCCATGCTAGCCCAGAGTTGTACTTTTTTTTTTCTTTATGGCAAGGAAAGTCTCACTGTATTCCTGGCTGGTCTTGTTCTCAAAGAGATCTGCCTGCCTCTACCTTCTGAGGGCTAGGGGTAAAGACAAGCTCCACCCCAACCAGCTTTTTAAATTTTTATTTGCTGTGTGTTTAGCTTGCATGTATTTAAGAACACCAAGTGTGTACAGTGCTTGCAGACAGCAGAAGAGAGTGTCTAATACCCTGGAACTGGAGTTATAGATTGTGGTTAGCTGCCTTTTAGGTGCTGGGAACTGAACCCACGTCCTCTGCAAGAGCAGCCAGTGCTCTTAATCACTGAGCCACCCTTCCATACAGCCCCTGTAAAACCAGCTTTTCTTTTTTAAGAATTTTTTTCTTCGTGTGTCTTTTCAATACAGGGTCTGCCTGTAGCCCCATCTGGCCTGGAACTCCCTATGTAGACCAGGCTGGGCTTGAATTCACAGAAATCCACTTGGCTCTGCCTCCTAAGCACTGGAATTAAAGGTGTGTACCACCACTCCAGGCAAATTTTTAAGATTTTTAACATTTAATTCTGTGTGTGTTATTGCCAGTGTTGGGGGTGGGGGCACTTGTGGCAAGGCATGCATGGAAAAGAGGACAACTTAAGCCGGGTGTGGTGTTGCATGCCTTTAATCCTAGCACTCAGCAGGCAGATCTGAGTGAGTTCCAGGCCAGCTGGGGCTATAGGAAGACCCTGTCTCAAAAAGACCCACAGAGGACAACTTGCAGGAACCCCAGGGATGTGGGCCCCAGGGATCAAACTCAGTTGGCAGGCTTGGGGGCGAGTGCCTTTACCAGCAGAGCCATCTCACCAGCCTATGTTCTTCTGTGGTGCTGGGAACTGAGCCCACTGTTGATGTGCCCTGCTCTTGTCACTGAGCAGCACCCCTAGGCTCCGGAGCCAACATTTTGAATGACTGATTTCCATCCCAAGACCTGGAAGGGTTTTTTGTTTGGGTGCTTCATCTTCATGCTACTGAGTCACATGACCACACCTTTGGTGGCTTAAAAATGAAGTGTGCATGGAATGTGAGGTTTGTGTTGCAGGCTGGGAACCGCCAAGTTGTGAGCATCTTGATGCCACCCTGTGGAAAATTAAGGCAGTTTTTCCAAGAAAAAGAGGCATGCTGTAAGCATGTAAGCATGTAAGCTATGTAAGCTACGATGCACATCCGCATCTTAGCTAATCTTATTTAAAAGCCAAATTATAATGTTAAACGTGTAAGTCACTACAGGTGGCACATGGTAATGCAGAAAACATTGTCATTTCAAGTCAGAGTTTTGTTGTTGAGTTTGGGAGTCAGATAGCAGGACATGGATGACAAATTGGGACTTATTGGAGTAGATGTGAGGGTTGTGGCTACGAACATGGAATTGTCTTGCTGTCTTATCTTTTAATTTCTTTTAGCTTATAGTTACAAAACATCCTATGAAACCAGCATTTTTCTTTTATTTTCATGGTATTCTTTTATTTCCAGACCCTCAGGAGTGCTAGGCAAGTGCTTCACCCCCATGCTGCAGCCCCAACCCCGCGAGGGACGTTCTTAAAGTGATTTATTCGGTGATTGCATCTGCTTTGTAAACAGATATGATTTTCCAGCCCATGTTAGTTCCATATTGCCTGCCTGACAGAATGCTTTCATTATTTAATCAAACTGAATAGAAGGGTATAATTTAGGAAACCTTCCCCTCAGAGCTCATAAAGCAGTAAGTAACACTCTTGCTTAACCAGACCCATTATGCTTTATCATCATAGTGCAGAGTTATGATGGCATTATAGAGAGAATATAATGGACTCTGGGTAATTAATTTTTCCCTTTGGACTAATTAAAAGTTGAAGCAGTTCCTTGATCCTGGTAAGCAGTAAATCTAACGACTAATAATTACAATGCAAACCTTAGCCTTTTGTCCTTGTTCTCTTCTAGGCAACTACATCCACTTCATGCATCGCGATAGGAATAGGTTGGATCACAAGCCCATAAACTCTGTTTTACAGCTTGTAGGAGTTCAGCATGTGAACTTCACAAGCACACCTTCAATTATCCATGTGTGACTTACTATGGAATCTGCCACTTATGCACAGGCCCTTGAAATTCGAACCCAAATTTGAGGTGTCACAGCTTCATGCTCTGTGTCTCTTTGCTGGATTTTCACACCCGTTGAGGGATTGTAAAAATACAGTCTGTTGAACTGCATGCCAAGGGCCATCATTTGTCAAAATGTGATAGATCTTTTACATTTTATTGCTCAGTTTTATTAAAAACTCCAAAAGTTCTAAAAGTATTCATACCATTGTTAATATTTTATATAGTACATCCATTCAAGAAAAGATTTTTGGCATTTAAACTATAAGAAGGGGAAAGGAAGGAGGTTAGGTCTGATGGTACATACCTGAAATCCTAACACAGGAAGATGGAGGCAGGAGGCCAGCCTGAGCTATGCAGGGCGATCCTGTCTCAGAACAAGTCAGTGGACAGGAGGACTGAGTAAAGGGAAGGGGGAGCAACTGGAGACAGCTTTATTAAGCAGGGAAAGCCCAGCAAGTCGGTTCTGTAAGCAGCGTAACTACCTTTGTGTACATTTATGGAAGCTTATAATTTTTTTTTTTTTTGTCGTTTTGAGACAGCGTCTCCTTGTAGCCCATACTGGCCTAGAACTTACTATGTAGATCAGGCAGGCCTTGAACTAACAGAGATCCTCCTGCCTCTGCCTCCCAAGTGCTGGGATTAAAGGTGTGCCACCATGGCCTGCATGTAAGTTTAATTTTTTATATGCTTAGAGAGAAGATGGGAAATAAACACCAAAATAATGCTGCCAGAGGTGTGGCCGTGTGGTCAATAGGATAGGCGTTTCTGCTTTCTTTTCCAGATTTTTTTATATTTCCCATGTTCTGTTGTAAGCTTGACTGATTTGGGGGATGGGCAGGAAGAACCCTTTAAACATTAAGGGGCAAACATCTGCCTACATAAAATCTCCATGGAGGAGTAGGTGATACTGGGGATTTCCATCCTCATTGATCAAATGAAATCCAGAGTTCTTACAGACAGCACAGTACCTACCTGGTCAGCACACATCCACCACCCATTTCACTAGGGGTTTGTTTTGGTTTTGTTTCTGTTTCTTGAGACAGGGCCTCACTATATAGCCCTGGCTAACCTGGAACTATCTATGTAGGCCAGGATAGCCTCAGATTTCACAGAGATCTACTTGTCTCTGCCTCCCCAGTTCCGGGACTAAGGTGTGCACTGCCACACCTGGCTGGACCAGGATTTTTGTGGTGGAATTGAGGGAGTTGAGGAAAATTTTGGTTATGGTTTTGGTTTGGTTTTTAGTGCTTTGAGGATCAAACCAAAGTTCTCCTGCATGCTAAACATATATTCTTTCAAGGGGTTACATCCCCAGCCCTGATCATCTTTCAAATAGTTGTTTTAAATATCTAAAACAAAGGGTATTCTAGCATGTGCAGAGATTTAGGTTTTATCCCTAGCAGTGCATTTAAAAATATATATGTATACACACACACACACACACACACACACACACACACACACACACACTTTTTGAAAGGCAGTGTTAAGGATCTTTTTTTTTTTTTTTTTTTTTTTGTCTTTTTGAGATAGGGTCTCCCTTTAGTCCCAGCTGGCCTGGAGCTCACTATGTAGACCAGAGTTGCCTTGAACTCACAGAGATCCACCTGCCTCTCCCTCCAGAAAGGATTCTTTAAATTTTAAAAACTTTGGTCAGGTGTAATGGCATTCACATTTAATTCCAGTACTTGGGAGGCAGAAGCAGGCAGATCTCAGTGAGTTTGAGGCCAGCCTGGTCTACATATCTAGTTCTAGGCCAGCTAGAGCTACAGAGAGACCCTGTCTCAAAAAATAATTTTTTAATTAGTAATGTAAATGTATGCTGTGATAACTGGGTGTGGTAGACCATGACTGTAATCCTAGCACAGAAGGAAAATGTGTTGGAGGCTGTCCTGGGTTACGTAATAGATTATGGGCCAGTCTAGGTGATATAGTGAAACCATGTCTCAAAAATAACAAAACAAAAAACAGTAATGCAGTGTATCTGGATTGTACATTTCTAGATAGCTGATTCATCTCACCTCCAAATTTCTCCTTTTATTTTATTTTAAAACAGGCTCTCACTGTACATAGCTGGCTGGCCTAGAACTATGTAGACCATGCTGACCTCAAACTCACAGTGATCTCCCTGCTTCTGCCTACTGAATATTGAGATTAAAGGTGTGCACCACCATGCCCAGCCTAAATTTCTCTTATTTAGAAAATAGTTGTCATATTTTACTTTCCAAGAATTTTAATGTTTATCCTAGAAATTCTGATGAAAAATGCCATAAAACAAAACATTAGTCATTCTTAGCAACTGTGTTACTACTATGAACTTATGCTTTTATATAAACCATATTAAGTCTCAAGAATGTTTTTAAATGTATTTTCATTTGTGTATACATGAACAGTCATGTTTTTAAATCAATAAAAATATTTTCAGAATTTAAAATTGAATTTTTTTTTTTTTTGCTTTTTTTGTTGTTTGGGATGTTTTGTTTGTTCTGAGGTTTTTGTGGGGTTAGGGGCAGTGTGTCGCTATGTAGAACTCTAACCCACAGAGAGAGAGAGCTTACCAGTTAGGAGAGAGCACTTGGCTGCTCTTACCAGGATTCAAGTTTGCTTCTCAGCACCCACATCAAGAAGCTCACAGATGCCTGTAACACCAGTTACAAGGGTTCTGGCACCCATTCTGGCCTCCAGTGATACCCGCATGCAGACAGTACACACACATACACTCAAGCACACACGTGTACACATAAAACTAAATAAGTAGATCCTAAAAACTTCTAGTCCAGGTTGGCTATGAGCTCTCAATTCTGCCTCATCCCTCCAAGTGCTGGGGTTCCGGGTGTGTGCTGACACCCCCAGCCTATTTTGAACATAAAAAGGAGAGTAGTAACCAAGATCCTTTTGCCGATTTTAAGCAAAATTTATATATTTGTAAGTAGACACATTTTGCTAAATAAATTTTCTTTATGTGGCTCTAGGGAGGTACAGTTACATGGGACAGTACAGGTCAATTCCACCTAAACAAATACATGTCATACAGCCACCAGCTGGAGATCACAACAGAACCCAGAGCCAGCCTGGACAGAGAGAGAGAGAGAGAGAGAGAGAGAGAGAGAGAGAGAGAGAGAGAGAGAGAGAGACTGTGTGTGTGTGTATGTGTGTGTGATAAGATCATCTGCAATGCACACTGAATCTCGGTAAATATGCTTCCAACTGCCAAGTCACGAGTTATATTAGAATTGAAATCCTGAAATTCTCCTCCTTGTAAAGAAATAGTAGATAAATAGAAATAAGTAAGAATAGAAATAGTAGATAAAAAGAATATGCCACGTGCCTGGTGTGGTGGTGTACGCCTTTAATCCCAGCACTCAGAGGCAAGTGGATCTCTGTGAGTTCAAGGCCTGCCTGGTCTATAGAGTGAGCTCCAGGCCAGATGGGACTAACGGGAGACCCTGTCTCAAAAAGGCCAATAACAAAATATTATTATTATTATTATTATTATTATTAGCAATATAATACTGGGCTTGGGGTGTGTAGTCCATTCAAAGTTTGGACTAGTACCTACCACCAGAAATAAAACAACAGAAAAGCATTTGTGGTGTGCTGTGTTTAGCAGACATTACCCACATGCTATTATTCTGGTCATCAGTAACATAGACATTTCACAGAGAAGAAATTCTTGTTTTGGGAAGAAATTCCAGAAGAGCCACAACCAGATGCAGACTGCAGGCTGATGACAATGCGTGAAGCCATGAGCCTTGCGAGGGAGGCAGGGATTCATCCCAGGGGTAGGGGAAAGCTGTTCCGGCCAGTTCAAACACCAGGACAATACAGGAAACTAAGACTTACATAAAAACCGACAGACCTACACCCAAAAGATCTCAAAACACTCAGATCTCTCCGGTGGCCAAAAAGCCCAGGAAAGAAGACCTTAGGTGCCTTCTGCAGTGAACTCAAAGATGCAACAGTGCACATTTCAAAAAACATGGCTGAGAACCAGGAGCTGTCCCAGCTGCTCAGGAGGCAGAGGCAAGATGGCCTGAGCTCACGAGCTGCAGACCAGCCTGGGCAACGGCAGAACCCCCCACCCCCACCCCCACCCTCAGAAAGCAAAGCACATAACAGAGCACTTGTCCAGCATTGTGAGACTCTGGGGCTGATCTTAAGCACTAAGAAAAAAATCATGTTCAGGTTTCTGTTTTGGAGTCTGGGGATATATCTCAGTGCAAGAGCACTTGCCTAGCATGTCCAAGGTCCTGAAGTCCATCTTTAGGAGTGTAAAGTGAATGAATTAATAAGTCCCAAGAAGACTTGGGATGAACTAGTAATGGAAATGTCTGCTCAAAGTTACCAGCTACCATGTGGCTATGGTAATGGCACTGAAACCAGAAAGGAAACTTACCTTTTTTTGAAACAGGTTCTCCCTTTTGGTCTCAGCTGGGAGCTCACTCTGTAGACCAGGCTGGCCTTGAACTCACAGAGATCCACCTGCCTCTGCCTCCCAAGTGCTGGGATTAAAGGCGTGCACCACCACACCAGGCAGGAAACTTTCTAAGAACACCATGATCTACTTCAAAAGCAATGCCTGTTTTGGGCTGGAGAGATGGCCTAGCGGTTAAGAGCGCCGACCGCTCTTACAGAGGACCCGGGTTCGATCCCCAGCACCCACATGGCGGCCGAGAGCCGTCTGAAACTCCAATTCCAGGAGAACTCCAGCTCCAGGGGAATCCGAGACCCTCTTCTGACCTCCGCGGCATTGCACGACACGGGTGCACAGACCTGCATGCAGACAGTACATTGATACACACAGAGAAATAAATAAAAAATTAAAAAAAAAAAAAAAGCAATGCCTGTTTTAACCAGAGTATTCCAGGGCTGGATATGTGACTCAGTGGTAGAATGCTTGCCTAGTGGCACTGGATGGATGGATGGATGGATGGATGGATGGATGGATGGATGGATGGATTCTGGAGAATTTAAGAAATCTATACATTCTATGAAAAATGTTTTTCAGAGCTGGAGAGAACTCAGCAGTTAAGAACAGTGGCTGCTCTTGTGGAGGACGTGGGTTCAGTTCCCAGCACCCATGTGGTGGCTAACCACCATTTGTAACCCTAGTTCCCAGAGATTGATGCCCTCTTCTGGCCTCTACAGGCATTGCACAAATGTGATGTACGAATGGGCAGTGAAAACACTCATACATGTAAAAAATAAATAATTTTAGCCAGGTGTGGTGGTGCACGCCTTTAATCCTACCACTTGGGAGATAGAAGCAGGTGGATCTCTGTGAGTTCAAGGCCAGCCTGGTCTACAGAGTGAGTTCCAGGCCAGCTGGGGCTACAGGGAGTCCCTGTCTCGAAAAGACAAATAAATAAATAAATAAATAAATAAATAAATAAATAAATAAATAAATAATTTTAATTTAAAATGTGGGGCTTTTTGAGACAGGATCTCACTATGTAGCCTTGGAAGACCTGGAATTCACTTTGTAGACCAGGCTGGCCTTGAACTCAAAGAGATTACCCAACCTCTGTCTTTCTGAGTGCTGGGATTTAAAAGCATGAACCACCATACCTAGCCCCCCAAATGGTTTTCGGTTTAAAGAATTCTTTTTTAGTCAGGCATTGTTTGGCATGCCTTTAACCCCACCACTGGGGAGGCAGAGGCAGGCTGATCTCTATGAGTTGAAGGCCAGCCTGCTCAATATAGTGAGTCCCAGGCCACCCTGGCCCACCATATGAGGAGGGCTTGTCTCACACACTCATGAAGACTCTTTAAATTAATTTCATTGATTATTGGGGGGGGGGTTGAGACAGGGTCTCCCTTTAGCCCCAAGTGGCCTAGAACTAACTGTAGATCAGGCTGGCCTTGAACTCACAGAGATCTGCCTGCCTCTGCCTCCTTAGTGCTGGGATTAAAGGCATGTGCCACCACTCCCAGCAATTTCATTGAGTTTTAAATTTAATTTGGGGCTTTCAAAAAATTCTGTGTTGGCTGGGCATGGTGTGCACGTCTTTAGTCCTACCACTCGGGAGCAGAGGCAGGCGGATCTTTGTGAGGCCAGCCTGGTCTACAGAGTGAGTTCCAGGTCAGCTGGGGCTACAAGGAGACCCTGTCTCGGAAAGACCAAAAAAAAAAATTCTGTATTGAGACTGGGTGTGGTGCCCCATGCCTTTAGTCCTAGCACTTAGGAGGCTGAGGCAGGTGAACCTCTGTAAGTTCAAGGCCAGCCTGGTCTATATAATGAGTTCTAGGCCAGCTGGGGCTACAAGGAGACCCTGTCTCAAAAAGAACCCCCCCCCAAAAAAATTTTTTCTGTGCTGGAGTTGAATACATGCCTGACTCTGCCACTGAGATGCATCTCCCCACCCTTTTTTTTTTTTTTGCCTTTATTTTAAAATATTCTTTTTTTAGTGTATTTCTTTTATGTGTATGAATGTACTGTCTGCATGCAGGTCTGTGCACCCGTGTCGTGCAATGCCTCGGAGGTCAGAAGAGGGTGTCAGATTCCACTGGAACTGGAATTAAAGACAGTTCTCAGCCACCATGTGGGTGCTGGGGATCGAACCCGGGTCCTCTGCAAGAGCAGTGTCGGTGCTCTTGCACTCTTAACCGCTAGGTTATCTCTCCAGCCCCTAAAATATTATTCTTAAGTTGCCTAAACTGACTTCAAAAAGCCCTGGCAGATCGTGTGTGAATTTAGGATCATCCTGCCCTAGGCTCCAGAGTAGCTGGAATTACAAGTGCACACCACCTCCCCTGGCTCAATTTGAAGTTTTTGTTTTGTGTTTGTGTCTGTGTATATGTGTGAGCGCGTGTGCTTTTTTTTTGAGACAGGGTCTCCCTTTAGTTGCAGCTGGCCTGGAGCTCGCTCTGTAGACCAGGCTGGCCTTGAACTCACAGAGATCCACCTGCCTCTGCCTCCCTAGTGCTGGAATTAAAGGTGTGCACACTATGACCGGCCTTTTTTTTTTTTTTTTTTTTTTGGAGTGTGGTGCTTTGTCTGTCGTGGTGTATGTGTGTGTGTGTGCAGGCACACGGGCAAGCAATGTGCCATAGTGCTCACATAGTGGTCAGAGGATAACTTTTTTTTTTTTTAATTTTTTTTTATTATTTATTTTTGTATGTGTATGAAAATGTACTGTCTGCATGCAGGTCTGTGCACCCGTGTCGTGCAATGCCGCGGAGGTCAGAAGAGGGTCTCGGATTCCCCTGGAACTGGAGTTCTCCTGGAATTGGAGTTACAGACGGTTCTTAGCCGCCATGTGGGTGCTGGGGATCGAACCCGGGTCCTCTGCAAGAGCGTCGGTGCTCTTAACCGCTAGGCTATCTCTCCAGCCCCAGAGGATAACTTTTACAAGGTGGTTTTCTCTTTCTACTGGGGGTCCAGGGATTAAACTAGGTCTTCAGGCTTGCCCAGAAGTGTTTTACCCAGTGAAGCATCTTTCCAGTTCAGAAATGTACTTCAAACTTATGGTGTCCACACAACTCGTAATTATGTATAAACAAGTAAACAAAATAAATTATAGTGGTTAGATTTTACATTTTATTTTTTTCTTATGTGTATAAATGTACTGTCTGCATGTAGGTTTGTGCACCCGTGTTGTGCAATGCCGCGGAAGTCAGAAGAGGGCGTCGGATTCCCCTGGAACTGGAGTTCTCCTGGAATTGGAGTTACAGACAGTACTCGGCCGCCATGTGGGTGCTGGGGATTGAATCCGGGTCCTCTGCAAGAGCAGTCGGTGCTCTTAACCACTAGGCCATCTCTCCAGCCCCAGATTTTACATTTTAACAGGGCACAATGACACATATCCTCCTAGCACCAGGAAGGCAGGGGCAGAAGGATTGCAGCAAACGTAAGATGAGCATTGAGTGACAGTCAGGCCAGCCAGGTCTCCATAGAAAGACCTTAAGGGAAGAGAGACCAATTCAGAATTGTAGAGGGGCCGGAAAGGTGTCTCCACACTTGCTGTATGATCATAAAGACAGAGGTTCAATGTGAAGCACCCATGAACAAGCCAGGCATCCAGCTCATGTCTGTGCCCAGCTCTGAGAGGGGCAGAGACGAGAGAATCACTGCAGCTTGGTGGCTTCCAGCCTAGCTGAGAACATTAACCTCATGTAAAAGGAGAGACCCTGCCTCAAAGGAATCTGCAGAGAGTGATAGAGGAAGACACCCAACACCCTCTTTTCATCTCTGTGGACATGCACGTTTCCCCACACATGTGCATACATGCGTATGCAGGTACACACACCAGCCTTAGGTACCAGAACTTCATCTCACAGTGATGCCAGGAAACCATAGTCTTCCATCCCTCCTTCCCCGGACACTCACTGCTCCATCTTGTGTTCTATAAACGCTACTAAGCTGCATTATGTAAGTGGGGACTTGTGCCCCTTTCCCAAAGCCTAGGGAACAAATTGTGGAAGAGGAGGCATGGTAGAATGTAAGGGCTTCGGAGAGATAGGGGTGAATCATGAGACTACAGCAATATAGACTGGACTCCTAATTGATCAACATACCTGTGCATACAAGCATCTCCAACTGGACTATGGGAACCTTGGGTTGTTCACAATTTGGACATAGATACTTGCAAATTGGTTTTACATGAATGTTACTTACATTCATTGCTTATGCTTAATAATTTGGCTCACTTCAAAAAAATGCACCAATTACCTAATTGTACAGCAAATTGAGTAACATCAATGTTATCTGAAAACAACTGTGTTATTGTAGAATCCCTTAAAAAAAAACAAATAAAAGAGGAAAAAAAAAGAAATTATGCTTCAACTTTAAAAAAAAATAAGTGGAGAACTATGATCTTCTTTTTGTTAGTGGCTTATTTCATTTAGCATAATGTCCTCAAGATTTACACTCATGGACCGAAGAGAGGACCCAGCAGGCACTTGCTAATCAAGGCTGATGAACCGAGTTTTGATCCCAGTGGTGTATGTCTGGAAGGCTGTCCTCTGACCTCCTCGTGTGCGTCATGGCAAGCACACACATACACACAAATACACATCAGACATATGCATACATACAAATAAAAACATTGGGCTAGAGAGATGGCTCAATGGGTAACAGTGCTTGCTGCCATGTCTGTGAGCTGAGTTTCATCCTTGGGACCCATATAGTGGAAGGAAAGATCCAACTCCTGCAAGTTGTCCTCTGCCCAATGTTAGCCATGTTGTGCATGTGATGACAAATTTTCTTTCTTTCTTTCTTTTTTTTTTTTTTTTTTTTTTTTTTGAGGCAGGGTCTCCTTTAGTCCCAGCTGGCCTGGAGCTTGCTCTGTAGACCAGGCTGGACCTTGAACTCAAACAGAAATCCGACCTGCCTGCTGCCGAGTGCTGGGATTAAAGGCGGCCCCCCACGCCCTGGCACCAAGCAGTTTTCTTTTAAGTATATTCCATTTTCTGTTACATTTTCCCATTTATCCTTGGTCTTAGACATCTGGCTGTTTCCATCTTTAGTGGGGTGTGGGGTGGGCATACACATTCACTGTGTGAGATCAGAGGACAACTTTTGGAGTTGTCATCCTTCCACCTGTGGGTTCTGAGGCTTGAACTCTAGGTTGTCAGGCTTGCATGGCAAGCAACTTTACCTGCTAGCCATCTTGCTGGCGCTAAATTAGAAATCCTGAATGAAAATATTCAGTGAATGGTGTGCCAAGACACCTCTGAAGCTTTTAGCAAACTGAAAACAGACCTCATAAATAGGAAAACATTAAAAGAGGGCTCTTGAAGGAAGGAGGAAACCAAGAACAACAACACACACACACACACACAAAAAAAACACAACAGAGAAGTAAACATAATAAGAGAGATGGCTCAGGGGGGAAGATGCTCCTCACCAAGCCTGACCACCTGAGTCTGATCTCCAGAAGCACATGCGCATCGCAGGACAGAACTGACTCCTGCTTTGTCCTCTGACTGCCACATGGCACAAATGGCCCCCAAACACATATCATACATTTTTTTTGTTTTTTATTTTTGTATATGTATGAATGTACTGTCTGCATGTGGTTTGTGCACCCAGTGTCATGCAGTGCCCGGAGTCAGAAGAGGTCTCGGATTCCCTGGACGGAGTTCTCCTTGGATTGGAGTTCAGACAGTTCTTATCCACCATGTGGGTGCCGGGGATCGAACCTGGGTCCTCTGCAAGAGCAGTCCATGCTTCTTAAACCCTAGCCCTCTTCTCCCAGCCCCATAATAAAATTACAAATTTTTTTTCTTTTTTTTTTTTTTTTTTTTGGCTTTTGAGACAGGTGTCTCCTGTAGCCACAGCTGCCTGAACTCACCTCTAAGACCAGGCTGGCCTTGAACTCACAAAGATCCACCTGCCTCTGCCTCCCAAGTGCTAGGATTAAAAGGCGGTGCGCCACCACACCCGGCATTTGTACAATTGTTTTAAACACAACAAGGATCTCATTATGAAAAACCCTAGCCAGACTGAATTTGCTATGTAACCAGGCGGTCTTAAACTCACAAGATCACCTGCTTCTACCTTCTGTACCGGGATTAAAGGTGTGACCACATTCTGCTAGTATATATAGTATATATATATATATATATATATATATGTAATTTTTTTTCAAAGACAATTTTTATTTTTCTTATTTATTTTTGGTCTTTTTGAGACAGGGTCTCCCTGTAGCCCCAGCTGTCCTGGAACTCACTCTGTAGACCAGGCTGGCCTTGAACTCACAAAGATCTGCCTGCCTCTGACTCCTGAATGCTAGGATTAAAGGCGCGTGCCACCATACCCACTCAAAGCCTATTTTTTTGAAGCTTCGTGCATTTCATACAAAATTTCCAATCAAATCTGGGCCCATTCCCCTTCCTTGCCCCCCACCCCACCAGAGCTCATGCATTCTGCCAAACAAGTTTTTCATCTTTTCCTCAGTCTCTTCTAAAATTTTCGATGCAGAAGTTTACTGTTTTGGGCAGAAGTTCACCATTTCAGTCAGTTCTTTGACCCAGTCTTTGTATAGTTTATTTTTATTTTATGTATATAAGTGTTTTGACTGCCTGTATGTAAGTATACTTGTGTGTCAAATGCCCATGGAGGTTAAACAAGGGTGTCAGATCCCCTGGTACTGGAGTGACAGATGGTTGTTAGCCACCATGTGGATGCTGGGAGCCAAACCCCTGTCCTCAGCCAGTGTTCTTAATTACTGAACCATCTCTCCAGCTCCTGTATAAAGATTTTAAGGTATATATTGCACAGGGAAATATATAAACACGCATATACATATATATGTGTGTTACAGCATTTTTAAATTTTGTTTTTTATTTTATTTTATTTCATTTTATTTTATTTTATTATTTTATTTTATTTTTTGGTCTTTTTTGAGTCAGGGCCTCCCCGTAGGCCCAGCTGTCCTGGAACTCACTTTGTAGGCCAGGCTGGCCTTGAACTCACAAAGATCTGCCTGCGTTTGCCTCCCAAGTGCTAGGATTAAAGGCATGGGCTACTATGCCCAGCTTATCTTGGTTTTTTGAGTTAGGGTCTCTCTATGCAGCTCTGGTTGGTCTAGAAATTCCTCTGTAGATCAGACTGGCTTCAAGCTCACAGAGATTTGCCTGTCTCTGTCTCCCAAGTGCAGACATGGCCTAAAAATAGCTTTAACATTTATTTATTTTGTATTTGTACATTGGGGCCACTCTCTCTGTATCTTCTCTGTATCTTTCTATCTCTGTATCTCTCTGTCTCTCTCTGTCTCTGTCTCTCTCTGTCTCTCTGTCTCTGTCTCTTTCTGTCTCTCTCTCTCTCTCTCTCTCTCTCTCTCTTTCTCTCTCTGTCGTGGGTGGAGGGGGAGTGTAGGCCAAATGACAACTTGCAGAAGCTGGTTCTCTCTGTCTATCATGTAGGCTTAGCTTCCAGGAATTCAGTCACACTCAGGTCTTCAGGCAGCAAGTGTCTTTATTCTCTGAGCCACCTTGCTGGCCCATGTGTTACAGTTTAAAAGAAATGTAGAGCCAGGCATGCTGGCGCACCATGCCCGGCCCTACATTTAGTCCTAGCACTCTGGGAGGCAGAGGCAGGCGGATCTTTGTGAATTCAAGGCCAGCCTGGTCTACAGAGTGAGTTCCAGGACAGCTGGGGCTACAGGGAGACCCTGTCTCGAAAAGACCAAAATAAAATAATAGTAATAATAAATAAATAAATAAATAAATAAATAAATAAATAAATGAAATGTAGGGGCTGGAGAGATGGCTCAGCAGTTAAGAGCACAGATTGCTCTTGCAGAGGGCCTGGGTTCGATTCCCAACACCCACATGGCAGCTAAGAACTGTCTTTAACTCCAGTCCCAGGGGAATCTGACACCCTCTTCTGACCTCCTCGGCATTGCATGACACGAGTACACCAACTTACATTCAGACAGTACACTCATACACATAATAAATAAATAAATAAATAAATAAATAAATAAATAAATAAATAAAATTTTAAAAAAGAAATGTAAGACAATGACCCATAGCCAGTTAAGAATAATGCATCTCGCGGAGACAGACGGTGGACCTCTGTGAAGACAAGCCTAACCTTAATTGTGTAAATGACCTTTTCTCATTGAGTATAAGACAATAATGTAACTTTCTTCCCACAGATTGATCTCACGACCTTTTTTCCTTTGTACATGTTTGTGTATGCTTGTATGTATGTGTGTGTGCACATGTGTGTATGGATGTATGAGTATTTTGTTTTAACCCTTATAGCTTTCTAAACTCTTGTGTTTTAAAAAGGTCAACTATAAATCACTTTAGAGATTCAACCTATACAAAACTTGGTTTATACTTTTGGTGTTAACAATCTTTAATTGGATTTATGTAAATGTTAATATGTATTTGTACAATTCTAAAAAGCCTCCAAGCTGGAACTGGCCCTTCCAACTCGGATGCAGCTCTATTAATTAGTTAAACTTCTATGGTCGTTTGTGTAATTTACTTGTCTTGGTTAAAAAATTATTGATTGGGGGCTGGAGAGATGGCCTAGCAGTTAAGAGTGCCAACTGCTCTTGCAGAGGATCCAGGTTCAATCCGGGTGAGATTGAACATGGCGGCTGAGAACCGTCTTTGACTCCAGTTCCAGGGGAATCCGATGCCCTCTTCTGACCCCCGCAGCATTGCACGACACAGGTGCACAGACCTACATTCAGACAGTACATTCATACACATACGAAAATAAATTAAAAAAAAATTACTGATTGTTGCCGGGCGTGGTGGCGCACGCCTTTAATCCTAGCACTTGGGAGGCAGAGGCAGGTGGATCTTTGTGAGTTCAAGGCCAGCCTGGTCTACAGAGTGAGTTCCAGGACAGCTGGGACTACAGGGAGACCCCATCTCGAAAAGACCAAAAAAAAAAAAATTACTGATTGTACAAATGCTGTTACAGTTAGCTACTTTATGGGTGCATGGTACCACTATCAACTACACTCCTTCAATGCCTGAGACAAAAAACTAACATTGGTTTTAAGCAATAATCTTATTTTATTTTAGATATAATTTAAAGTATGGTTAAATGTGTATTATAAAACATTTAACAACTAAGTAAAGCATCTCTTAAAAGAAAAAAAAGAATAATGCATCTCTCTTTGGGGATGAAGGCAGAAGTGGGCAAGACCTAGAGGCTTTGACTGAGGTGGCATCTCATTTAATGGGGACAGGGAAGACACATATGTCTGTTGTGTCAACTTTATACATTTTTATTGTTAAATGGTCCATAGTGATTTTGAAAATTAAATATGTGCAATGTACATATGTATATTTATGTGTGTGTACATGTGCATATATGCACATAAGTATGTCTCTATGTACCTATCCACGGACACCTATATACCATGGCATACTTTAGAGCTATATTAATTTGGCTTGTACCTCATCTTATTCCACACTAATTGCCTTTGAAGCTTAAATGATGAGAGGGAAGACAGGCAGCAAGTTTGCTGTTCTATAGTCAGTGGAAAAGTAACGTCCTTGTATTTAGCATACATAGCTTTGAAAAGCTCTACTTTCAGTTCCCACCCAGAATAACACATTGGCGTCTCTTGACGCCACCACGCCTGGCAAGAAATAACTTTTAAAAAGAGGAGTTGGGGGCTAGAGAGATGGCTCAGCAATTAGGAGCACCAACTGCTCTTGCAGAGGACCCGGGTTCGATTCCTGGCACCCACATGGTGGCTAAGAACTGCCTTAAAGAAAAAAAAAGAGGAGTTGCCAGGCATGGTGGTGCACACCTTTAATCCTAGCACTTGGGAGGCAGAGGCAGGTGGATCTTTGTGAGTTCAAGGCCAGCCTGGTTTACAGAATGAATTCCAGGACAGCTGGGGCTACAGGGAGACCCTGTCTCAAAGAGACCAAAAAAAAAAAAAGAGGAGTTAAGGTTGCAGCTCATTTGGTAGAGTGCTCACCTAACATGCATGAAGCCCTGATCCTCAGCACTGCATAAACCCAGGCATGGTGGCAGATCCCTGTAATCCAGCAGTCCTGTGGAGGCAGGAGGATGAATTCAAGGTCATTCTCAGGTACATAATAAATATGAGGCCAACCCGGGACACATGAGAGCCTGCCCTCCCCCCCAAAAAGTACAAAAGACTCAAAATGGATGCCATCATGTCTTTGCCTAGAACAGAAGGAACTGGAAGGTCCTGGAGCATCACAGCCAATTGAGGCCGTCCAGGTCTTCACACAAGACGCCTCACAGCAGCTCCCAGAAAGCACAAGTGTGAATCAGCTGTATTCATCAGACGAGGTATTTGATCAAAGTTCTTAGGGAAGTCAAACTTGTTTCTATAAAAGCATTTTAAATATTATGCCCATCTTCTTACAATGCCATTTTTTAAAAATAGGTCGTCAGAGTATTTTAAAGGTTTCTTCAGCAATCATTATGGCTGCACTGGAAGCGCAGCCTGGAATCACTGACATTCCAGACTTCAACTTGCAAGCACTTCAAATGCCACATGTGAACGCATTTGTTGACTCGGTGGCAACAGGCCTAGCTTACTTTCCAGCAACGTGCATCTGTGTCCCTTGAGCTCAACAGCCATCCCTGCCTCTGCCGAAACTTGGGGTTTTCCATATCCATTTTCTAGACCTAAAGCACAGAGTTGGTATTATTTTGCTCAGGTCTATGTTGGCATGTATGAGAACCTCCTATGAATTAGCTGTTTATCACCCAAAAGGGACATAGCACAGGGGAAAACAAATGCTCTGGGAAGGAGCCACGTGTGGTGACACAGGCTGCAGCCTCAGCTACAGGGAAGACAAGATGAAGGATTCCAAGTCCCAGACCAGCCTAAGTAACTTAGTGACTCCCTGCTTCAAACTCTGATGAGGCCAGGACTGGAGCTCTTGCTGCATGGGTGTGGCCATGGGCTTGCTACCCTGCCCCTCAAAAGCACACATTCAGACACATGACTATACATAGGTTATGTTTTTAGGAAATTAGAGACTTCCTGCTAGGGAGACCTGTAGCCACATTAAAACAACCTAAACATCTGACACTTTTGCTGGAGAGAAGTTGTATGACTTCCCTATGCAGAGAAATTAGTCTACTGATTTATAATCCCCAGACTTTCAATGTAATCACTTACAGCTCCATGAAAATTATTAAAAAGGGGCTAGAGAGATGGCTCAGCAGTTATGAGCACTTGCCACTCTTGCAGAGGACTCAGGTTTAGTTCCCAGGACCCTGTTCTAGAATCTAGTTTCTCTCTGTTTTGGGGGGAGGGGTCTTTTTGTTTTGTTTTGCCTTTGTCTTTTCAAGACAGGGTCTCCCTGTAGCCCCAGCTGTCCTGGAACACAATCTGTAGACCAGGCTGGCCTTGAACTCACAAAGATCTGCCTGCCTCTGCCTCCCAAGTGCTAGGATTAAAGGTGTGCGCCACCACACCCGGTGGGAGGGGTCTTTTTGAGACAGGGTCTCTCTGTAGCCCCAGCTGGCCTAGAACTTACTATGTAGCCCCGGCTGACCTTGAACTCACAGACATGTGCCTACCTCTGCCTTCCGGAGTGTTGTCTCTCCGGAAGTCATGTGCCACCATGCCTAGCTAGATCTGGTTTCTCTCACTGTGAGAAACAGTGTAGAAATTTGAATGAGAATGTCCCACGTGGGTTCCAAGTATTTAAGTATTTTGTCCCCAGTTGGTGGGGCTGTTTGGGGAGGTCTTAGGTGTGGCCATGCCAAAGGAAGTAGGTCACTCAGGTCAGGGCGGGCTTCCCCTGCCTGTCCTGGTCCCCTTCTGCAGCCATGCCTCCCTGCTGTGGTGACTCCAATCCCTCTGGAACCATAGGCTGAAATAAACTCTTCCTTCTTGCTTTATTACAGCAACCGGAAAAAAAATACAGTAACTGAAAGCAACCTGAGGAAGTTTATTTGACTTACAGATTACAGTCCGTCGTCCAGGGAAGCCTGGGGAGGACAGCTGGCTTCCTTTCCAGCCTCATGTTCAGCTCTCCGTCTTAAACAGCCGAGGCCCACCTGCCTTGGGATGGTGTTGCCTACACTGGGTTGGGCCCTGCTATATTAGGAATTAAGAAAATGCCACACATAGATAGACACACTCACAGGCCAAAAGTCCCATGGTCTTTAAAAGTTTCAATACTTAAAAGCCCAAGTTCTCTTTAAAAATCCAAACTTTCTTAACTGTGGACTCTTGTAAAATCCAAAATACACACTTTCTTACTCCAAAAGAGAACCAAGATATAGAAGAAATCACATTTAAGCAACCCCAAGCCCAGCAGTGTAGCTCCAAATCTTTTTTTTTTTTTTTCTTTTTTTTTCTTTTTGGTATTTTCAAGACAGTGTTTCCCTGTAGCCCCAGCTGTCCTGGAACTCACTCTGTAGACCAGGCTGGCCTTGAACTCACAAAGATCCGCCTGCCTCTGCCTCCTGAGTGCTAGGATTAAAGGGGTGCGCCACAAATCTTTTAATTTAATGTGTGATATCTAGGACTGACTCATGAGCTTCTGGGCTCCAAAGGATTCCTAATATCTTGTGTTCTCTGTTACAACTGAGGCCGCACCTTCACCAATGTCCTCCTGGCCTCTCTGCAAGGAAACTCTGATCCTATCACACAGGGCCAAGGCTTAGATGCTCTCCATGACCCCTTCATGCCTGCAAAATCAGTACCATGTGGAAGACTCTTATGCAATGCACAGTGTGGGTGCCAGCTTGGTGTGCAGCGTTGCTCCTGCTCCCACGAGACCACACTGTGTGTGCTGGCCTTGAGCTCATGTTTCCCAGGAGATTTTGGTCTCAATGCTGGTCTCTCATTAATCACAAAGGATTTTTTCAGCCCCAGGTAACTAGGATCGATTGTACCATTAAACAAAGTTTTCTCTTCCATACTGCTGGTCTCTTGTTAATTACTGGGGCTTCTTCAGCCTTAGTGTTCAGAAATCAGATTCTTAATTTTTATTTATTTATTACTTTTTATGTGTATGAATGTACTGTCTGCATGTAGGTTTGTGCACCCGTGTCATGCAATGCCGCAGAGGTCAGAAGAGGGCATCAGATTCCCCTGGAACTGGGGTTAAAGACAGTTCTTAGCTGCCATGTGGGTACTGGGAATTGAACCCAGGTCCTCTGCAACAGCAGTCGGTGCTCTTAACCATTAGGCCACCTCTCCAGCCCCTAGAAATCAGATTCTTAATCCAAAGTATAATACAAACTGTCCCAACGGAGCATTTGAGGGACTCTCAGACTTTGCTCTGGAACTTGACAAGCCTCTACTGTCTGCATTGCTCTCAGCATTATTGTCCAAGCTACCACAACGACTCATGCTCTGAGCACTCACTGGCTTTTCCAGACCAAAGCTCCAAAATCCCCCACCTTCCTCCCACAAAACAGTCTAAGACATAAAAGCCACATGGTCAAGTCTATCACAGCAACACCCCATGTTCCCAGTATCAACTTCTATCCTAGTTTGCTTTCCTATAGCTGTGTTAAATACTGACCAAAAGCAACTTAGAGGAGGAAAAGGTTTATTTGGCTTACAAGTTACAGTCCATCATCTAGGGAAGCCAAGGCAGGAAACAGAGGCAGGAACCTGAAGCATGGGCTGTAGCCACGACTGAGAAGGAGAGCTGCATGTGGCTTGGGTCCATTCTCGTGATCTTCTATCTTATACAGCCCAGGGCCACAGTGGGCTGGGCCCTCCTACAGCAAGTAGCAATCAAGAAAATGCCCCACAGACATGGCCATAGGCCGGTTCAATGGAGAAAATTCCTCAGTTGAGGTTCTCTCCTTCCAGGTGTGACAAGTTTGTAATAACCAAGATTAACAATATCATAATATGCCTCTAAATGATAAACTGTGTTTCACAAACATTGTAAGGAACATTGGGAACCTTGGTGGGATGAGATTCTCTTCTCTCTCTCTCTCTCTCTCTCTCTCTCTCTCTCTCTTTGTATTTTTATCTTTTTGAAACAGGATTTCCCTTGAGCCCCACCTGGCCTGGAACTCACTGTATAGATCAGGGTGCCTTGAACTCAGAGAGATCCACCTGCCTCTGCCTCCCTCTCCAGTGCTGATATTAAAGGCATGCACCACCTTGCCTGGCCTGAGATTCTTTAGTATATACTAATTTATATTTATGCTCCGAAGTTTGAACTATGGAAATGTACTATCTATTAAGTAATTACCTTTACAAGTAACAAAACTTGAATTGGAGCCAGTGGGATAGCTCAGTGGGTAAAGACATTTGCCACCAAGCCTGACAACTTAAGTTCCAGTCCCATATAGCAGAAGGAATAAACCACAAATTGTCTCTGACATCCATAGGCACACACACACACACACACACACACACACAGTAAATGTAATTTTAAAAAACAGCCGAGTTGTTATGGCATTAAATCCTTCTGTAAAACTGGGCATGATGGCACATGCCTTTAATCCCAGCACTCAGGAGGGAGGCAAAGGCAGGCAGATTTCTGTGAGTTCAAGGCCAGCCTGGTCTACATAGTGAGTTCCAGGACAGCTGAGGCTACAGGGAGACCCTATCTCAAAACAAACAAAAAAAAAAAAAAAACAACAACAACAACAACAAAAAACCTTCTGTAAATTATTTGGTACTAATGAGTTATGAACAATTTAACTAAATGCTGGGCCACAAAGTATATCACCCTCTGAGCTTTCTAACTGTAGTTCTCATGCTGTCTCTGTCTCCTGCAAAGGAAGATGTGCTCAGATTGACTGGGAAGAGGCAAATTGGAGCAATGCCATACTGTGTTTCTCCCAGCAGAGAAAAGGATGGGGGCTGGGAGCTGGCTCAGAGCAGATTCTGTTGTGATCAGGGAAGTGCTCACACAGGCTAATTATTTATTTAAAATTTTATTTTATGCTGATCACTGTTTGCTTTCAGGTATGTAAGTGCCCCTGGATCTTACAGTGATCACAGAGGCCAGAGGAGGGTGTGTGATCCCCTGGAACTGGAGTTACTGATGGTTGTTAGCCATCATGTTAGTTCTGGGAACCAAACCGGGGTCTTCTGCAAAAGCAGCCAGCACTTTTAACCACTGAGCCATCCACCCAGCCCTACACAGGCTAATTCTTGACTTGGTGGAAAAATGTAGTAATCAGGTACAGAGAAGAGAATGTAGGAACATCCTGGAAGAGATGTAGGGACAGAGACTGGCCGATCCCTAAAGCTCATTGGCTAGCCAGCCTAGCTGAATTAAATGAACTGTCTCAAAATAGGTTCAGTGAGATAAAAAACCTGTCAACATCTGTCAACATCTGGCCTCCACACATGCACACAGATGCATGTCTACCCATATAACACACACACATATGCATGCAGATGCATGTCCACCCATATAACACACAGACACACATACACAAGACATGAGTCACTTTCACTTAATTTCCAGAAGTAGATTGTCTATGTCTATGGGCTAGCTTAACCTTTGGATATTTTTCTTTTCCATGGCTTCTAACTTTGGATTAGCCAATTCGCTGCTCACTTGACTGTGCACTTAAAAATAGAAGAGCCAGGTGTGGGTAGCACATGCCTTTAGTCCCAGCACTTGGGAGGCATAGGCAGGTAGATTCTTGTGAATTCAAGGCCAACCAGGGCTACATAGTGAGACCCCATTTCAAAGGAAGGAAGGAAGGAAGGAAGGAAGGAAGGAAGGAAGGAAGGAAGGAAGGAAGGAAGGAAGGAAGGAGAAGGAGAAGGAGAAGGAGGAGAAGGAGAAGGAGAAGGAGAAGGAGGAGGAGAAGGAGGGAGGGAGAGAAGGAGGGAGGGAGAGTGAAGAAAGAAGAGAGAGGAGGGCTGAGTGGTCCAGAATTCGGTTCCCAGCACTTACATTGGGATCTCACCACCGCCTGGAACTCCAGCTCCAGGGGATCAGACATCTTGTGGCCCCCACAGGGGGACAGAGAATCAAGAGCAGGCTAGGATCTCCTTCCTGCAGATGGGCTTGAATAAAAAGACACATTAGAAATAACTCCATATATTTATATTGGTAACTAGTTCTCTTCCTAAACCAGAAAAACCTGTAAGAATTTTCCCTCCAGTCTCAACAGGAGGTAAAGAATAAATTACTTTTACATTTCTACAACCTCAGAAGAAACTTGAAATTGATGCCTTTCAATTACTTCTGTGTGACTAAAGGGAGAGTTAAACAAGAATGTCTTTCTTGTTCTGGGCTTGTTGGCAAAAAAAAAAAAGTGTGTAGTAAGGGTAAAGGAGGTGGTTAGCCATCTCCAATTTCCTGATTATCTCATCTGATTATGGCTGTGAAGCTGCAGTGTGCCCTGGGGGAGGGAGGCCTGGCCTGGCAGCTGGGCCCACAGGCATTTAACTTGGATCTGCAGCAATTTTGCAGAGTCCAGGGGACTGTCCAAGACCTGTGTATATTAGAGTTCCAGGGCTCAGCCAGAAGAGCCTGGTCCAAGACCTGTGTGTATTAGAGGTCCAGGACTCAGCCAGAAGAGCCTGGTCCAACTCGGTCAGGATGAGAGAGACAGAGGTAAATTTCAGAGGCTAAGACATTGTGCCAAAGATGTGTATGACATGGAGAGCAACAAACAGCAGCAAGGGACGGGGACTGGAGGCAGGAGAGTGGTTACAGGGCATGCATGGTATGGGTGGAGCTCGGACCCAGGTAGTCACACGTTTGCATGGAGGGCGCTTAGCTCATTTCTTTTTTTTTTTTTTTTAATATTTTTAAAATTTTATTTATTTATTTATTGTGTATGAGTGTACTGTCTGCTGCAGGTCTGTGCACCCATGTCGTGCATGACGTGGAGGTAGACAGAAGAGGGTGTCGGATTCCCTTGGAAACTTGCATTTAAAGACGGTTCTAGCCGCCATGTGGTGCTGGGAATCGAACCAGGTCCTCTGCAAGAGCAGTTGGCTCTCTTAACCGCTAGGCCATCTATCTAGCCCCAAGCTCATTTCTTTTTTTTTTTTTTTTTTTTGTCTTTTTCGAGACAGGGTCTCCCTTGTAGCCCAGCCTGTCCTGGAACTCACTCGTGTAGACCAGTGGCCTTAACTTACAAAGATCCGCCTGCTCTGCCTCCCAAGTGCTAGGACTAAAGGCATTGCGCCACCACACCCGGCCAAAGGCTTCAATTTCTTTACTGTAAACAGAATACTGGAGGGATGGGTGCTTTCTTTATTATTTATTATTTATTTATTTATTATTTATTTATTATTATTATTTTGGTCTTTTCGAAAACAGGTCTCCCTGTAGCCCCAGCTGGCCTGGACTCACTCTGTAGACCAGGCTGGCCTTGAATCACAAAGATACCTGCCTGCCAAAGTGCTAGGATTAAAGGCGTGCGCCACCATGCCCGGCTCAATGGGTGCTTTATTTAAAAAGAGGTACCACGCCCGGCTCTATGGGTGCTTTATTTAAAAAGAGGTTTGTTGCCAGGTGTGGCGGCGCACACCTTTAAACCTAGCATTTGGCAGGTAAAGGCAGGCAGATCTCTGTGAGTTCAAGGCCAACCTGGTCTACAGAGTGAGTTCCAGGACAGCTGGGGCAGGGAGACCCTATCTCGAAAAGACCAAAAAAAAAAAAAAAAAAAAAAGAGATTTGTTTAAGCTGGGTGTGGTGGCGCATGCCTTTAATCCCAGCACTCAGGAGGCAGAAGCAGGTGGTTCTCCATGAGTTTAAGGCCAGCCTGGTCTACATAGTGAGTCCCAAGCCAGCTGGGGCTACAGGAGACCCTGTCTTAAAAACACCAAAAAAAAAAAAAAGGTTTAACTTACAATGTTGGAAGGTAGAAAGATCAGGAGTTCAAGAATGGCCTCAGGTAATTAGTAAATTTGAGGCCAGTCAGAGCTATGAGACTGTCTCAAAATAAAACAAAAGGAGAATCATAGCACCAGTGTCTACTGGACACTGGGGAGGACCTTGTGCCTTAACAATGGCAGGAAGCGCTAACCTCTCCTATAATGACCCATTCTCTTAGAAACCAGTCTATCTCCAGACTTGTATTGATCCCTTCTGAGGGTGGTGTACCCATGGATTTCCAGTAAGCCCCACCTATGAGAGGTTCCATCACTTCAACACCATGTGCTGGATACCAAACCTCTAACACAAAAATCTTTGGGGAGCATGTTCAAGTCATATTTGAACCACAGAAGTTCTATGTTAAAAAGACTCATTGATCAGGGGCTGGAGAGATGGCCTAGCGGTTAAGAGTGCCGACCACTCTTGCAGAGGACCTGGGTTCGATCCCCAGCACCCACATGGCGGCTGAAAACCGTCTGTAACTCCAATTCCAGGAGAACTCCAGTTCCAGGGGAATCCAACACCCTCTTCTCACCTCCGCGGCATTGCACGACACGGGTGCACAAACCTACATGCAGATAGTACATTCATACATATAAATAAAATAAAAATAAAATAAATTTTAAAAAAAGGCATGCACCAAAAAAAAAAAAAAAGACTCATTGATTCTACAACTTGTTTTAGGCAGTGATTACACCTTACATATAATTTTATAACTCAATGGGGATTGGCACCTAATGTGTTAGCTTTGCATTCTCGTAGTAAAATGCTTGAGATGATCAACTTAGAACAAGGAACGTCATTTTGGCGTAGTTTCAGAGGTTTAAGTCCAAAAATCCTTTTACAGTTTTTGCTTTTATTATGAGTTAAACTTTAATTTTATTTATGTATTTTGATTTTTAGAGATAATGTCTTTTGGGGGGTCTTTTTTTGAGATACGGTCTCCCTGTAGCCCCAGCTGGCCTGGAACTCTCTGTGTAGACCAGGCTGGCCTCAATCTCTGTCTGCTTCTGCCTCCTGAGTGCTGGGATTAATTTAAAGGCATGCACCTCTATAACTTGCCAAGATAATAATGTCTTACTCTATATTCCTGTAGACTGGCTGGCCAGCAAGCTCGTGGACCCTTCTGCATCTGTCTCCCCAGCGCTGGGATCATAGGAGCACACGCAACTTCTTCCATGAGTGTTGGGGACCCAGACTCAAGACCCCATGTTTGCATGGCAGGGACTTTACCCACTGAGCCTTCTTCCAGCTTGGAATTCTTTTGTTTAAAAAAGATTTATTTTCAGTTACATCTGTGTGTGTGTGTGTGTGTGTGTGTGTGTGTGTGTGTGTGTGTGAATGCCAGTGTTCACAGAAGCCCGAAAAGGGTGTTGGATCCACTGGAGCTGGAATTATAGGTTGTTGTGAGCTGTCAGACCTTGGTGTTGTGAACCTAACTCAGGTCCTCTGCAAGAACAGCATGTGTTCTTAACTGCTGAGCCATTTCTCCAGTCCCTCAGCCTGGAATTCTTGATTTTCAGCTGTTGAGAGACTTGACCAGACTCCAGGGTAAGGGGTCTTTTCCTTTCCTATGTCCCCATAATTCTCTGTACCGTGCCTCACCACTCCTCTATGTTACCTGTCCTCACTGACAAAGTGAGGTAGAATGTCTTGTGTGAGGGCTTTCAAGCTCTACAGTTCCATGGCTAGTGATCAAACAATGAACAACAGAGTATTCACATAAGCAAACTCGTGCACTTTGCTGTAGCCACATTCTCAGAACCTAGAGGTCAACTTGCTGAAGAAACTAGATGATTCAAAGGATATGTCACATACTCAAAATATCAGCTATTTTCTGGATTTGAACATTTTTTATTATGCTTAGTGTGTGTGTGGAAGTGCGCATGTGTAGGTCAGAGGACAACTCCTGGGCGTTGGTCCTCTTCTTTCACCATGTGGGTCCCAGGGACTGAACTCAGGTTGTAGACTGCCCTCTAGCTCCTTAGGTAGCTGAGGAACCTTGAACTCCTGCCTCTACCTTCCAAGTGCTGCTACTGCAGGCTTGTGTGGCCATACCCAGCTAATATATATTAGAAGCACAAGGACTTCTTTTTATTTATTTAATTTAATTTTGGGGGGCTTTTATTTTTTTGGTCTTTTCTTTTTTTTTTTTTTTTTTTTGGTCTTTTCGAGACAGGGTCTCCCTGTATGGTCTTTTCAAGACAGGGTTTCTCTGTAGCCCCAGCTGTCCTGGAACTTGCTCTGTAGACCAGGCTGGCCTTGAACTCACAAAGATCCGCCTGCCTCTGCCTCCGGAGTGCTAGGATCAAAGGCGTGCACCACCACACCTGGCTAGCACATGGACTTCTTATTCTTAAGAATGAAAGGTGTCAGAATACTGACAGAGTGTAATCATAACCCTGGCTTTTTAAATATTCCAGCAAAACAATAAAATCATATATTTAAAAATATGAAAATTCTTAAATAGTATAATTATCTCTACTTATAATTTTTTCCCTTTATTCCATTTTGTTAGAATTTCTAGCCCAAACATTCTACCTGAAGGCAAGAAAATGAACTGATCATGGAAACTACTTGGCACTTACTTTGACATTTAACTAAGTCATTCTCAAAAAAAGCATTGTGGGCTGGAGTGGAGCTTGGTGGTAGAGCACGTGAAATGCCTTGGGTTTGAGTCCCAGCACCTCAAAAACAACACACACATACACAAAGAAAACCCAGTGTGGTGGCTCTGGTCTCTCTACCGTCCATTAACTGTAGTCCCAGCACTAGAGAGGCAGACACCATTTTGAGGGCAGCCTAGGTTATGTATGTAGTCAGACACAAAAAGCTAACAAAAGTGCCTGGGACACCTTTTTTCTTGTATTCTCAGGAGCCACTGGGACCTTCACTTTTAAATTTTCTGGTTTTCTCTAACACCTGGTGGGGGCCTTGGAATGTCATGGAAGACCTCATCTTCTTCCAGGTCAGAGCAGGTCTGTCTCTCTCTCTCTCTCTCTCTCTCTCTCTCTCTCTCTCTCTCTCTCTCTCGGTGGTGTCAGTCTCTAATCTTTTACGAGGCTTAAGAAAAAATGACGTCAGACTGAGGAGAACCCAGCCCACACCTCCTCCTTTCCTATTTTGCATGGCTTAAGGGGATGCTTCCAAACCACCACTTAAGTCAAACAAAATTGGGGTGAGGGAACCTGATGAAAATCTGCAGTTTTCAAGGTTTCTCAGGTATGGACTCATTTTTTTTCTTCTCTTCCTGACCCTGGCATCCACTGCAGAACCACAAGACAAGATTTTAAAGCGCTGCTGAAAACCAGGTGTCGACTGGAGACGGAGCACTTGGGGCCACAGACCTGAAGACTGCTTCCTGTCTCTCGCCGGTTTAGATTCTTCCCTGGAGATGGGCCTCAAAATGGCAGCTGTGATCAAGTTCCAGCAAGATCAGACATTTTAACCCAGTAGGAAAGGGCATATGCCCCAATGGTTTGAGAGAGAACAGCCCGAGGCTCACTGGCAGTTGCTCCAATCCTTCACGCTATCATCGGCCAGTGGACATCACAGCTAGCACTGGAAGAGCCTGTGAAATTACCGAGTTAATGCAGGCACTGGGTCCCCGGGTGCGGAGCTGTGAGGTCCGAGCCTCTGCGGGGAAATCGCGTGTCCGCAGTCCCTTTTACCACCAACTTTTAGGGGCCCTCGCTTTCCCTTTGCGGACAGGTCGGGAAACAGCGCTGCTGTGAACCAACGGTCCTCAAGTGCTGAGGTCCACGCTGCCTGAGGTGTACAGAGCTGGGACAAGTTCATCCGTCCACAGTCGCCTAGCAGGCAGCCATGACAAGACTTACTTGGCGCGAATTACAAGGAAAACCAAGAACCACTTTAAAAAAAATATGCCCAGGACCTAAAGTGAAGTTACCTCAGTGGAGCTGTGGGGAGCTCGGGGCTCGCCAGAGGAAGTTAGGGACCGGGATGTCGGCCCCCGGGGCACGTGGGGGCCAAAAGTTAGGGGGCGGTGGGGTCTGGTCGAGGGGTCGCGAGCACACTTTCTCTCCGATTGGCGGAAGCCTTCAGACTTTTCTTTATGGCGTCACCGAGTACCTGCCTGTAGAAAGGCTCCGGCTCCGTGACGTCACGCCCCACTGACCAATGAACGACCCGAGCCTGCGGGCCCCGAGGAGGGTTGTGGGCCCTTCTTTTTGTGAATGAAGCTCCACGGAACATCCCTCCTGGGGGGTCCCCGGGAGCCGCGGCCCGCAGAGCTCGGACGCCTTGGCAGCAGCGTCTCTGGCCGCCGAGGACGCGCGCTCCCCCCGGGCAGCCCCAGCCGCCGGCGCCAGCTGCGGGGCCCCCCGGGCGCGGGCGGCGGCAGGACGCGCAGGCCCCCGAGCGGCCTCGGCCGGGCAGCCAGGCCATGGTCGTGGTCCCCTGACGGGCCGCGGCCGCCCAGATGAAGCGTAAGAGCGAGCGGTGCTCGGGTTGGGCCACCGCGCCCCCCTGCTCGCGCCGCAGCTCGTCCACCTCGCCCGGCGTGAAGAAGAGCCGCAGCTCCACGCCGCAGCCGCTGCCCTCCCTGGACCAGCAGGACGACCTGTATCTGGACATCACCGGTGAGCCAGCGGCGTCGCGCCGCGCCCCACGGGCCACCACACCCCCTCCGGCTCGCACCGCCCGCGGCCGCCCCCCCTGCCGCCTGGGCCGCAACTTTCCGTGCTCCGCAGCCCCCGGCCGAGGGGTCACCTTTCTGCGCGGCGGGCGGCAGCCCGGGCCCGGGCCCGGGCCGCCCGGATCCCTGCTCTAGGCGTCCTGGCCAGCGCAGGTCCTCACCCGGCCCGAGCCTCCCCGAGGGCGCCGATCGCCGCTGGGCCCGTGGCCCCACCGCGCTGCGCCGTAGGAATGCATGGCATCCCGCCGGTCTTGTCCCCCTGCCCGTCCCCGCGCCCTCGCGCCCTTCTCGGGAACCCCTGCCGTCCCTCCCTGGGCTCGGAAAAGAAGGTGTCTCGTCGATGGCCGCGGAATCGGTCCGTGTGCTGGACGCCCAGAGGTGTCACTTTTGAGAAAGCCCTGCAGCCCCGGGAGGCAGCGCAGCAGCCCTCGGGAGCGGTTTCTCCCGGTGTTACAGGTCTTGAAGACCAAAGAAATCCAGGTTGGCCCCGCCGCAGCCGCTGGCCTGCTGCTGTCGACGCGTTGCCCTCGGTGGGCTGGACGCGGAAACGCGCTGTCGGCGGCGTGGCCCCCTGGGGCCCAGGGAATTGGCTGTTTGCTGTGGCGCGGGTTGTTCTCCACCTGTGGGGTTTTAAGAAACGGTTTCCCCGCCCTTGGCCTTGGACATTGCCAGGTGGGCTGGAGTGGTGACAAACATTCGTTTAGGAAGTGTTCACACAAGCACAGGAATTTAGTAGAATATTTTCTTCTAAATATTCTAGATTGTTAGACAGCTGGAAAGTCAGATCCATTTTAAAGGAAGCTGAGAGGAAAGGGAAGACTTCTAACGGTTTGAAAAGGGAAGAGGAAGGGGTTGCCTTCGGTACCTGTCCCTAACTGTCTAGGTGCCCTGGGTCACTGGACGTAAAGCCAGTTTTACCCAGCCTAAGGATTTAGGTCCTTCTGAGGAGTGTATGCTGATAGGAGTCTACGCATCCTCTCTGGGGTTTCTTACTTGGACACCTTAGAAGGAGCTTTGCTTGGGGATATTTAATATGGGGTTGAGTAAGAAACCCTCAATTCTAAATGTACACATGAATATATAGAGAAAAGTTGGTCTCAGAAGCACAGGAAGGTCCTGTAAATGTAACTAACTAATGTTGCCAAATTCTAGTGGGTCTTTTCAGAAATAGCCTGGGCATGCACACATGTATCTTTTCTCGGCAAAGCCACTGAGGGATGGCATACCACCAGCTTTTACATTGTTCTGTTGTTCTTAGCACAATGCTTGCTTCCTATTGTGGCTTCCAAAGCTTCGTGTGATTTTAATTGCTACTTAGGCCAAAGTGTGTATGGTTTTAAAGGATAAAACTATATAAAAAGTTCATGGATTTAGCTGCATTTATAGATTTAGATGTTTTATGAATTTAGTTCTTTGTTGAAGATTTAGGTGGCTGTTTTCAATGGTGGAAATTGTTGGGTGGTACTGAAGCTTGATTTACCTTGTGGGTGCTAGGTAAGCTCTCTAGCACTGATCTACAACCCCAGCAAAAAGATTTTTTGACAGCAAAGCCAGTGGAGTAAATCCTCCTCTCTGGTGGAGATAAATGTAAAGTGCCAAGGAACCCATCAAGGAATTAACCTTAGAAAATGTCAACAACAATCAAAGTAGCGTTCAATTGCCAGCCCTTCTGATGGAGGGACACAGGCTCATCGTAATGTACTAGCTCCAGGGGAACAAGGCTTGTAGCCCCTCCATGATAGTTTCAGCTTCCTGGGGAGGGGGGTAGGACTTAAAACTGCCTATTTCTATGTGATTTGCAAACAAATTATAGTAACTTTGTTTTGAATACACAATATAGGTAACCAGGGCAAGGTTGGATCTCACTGAGTAGTCTACCATAGCCTTAAACTAGTCATCTTCCTGCCTTGGCCTCTTCAGTGCTGAGGTTATAGGCATCAGCTTCCCTATTGACTGGATAGTGATTTTAGATGCAGAGATCAGATTACTTTTTACTTTCATTTCTTCTGATAGTGGTGGCAGTGAAGGAGGGACACTTAAGGTTTTGTGGGTAGCAAATGGTCTCTTCATTTTCAACTTGCTTTTCTCTGACAATGCTTTCTTTTTTTTTTTCTCTTTGTCTTTTTGAGACAGGGTCTCCCTGTAGCTTCAGCTGCCCTGGAACTCCCTATTTAGACCAGGCTGGCCTTGAACTCACAGAGAATCACCTGCCTCTGCCTCCCGAGTGCTGGGATTAAAGGCATGTGCCACCATGCCAGGTTTACAAGGGAATATATATATATAGTCTTTTTGAGACAGGGTCTCCCTGTAGCTTCAGCTGCCCTGGAACTCCCTATTTAGACCAGGCTGGCCTTGAACTCACAGAGAATCACCTGCCTCTGCCTCCCGAGTGCTGGGATTAAAGGCATGTGCCACCATGCCAGGTTTACAAGGGAATATATATATATAGTCTTTTTGAGACAGGGTCTCCCTGTAGCCTCAGCTGTCCTTAAAAAAATAGTACGTGTAGCCAGGCATGGTGACGCTCACGTTTAATCCCAGCATTCGGGAGGCAGAGACAGGAAGTCAAACAATACCAAATGAGATATAAATATTTTGTTCTTTTTAAAAATCCGTATTTATAAAAAAATATTTATTTATTTATTTATTTATTTATTTATTTATTTATTTATTTATTTATTTATGTTTGTCAGTGCATTTTTATGTTGCCATCCCCTTGGGCCACAGTGCAAGTGTGGAGGTCAGAGGACAACTTGAGGAAGTTTGTTTTCTCCTACCACTATGTGGGTTCTAGGAATTGAACTCAGGCCATCAGTCCTGGCTGCAAGCACTCCTGTTAGCTGAGCCATCTCTGTGGCCTCAGGAAACTCTCTCTCTCTCTCTCTCTTTCTCTCTCTCTCTCATCTCATTATGTAGTCCTGGCTGGCCTAGAACTCCCTATGTAGACCAGGCTGGCTTTGTTCTCACAGAGATTCACCTGCCTCTACCTCTCCAGTGCTGGGATTAGAGGTGTGCTCAGTGGTATCCTATTGAATGGCTGAATCATGATTTATTTAGTTATAGTAAGTGGGGACCTGGGAATGCGATAAGTACAAATGGCTGCAGAGGCATCAGTGTAGGGTCTGCATACAAGCGTGATTGGGTTAATAGGCTGAGTTTCTGGAAGTGAAAATGCCAGGTCAAAATAAACATGGATGAGCCTCTCACTGTGTGCCTGCTTTTTGTGTGGATGTGCTTTTTAGTATCTTTCGATGCATAGGTAGGAGTAGAATTGTTGGGTTGAGTGGTAACTCTGCATTTTACATCTCTGAGGGACTGTCAGACTCTTCCAGAGTGCATACACTATTAGCTTGTCTACCATCAATGTGCCAATAATTTCTATATTCTTGCCAACATTTGTTACTGAATTGGGAAGACTTTTTTGTAAGACTTGGTTTGTAAAATTAATGTATGCTTTATTTTTTTCTTTATTTCTTTTTCTTTTTTTGCCTGTTCTGCTCTGTAAGTTTTATTTTTATTTTCACATAGCTCAGGCTTGCCTCAAACTTGCTATGTAGCTGGGGCTGACTTTGAAATTCTGATCCTCCTGCTGTGCTGGGATTATA
The DNA here is from genome assembly GCA_009823505.1 of Rhizomys pruinosus. Taxonomy (NCBI): domain Eukaryota; kingdom Metazoa; phylum Chordata; class Mammalia; order Rodentia; family Spalacidae; genus Rhizomys; species Rhizomys pruinosus. The sequence goes on along the minus strand of VZQC01009601.1, from coordinate 2,492,425 downwards.
GGAATGCATCATCATGCCTGTTTTTTCATGCCTGGTTTTTTTTTTTTTGGGGGGGGTCTTTTTGAGACAGGGTCTCCCTGTAGCTCTGGCTGTCCTGGAACTCACTCTGTAGACCAGGCTGGCCTCGAACTTACAGAGATCCGCGTGCCTCTGCCTCCCAAGTGCTAGGATTAAAGGCGTGTGCCACCATGCCCGGCTCATGCCTGGTTTTATATGGTGGTGGGAATTAACTAAGGGCTTCATATGTGCTAGGCAAGCGCTCTACTAGTTGACCTACATTCCCCAGCCTCCCAATCCTTCCCCTCCCCTCCAAATCTCTTGACATTTTTATAAGAATCTTTTATTTTATTTTATATTTTATTTTATTTTGGCCTTTTTGAGATGAATCCCCCTGTAGCCCTGGAACTCACTATGAAGACCAGGCTGGCTTGAACTCAGATAGATCCACCTGCCTCTGCCTTCTAAGTGCTGGGATTAAAGGCATGTGCCACCACACCCAGCACCTATTTAATTCTTAAAGTGGATTCCTGCAGGTACCAGGGTATGTGATGTGTGGTGTTTCATATGGAATGTTTGTGCCTATTTCTCTGTTGCCATTTCCTGCTCTGTGATCACTCTTCTGTTGTTTAGGGTCTTGCTATACTGTACTGGGGATTTACTCTTACCAGAAGGAGATTACTTAATAGGGATTTAATTCCCACCCCAATCCAATCAGGTATTTTTGTTTTGTTTCTAACTTCAGCTGTATTCCTGGTATACTAAGCTCCTGAAGACAGGTTAACAGTGTAATTAAAGCTGCTGAGACCCTGAATAGACACCAGAAAGAGCTATTACTAATCAGGGAAGCAAGGAGCAAAGGGGACGTGAGGAGGGTTTCCAATGGATTGAAAACTAGATAACATAAAGTCGGAGAAATACCAAGAGGGAAAATTGTGGAACACAGGCAGGAATTTGATTTCCCTCCGAACTCCATGGTGCCAGAGTTTGTCAACTTTATGCATTTATTTCTTTTTTTTTTTTTTTTTTTTTGTTTCTTTTCAAGATAGGGTCTCCCTGTAGTCCCAGCTGTCCTGGAACTCACTCTGTAGACCAGGCTGGCCTCGAACTCACAAAAGATCCTTCTGCCTCTGCCTCCCGAGTGCTAGGATTAAAAGCATGCGCCACCACTCAATTTTTGCATTTCTTAAACAGGGCCTTCCATCAAATGACAGTGCAAATTTTTTTCTTTGTTAATAAGAAGAGTGTCCCTCCTTCAGAAAGAACAACCTCTTCCTCCTCTTTCTCTCTCTCTTTTTTTTTTTTAGACAGAGTCGTCTCACTGTGTAGCTCTGGCTGGCTTGCAACTCAAAGATTCATCTGCCTTTGCTGGATTTAAAGGCATGCCCCATTCTACCCAGCTTATATAGTTTTGTCTGAGACAGAGTCAGGCTCAGTATAGCTTTGAACTCAATATGGAGCTAATGGTGGCCCTGCAGGTCTGATCTTCCTGGCTTTACCTGGTTTATGCAGTAAACCCCCAGGCCTTGTCAGGCTGAACAAGTATTCTGCTGACTGAGCTACATTCCCAGCTCCTGCTCCAAATTTCTTTATTATCTCCCTTGAAGTTTTCTGGTGTTTGCCATGAGTTAGCTTTTAGAGGGTTTATTTCATAACAGAATTTATTGGAGAAACTGTAGTTGAGGTCAGGCACTCATTTCGAAGCACTGGTTAACCCTGCAGCACTAATACTAAATAAAATCAACAGGCACCACTGTCCCCTCCTCTTTCTCTTTAGGAGCTTTAAAATTCACAGCAGACATCATTAGACTAGGGAAATTTATTCATTAATTCAAGAAGTATTTATTGAATGCTTACTATGTAAAATCCTCATGCATATTCATTGTTTGCAGTGACAGAAGTATATTTTTCTGTAGAAGAGGAAACGCTATTACACTATTAGCAGAACACTAAGCCAGAGGGGGAAATAAATTCATTTTCATTATTCCATATTGTAGCTAAGGTGACTGAGTTCCAGGAATTGAAACTCATCACAGTATTCAGTGTTCATCTGTCTTCCTGCCTGTGACTTGTTTCTGTACTCTTAAATTCATGGCATCCTGTGAATTTGTTTTCTTGATTTCTGTGCCTGCCTGATTCTTCAGCTTCTCTGCCTCTCATGGTTCATGTTATTTAATCTGCTTTAAATCTTATCACTCTGATATTCCAATATCACATATAGGCAAAAAATTAAGTTTCCAATGCTGTTCAGCCCATGGCCTTAGCGTAGCTGGACATCCAGTGAGGGCAAGTACAGTTACTGCTGCAGGACAGTACCAAAGCTGTGGCACTGCCAGTCTGCACACATGGAGTACTCTGTGTCTTCCATTGGGGACAAATGTCTGCAGTTCCTGTTGGGGTAAGAGAGAGAGCTGAGGCAAGACCGTGCTGTGGGTATTTAGGATGTAGACACAAGGCGTAGGTGCATAGGAATAATTTCTTGAACAATTCTGATTGTCTCTGAGTTGATAGGGAGGTGCTATATGTGTGTGCAGTTCCAAAGTTTTTGTAATATTTATTATTGTGGATGTATGAATGTAGTGTGTGTGTGTATGAGAAGTGTGTGTGGAGAGAGAGAGAGAGAGAGAGAGAGAGAGTTGGTGTGCATGTGGTGATCAGAGGACAGCTTGGAGAAGTCTGTTGTCTGTTCTCTTCTTTCTAGCCTTGGGCATGGAACTCAGGTTTCAGGCTTGTGCATCAAGCACTTTACAAGTTGAGTCATCTTGCAGGTTCTGTTTATGTGCTTTTCATTTTAAAAATTACATATCTTTATTTGTGTGTCAACAGGCACCTGCCAAGGTGAGTGTGTGGTGATCAGAGGACAACCTGCTGGGGTTGGTTCTCTCTTCCACCAAGTGTGTCCTGGGAGTAGAACTCAGCTCATCTGAGTTTATGAAGCAAGTGCTTTTACCCATCAAACCATCTCAAAGGCCTTATGTGTGTGTTTTAAATAATTTCAAATGACTATCTAGAGATAATGCAACCCTCTACTTTCCTGATGAGGATGCCAACCAAATGCTGGAGATATTGGTGTGGCCAAATCTTTGGTTTCTGCTTGACAAAGACATGCCTACCTGGCTTTTCTTTTTTTCCAACAGAAAAACCCTGCTTTACAGTTGTACATAAATTATTTGGTTGATGGAACATTTACTGCGTGTCCTAATAGGCGCTGGATGAATAGTGTCTGTAAAGTTGAATTTAGAGCTGAAAAATTGCCTACTGAACTTGGACAAATGAGCAAAACAAATATATTATTCAGGTTCTCTACGCGCATGCTGTTTCCCAAATGGATGGTCATTACAGCTCCCAAATCTCCAGATATGTCATTCATCCAACCAATGCATAATGAATGATAGTCCCAAGTGCTAAAAATAGAGCCAGACTTCGTGCCTGGTGGCTCTGCCCTCTTGCAGTTTGTTTTCTGCGTTAATTGACAAAATGGAACGTGGAGGATGAGGGGTAGAGGATGGCCAGGCTGTGCAGTGTGTGAAATCTTTGGGGCCGTTTTTTTGAAGGGTAGGTCCTGTCAGGCCAAGTTGGTGGGAGGCTTAAGGACTCAGGGAAACCTTACTTGGTCCCTGCCTCTGGCTGGGAAGAGCACAGAGGATTGTTCCTAACCTTTTGGAACCTCTATTCTGTGTGCCACAGATTTGCCGGGAAAATGAAGTGAAGGGGATGTGTGGGAACGTGTGTGGCCTGGTGCTAAGATGCTGAGGGTTGCAGCTACATGGTGCTCCTGGGTTACCCTGGTGACAGTGGTAGGGTGGCCAGGGGAAGGTCACTAGGCTGGAAGGCTCCTCCCAGCGGAGAAACACACCACAGTGCATCAGGGAATCCAGTGCACTTCCACTGCTGACAGCTCCCTGGCCGCTGGTGCTGCTGGCGTTCTGCCTGAGCATCCTTAACCCTTCAGAAGCACGAGGGTTGTTTTTTTAGACTGTAAGAGCATCAGCAGTACACCAAAGCTCTGACTTCATTCTTGAGCTATTCTGTTTTGTCCTCATTACCCTGAAGGTTGCTCATTTTAGGTGCGTGTGAGGGAAAAGGTATAGGAATTAAACAAATACATGATGTTCCTTCTTGAGCCAACGACCGTTTTTTTTTTGAATGATTAATTTCAAGCTTGAGTATACCCTAGTCTGTCTGTTTTAAACAGTAGTTAACAGTTTGGTCCTGGTATTGCCTATTTATTGTTAGGCCAGGCCTTTCATAAATTACTTTTTTGGAAATCAGATTGCCTTCAGAAGCCCTTCTATGTTTTGTAGGTAGCGCAGACCCAAGTTATATGGAAGAGTGGGAAGTTGGATAGAAACAGTTCATCTTAGAGGGTTGTTTTGTTGTTGTTGTTGTTTGTTTGTGGGGCATGGTAGCACATGCCTTTAATCCCAGCACTCAAGAGGAAGAGGCAGGCAGATTTCTGTAAGATCAAAGCCAGACCTAGCAAGTTCCAGGCCAGCAGGGGCTAAAGGGAGACCCTGTCTCAAAAAAAAAAAAAAAAAAAAGCAACCAATTTTTTTTAAACCTACTGAGTCCCCTCTCTGCCCCCCCATAATGTCTTAAATCTGTGTCTTTTTACTATGAAAGTTAATTTCAGTAGCTAGTATTTTATTTTCCTTTCTACCCTAGCTACAGAATATTTTTCATCCAAGTAAATCCTTTAAGATCTTTTCTATTGAGATTATCTTTTTATTTTGAGAGAGAGAGGAAAAAAAACAACTAGACAAGATTGCTTGTGTGAGCATCTGAAAGCCATTTGTTGCCAGTCAGGTAAGTAGGTGCAGGGCTTGTTTAGGAAAATGTGGAGAGACTGGTTTGAGATAGACCTGATAGGAGCTAGCCAGTCCCACCTCCCCCGATATTGTTTCTTTACAGTAACCTTGTTTTTTAAGCTTCCAAAGTTATTTGTTTAGTTTCTAGGTTTTTTGTTTGTTTTTTTTGTTTTGTTTTGTTTTTCTTTTTGAAACAGGGTCACCCTGGAGCCCCAGCTGGCCTGGAACTCCGTATGTAGACCAGGCTGGCCTTGAACTCAGAGATTCACCTGCCTCTGCCTCCCAGAGTGCTGGGATTAAAGGCGTGCCCCACCACTTCTGGCCTAGTTTCTAGTTTTTAAAGATGCCCTGACTTCCAATATTATGCAGAGATTATCAGAGAAAACATTTTCCAAAATAAGATAGATTTTTAAAAAGAAAAACCAACAACGGATTTTGGGTCTGGAGAGATGGCTCAGTGGTTTAAGAGCACTTATTGATCTTGTGGAGAACCCGAGTTCAGTTCTCAGCACCCATCTCGGTTGGCTCAAAACCTCCTGTAATTCCAGCTGCGTTGGATCTGGTGTCTCCTTCCGGCCTCCCTGCCCACCTGCCCACATGTGGTATACGTACACATACTACACATAATTAAAATTTTAAACTCTTTAAAAAAACTTACTTTAACCATCCCAAAGTCAAAGATATATATTTAATTTTTAAAATTTTGTTTATTTGTGTGTTGTTCTGTGGAGTCAATTTTCTCCTTCCTCTGTGTGAGTCTCAGGGATCAAACTCAGTTTATCGTGCTTAATTGCAAGTGCCTTTACCTGCTAAGCCATCTCTCCAGCCCTGAAAGTCAAGGACACTGGAGTGCAATGTGTGCGTCTCATCTGGACTCTGATTGCTATGGGAGTTTTACGCCCTTTTCTCTCTCTTTTTTTCTATAGCTTTTCATGGATACTGCTCCAACAAAGGTATTCAGATCCTTGACTTCTTTACAGTTCTTTCTGATTATTAATAGTAAATTTTAAGCTAAGCTGTGAGTTACGGTTCTTGGTCCTGTTCTTTGCTGTTTGCCTGGCCTCTGTCTAGTCTTAGGAGGCAGAGTCAGCTCTTAAACTGAAGATTCCTTCCAGTGATTTTATGACTTAACCTGAAGTTTGTCTTACTTTGAGAAGAATCTTGGTTTCTGTGTATACATAATACCAACATGGTTTCCAGGATGTTTTATTCAGTTAATTATGAATGCTAAGTGGTGAATATTTTTGGTAATACTAAAATTTGTCTTTTTAAATTGAACTACTTTTGTATGTTCTTACTGAAAGAAAATTTACAATTAACTGTTATAAAAGCTATTTCGTATAGTGGTTCTTCCTACTTGTTCGGCACTTCTGTGTCTACTAGGCATGTTTATAACTTTTTTTTTATTCCATGAGGCAAAAAGGAAATTTCATGAAATGCTAAATTAAATTTGGGGAACAACAAAGTATATGTTATGTTTGGGGGCTAGAAAGGGGAGCATTTGGTCTGGGGATCAATTTCAGGGCCTCATGCATGCTAGGTAAGCACTCTACCACTGAACTACAGCCTAGCCTCCAAATTCCCATCTATCTATCTATCTATCTATCTATCTATCTATCTATCTATCATCTATCTATCTATCTATCTATCTATCTATCTATCTATCTATCTATCTAGTACAGGATCTCACTATGTACCCCCTGGCTGCCCTGGAACTCTCTATGTAGACTTGGCTGGCCTTCAACTCACAGAGATCCACATACATGATTCTGCCTCCTGAGTGCTGGGATTAAAGGTATGGACCACCATGCTCAGCTTTTTTTTAAATTTTTTTTATTTATTTCTTTTTGTATGTGTATGACTGTACTGTCGGCATGTGGGTTTGTGCACCCGTGTCATGCAATGCCGTGGAGGTCAGAAGAGGGTGTCGGATTCCTCTGGAACTGGAGTTCTCCTGGAATTGGAGTTACAGACGGTTCTCAGCCACCATGTGGGTGCTGGGGATCGAACCCGGGTCCTCTGCAAGAGCAATCCGCACTCTTAACTGCTAGGCTATCACTCCAGGTCCTCAGCTTTCTATTTTAATTTTCAAATTTTCCAACTCATTTTAATTCTTCAAATGAGGGAAGTTGGTAAAAGGACAAATCTGAGTCACCCCCATATATGTCATAATTGATACATATATCTGATAAATATTTCAGTTATTTATTTGATTTTTATATATATTTAATTTTATTAATTTTTTTTTTTTTTGGTCTTTTTGAGACAGGGTCTCCCAGTAGCCCCAGTTGTCCTGTAACTCACTCTGTAGACCAGGCTGGCCTTGAACTCACAAAGATCCACCTGCCTCTGCCTCCCAAGTGCTAGGATTAAAGGCGTGTGTCACCACGCCCGGCTAATTTTTAAGGGGGAAAATGAACCTGCTCTTCCAGAAATGAAGGTTTCGGAACTGTAACTAGGGAAAACCTGGAGAGACAGGTCGGTTCCTAGACATCTGTTTGGACACGTCTGAATCGGTCTGAACAGTGAGTGTTAACGTGATCACAAGTTTGGCGGAAGACTGTGTCCTTTCCTGCAAACTTTCTGCGCGGCGCCAGGCGTCCCTGGAGGCTGTGTGGCGGGACACCCGGCCCGGACCCGGGGCCTGGCTTCTCCCGGGTCCCTCGGGCGCAGAGGGGCGCTCGGAGCGCCGCATCCACCAGCGGCCGTTCGCACTTTTCCTTCCCAGGCCTCTCCCACTTCCTTTCCCACCGGTCCCGCCCGCCGGTCCCGGGAGCCGCGCCCCTCGCGGGGTCGCGGCCGCCTTCCCTCGGGACCCAGGAGGAGGATTCCCAGGAGTGTCCGGAGCGCGGCGAGACGGGAAATTGCAAAAGCGCTGGCCCCTCGGCCCTCCCCGCCGCCTTCCCGTAACTCCCGCCTCTGGGTGCTCGCCGGCTGATTCATAGCTGCCGACCCGAGTCCAGTCCGCGTCGGCCCCGCGCGGCGGACGACGTAGCGGCTCGGGAGCAGGTCGCCGGGCGGGTGAGTACCGCCGCCCCGCGCGCCGCCGCCCGCACGGCCTCCGCGCTCGGTCCGCCCCCCCGCCCCCAGCCGCCTCCGCCTCCGCGGGCTCAGAGTCCCAGCGCGGCGCCCCCGAGGCTCCCGCCTCGGCCTTTTGGGTGGCAGGGCGGACTACCTGGGGGTAGCTCTGAAAACCTGAGTGTTCCGCACCTGCTTTAAGCTCATATCCCCCACTCCCACCGCCGCCTCCCGCCGAAGTGGCTGGGGATGTTTGCTGAGTTACATTTCCCGTGGGCGCTTTGGTTTCTCTCCCAAGACTTACGACTTGACAACTGTTCCCGGCCTCTCTCTCCCAACTCCCCTCCTTAACTCCGTAACTCTGACCCAGCAGAGCCATTTTTCTAAAAATCCTCGCGTTCCTCTCCACCCAGGCCCTGGCTTGATGGAGTTAGTGGCGCGATGCTCCCACTCAGGTGAGCGCAGTTAGTGGCTGGGGCAGAAAGCTGTTTGCTAGCCATGTGACTGGAAGTGGCACTGTTTGCTGACAGGGATGCTGGACGCCAAGGGTGGGTAGGTTCTCTAGAAGT
>VZQC01009601.1:2442559-2471106 GCA_009823505.1 Rhizomys pruinosus | reverse complement strand
CCCTCCTCCTCCTCCTCCTCCTCCCTCCTCCTCCTCCTCCTCTTCCCTCCTCCTTCTCTTCCTTCTTCATCTTCTTCTAAATGTGTATGAGTGTATTGCTTGTATGCATTACATGTGCACCCTGTGTTGTTTAGTGCCCACAGAGGTCAGAAGAGGGTTCTGGATTCCCCTGGAGCTGGAATTATGGATGGCTGTTAGCCACCATGTGGGTACTGGGAATCAAACTCCAGTCCTCTGCAAGAATAACCAGTGCTCTTAACTGCTGAGCCACCTCTCTAGCACCCCTCCCCCTCTTGATGTGGTTTCTAGAGATTGAATTCAGGTACCTCAAGGTCCTTAAGCTTGCAAGACAAGCACTTCACTGATGGACATATCTCCCAGCCTTTCCTTTAAAGTGGTTTGTTCGTTTTTGTTTGTTTTGAGCTAGAGCCTGTAGGCCAGGCTGGCCTGGAGCTTAGCATGTAGCCCAAGGGTGTTTTTAGTTTATACTTTTATGATACAATAAAAAGCCTCCCGATAAAGACTGAAGTCCTGTTTCTGTCTTCTATCTCTGTAGGTCGGCACAGCTTCTCTTGATTGCTTGGCCATGCAGGCTGATACACAGCAGCTTCCTCCCAGCTGCTGGACTCTGTGCCAGAGCAAGGAGTGCTGGGGAAGGGGGAGTATTTCAATCAATAGCTGAATTCCTGTGCTTCGGTCTCAGAGCTCAACTGGCCAGAATTAATCAGATGGTCCCATCCAGCAGTGAGGGGGCTGAACACGTTAGGCAAGGAGCCAGATATATTTGGCAAATAGCTTTAGTGACTACCACATTTAGCTTTTCAGACTGGTTGATATCTTATGTGCATTCATAGATATCATTGTAGAGATTTGACATCAAGATAAACACTGTGAAATACTGTTAGATGTTTCCTTTTCTCCCAATCTATTACAGAATTCTCATTACCATAAAGAAATATATTTCTAAACGTGGGCATCTGTCAGTGGAAGCATATTGTTCTGTCGTACAGATGTGTAGAGTTCTCTGCTGAGACAATATAAATTTCCCATGAAATTGGATACTGCTTTTAGGAGAATGTGTAAGATTTCTCTAGCTATGGCAAGTGTTACCTTTGTGGACTGTAGGCTGTAAACATGGCTCTTTTTAGAATTCCAGAATACTGGTTCCTGGGGCTGGAGAGATGACTTATCAGTTAAGAGAGTTTGTTGCTCTTGTAGAGGATTCAAGTTCGGTTCCCAGCACCCATGTGAGCCCACTCACAACTACCTATAACTTCAGCTCCAAAAGATCTGACAGCCTTTTCTGGCCTCCACAACTATCTTCATGTATGCGTTCTACACATACACATACAGATATACAGACACATTAACAATAAAATTAATCATAGAGTACTGTTTCCTATGTTTTCTTCTTAAAACCTTTTTCTTTATTATTTTATGTGTGTGGATGCTTTTCCTGTATGCATATATATAAGTGCACACATGTGTGCAGTTTATTACTCTTTTCTTTCTTTTTTTAAAATTTTATTTATTTTCTATGTGTATGAATATACTGTCTGCATGTAGGCCTGTGCACCCGTGTTGTGCAATGCTGCTGAGGTCAGAAGAGGATATCAGATTCCCCTGGAACTGGAGTTAAGGACGGTTCTCAGCCACCATGTGGGTGCTGGGGATCAAACCCAGGTCCTCTGCAAGAGCAGTCAGCACTCTTGACTGCTAGGCCATCTCTCCAGCCCCTACTCTTTTCTTTCATAAAGCAACCCCTTATCTTCATAAAGCAGCCTTTTAGTGCTGAGGATTAAGCCCATGTCCTTGCTCATGACAGGCAAGTGCTTTGTATCTGCTCTATTTCCAGGCCCGTGAGGTTTTTGGTGGCAAGGTCTGCCTGTAGTCCAGCTGGCCTGGAACTCACTATGTAGACCAGGCTGGCCTTGAACTCAGAGAGATCTGCCTGCCTCTGCCTCCCGAGTGCTAGGATTAAAGGCGTGCACCACCACACCCGGCTTCCCATAGGATTTTATACTTTTTGGTAGGTAGGTTCTGGTTCTGACTAGCCCAGATCCCTGCACTTTTCCTCCCCTGCAGATTTCATTTTTCATGTTTTTTAAAATATATTTGCATAAAATGGATTTGAAAAATAGTAATAAACAATTTTTTATTTTGAAATAATAATGTATTTGCAGAAAAGGTACGGAGGTCTCTTGTTACCAACATTGGGTATGGAATAATGTTAATTAACCTTCAGACTTTATTGGGATTTGTTCAGGTTTTTCATTAATACCTTTTTTCTCTTCTTGGATGCCATATTGGACTAAATTGTAATTTTTAAATTATTTTATTTTATGTGTATGTCTGTATTCCCTGCATGTACGTAAGAGCATCTGTATTGTGCAATGCCCTCAAAGGTCAGAAGACGGCATTGGATCCCCCACAACCGTAGTTATAGATGGTGGTTAGCCATGTTGTGGGTGCTGGAAATCGAACTCCTGCCTTCTGCAAGAGCGGCTAATGTTCTTAACCACTGAGCTCTCTCTCCAGCCCCAAATTTATTATTTTTATTATTTTTTAACAGGAAGGTAGCTTTTCAGAATAACACAAACCATTGACCAAAAAGTAATCCCTTCACCTCTTTTTTTTTTTCTTTTTCTTTCTTCTTTTTTTTCTTTCTTTGGTTTTGTTCCATTGGTCAACAGGTCTGTTTTTGTGCTAGTACCAAGCTGTTTTTATGACTATAGCTCTCTAGTATAGTTTGAAGTCTGGTCATTTACCTCTTATAAAACCCCCAGAAGCTGTTGAGAAAGGACAGGCGGTTCTGAGCCAGTGTTTCCTCTACGCATTCTGTGTTTTTGACGCAGGGTCTCATGCATTCCAGCCTGACCTTAAACTTGCTCAGTAGCCAAGGGTGGCCTGGTATTCCTGGCCCTCCTGCCACTACCTCCCCGGGCCTGGCTCGTAGGTGTTTGGCAGCACACCGTGCCTGGCTCTGACTCCTCAGTCTTTTTTTTTTTTATAGCTATGTAGAATCTCACTTTGTAGTGCTCACAGCATCTTTTCTTACACTCTTACTGATATTCTTTTGGATTGTTTTCATTTTGGTTGCCGTCAACCAACATGGTACAAACATCTTTTCACATATGTTTGGATGCGTATAGGGAATTTCTGAGTTAAAGTCACATTGGTAATTTATAATTTTGATGGAAGCGATACCAATTGCAATGGTTAGTTTTTTGGGTTTTTTTTTTATTTTGTTTTTAAAAATATTTAAAAATATTTATTTGTTAGCCGGGCATGATGGCGCATGCCTTTGATCCTAGCACTCAGGAGGCAGAGGCAGGCAGATCTTTGTGAGTTCAAGGCCAGCCTGGTCTATAGAGCGAATTCCAGGACAGCTGGGGCTACAGGGAAACCTGTGTCAAAAAGACCAAAAAGAAAATTATTTGTATGAGTGTTTGCCCATCTGTATGTAAATGCATGCATGTCATGCAGTGCCCTTGGAGGCTGTAAGATGGTTGTTAGTTGTCATGTGGGTGCTGGGAGCAGAAGCCAGTTCCTCTGGAAGAGCAGCCAATGCTTGTAACCACTGAGCCATGTCTCCAGCCCAGAATAGTGCACTGGAACTCCTGGAGTTACAGATTATTATGAGTCTCCATGTGGGTGCTGGAAACCAAACCCAGGTCCTCTGCAAGGGCAGGAAGTGCTCTTAACTGCTGAGCCCCGTCTTTGGCCCCCCGTTATGATTAGTTTAAATTGTCAAATTGAGCCTCAATGAGGGATTGTCTAACATTGGGTTGCCCTTGGGAATGCCTGTGGGGGATTGTTTTAATCAGTGTAAATGATGTGGGAAGACTCAGCCCTTGGTAGCAGCACCATTCCCTGGGCAGGCGTCATGGACTGTAGAAAAGTGGAGAAACCTAGCTGATCAAAAGCAAGCAAGCATGTATGCCTTCTTTTCTCTGCTCTTGACCGGATGTGATGTGACTAGCTGTTTGAAGTTCCTGCTTTGACTTCCCTGTGATGATGGACTATAACCTGGAATTGTAAGCTCAAACTTTTGTTCCCTAAGCTGCTTTTTGTCAGGGTATTTTATCACAGCAACAGAAGTGAAACTAGAACCCCAGTTGACAGGTCCACTAGCAGGAGAGTGTGTTACTCAACTTCAACTTTTACCATTCTAACAGATGCAAGCTAGTCTCATCGTCGTTTTTGTTTGTATTTCTCCCATGAATATGGGTTGAGTTTATGAATCTGGCTCATTTTTTGTTTTTTGTTTAAGTATGCTGTTGTTTTCAATTTTTTTTCAAGTGCTGGGGATTGAACATACTAGACAAAAGTGGTCTGCCACTGAGCCACATCCCCAGCTTATTTCCAGTTTTTCTTCATTAGGCTCTTTTCAGTATTAAGGGAAAGAACCTATGGTAAACTAAAAATAAACTGGCATTATGGAGAGTTGTTGGCTTCCTTGTGGGTGCTGGGATTCGAACCCGGATCTTCTGCAAGAGCAGACAGTGCTCTTAACCACCAAGCCCTCTCTCCAGGCCTTGAATAAAAAATTGGGGTGACACATGGCGGCCGAGAACCGTCTGAAACTCCAATTCCAGGAGAACTCCAGTTCCAGGGGAATCCGACACACTCTTCTGACCTCCGCAGCATTGCACAACACGGGTGCACAAACTTGCATGCAGACAGTATATTCATACACATAGAGAAATAAAAAAGAAATTAAAAACTAAAAAAAAAAAATTGGGGTGAGGTAGGCTCTATTTTATCTTACATCTCCTAGGTCACACACAGTTCATCACTGAAGGAAGTCAGTAACTTGGGGCAGGAACCTGGAGGCAGGAGCTGAAGCATGGTCAATGGAGTACGGCTTAGTAGCTTGCTCCTCTGTCCTGTGCTCAGCCTTCTTTCTTAAACAATACAGGACCCACCTCCCCAATGGTGGCACTGCCCACAGTGGGCTGGGACCTCCCACGTCACTCAACAAGCAAGAAAATGTCTGGCAAACACATCCACAGCCAGTCTAGTGAATTTCCTCATTTGAAGTTTCCTTTTCCCTGGTGTGTCAAATTGAAAATTGAAACTTGATAGCACATCCCTTAAGGTGCCTCTGTCAGGCATTTTAGTCAGAGTGATGAAAAGTAACGAAGACCCCCCCACAGAAAGTATTACCTTGCTTAAAATGATCAAAGTGTGGAGGACCACAGTATTGTGAATTGTTAAAATTACCCTGCTTGCCTGTTTCAAAAGAGAGGTAAAAATAGTTGTTCTTACATTTTGCATTCCCATCAGACATCTCCCAGTTGGCCCCTTTCCTCCATGTCCCTCCCTTGCCTGGTTTTCCTCTCTTTCACATTCTTTTTCGCTCATCTCTGCCATCTTCCCATGCCGTCTTCCTCTTCTCTGTAGAAAGTATTACACTACAGTAGAAGGTTCATAGTGTGATAGTTCTGCTTGAGCACTGACTCTACTACTTTATTAGTCTGGTCCTTCATATTTAATCCTTCAGAGCCTCAGTTTCCTTATTTGTAACAGGTGTAGTGTTTTCCACCTAATTTCTTTTGAGAATTTCATACATGCATATACTGTGTTTTGATCAAGTCCACTTCCCTTTCCCTCCTCGCCTTGAAAAACTTTTAAAGGAACAATATGTTACACATCCTTGGCTAATGGTAGAAATCTGTGCATTTTTATGGATTTTATGGGTTTTGTTTGTTTTAGTTAGTTTGAGGCAGGGTCTCATGTGGCTCAGGCTAGCCCTGAACTCCCTATCTAGCCAAGATGACCCTTGAGCTCCTGATTTACCTCTGCCTCCCAAATGCTGGGAACATGGGCATGTGCCACCAAGTCTGGCTCGTTTACTAATTTTCCCACTTGTAATCTACTCTACTAAGGATATAGACACACTTTTGTTTTCAGATGGCTGCTTAATAGTATTACTTATGCTATCTGCCTTCCTTTATCATTTGATCTCTTTTTTATTTATTTTTTAAGACAGGCTCTTGTTTTAGAGCTACACTGGCTTGAAAATATATCTCTTCTCCTAAGGGCTATGATCACAGGTGTGCATCACCTCACTGGGCCCTGATTTGTCGCCTTTATCTGTATTACATTCTATATATATTACATATTGTACTCCATTTATACATTTCATGTGGGTTTAGTTTATTTTTGCCGTCCTACGTGTTGCTGTGATAAAATATTTGATGGAAGCCACTTAAGGGAGAAAGAATCTATTCTGGCTCAGGTCAAGGGTGCAGTCCCTTACGGAAGGGGAGTCAAGATGGTGGGTTCTTGAGGGAGCTGATCATATCACATCCACAATTTCTGGAGCCAAAGCATAATGAATTCTAGTACTCATCTCACTTTCTCCACTCTTGTACAGTCCAGAATCCCAGCCAGTAAAAGAGACCACCCTCAGTGGTGGGCCTTCCCACTCAGTTAAGGTAATCAGGATAATCCCTGTAGTAGGCATGCTCCAAGTCCCATCTCTCAGGTGATTCTAGAGTCTGTCAAGATGATAATAACACTAAATGTCTTAATTACTATCCCATTGTACATGTTTCATTTTGTTTTTGTCTTTTTGAGACAGGGTCTACCTGTAGCCCCAACCTTCCTGGAACTCACTATGTAGACCAGGCTGGCCTTGAACTCACAGAGATCCACTTGCCTCTGACTTCTGAGTGCTAGGATTAAAGGCAAGCACCACCACACCCAGCCCTCAGCCATTCTTATTTTATTCTTGCTTCTTTTCCCAAGGGTTCAACTTGTCCATTCTATAAATAAACAAATAAAAATACTGCTAATTACTTTTATAAATAAACTAAGGAAAAACAGTCTTAGCTAAAAATAAGATAAATCTTGCTGTTGCTAGTATTATAAGTGGGATTTTCCTTCCTTCATCTTTTATCTTACAGATGAACCATTTTCCAAATACTTAATTGAACTTCTATCCTAGAATACATTAAAATATAGAATAGCTTGTGTAACCCCTTCTCATGCTGGAGCCTGTCTCTCAGGGTGACCTAAGTGGTTCCAAGCCAGGACCACTCATATCTGGCTCAGAATAAACTGTTACTCTCCTTTGAGTAAGTCCATTTCGCGCAGTGACAGTCTTCTTAGTTTTTAAGTTTAGTATGTTTAAAAAAAATTTTTGTTTACCTGACTCCACATTGCCCTCCCTAGGTCTAGAAGGTAGAAGAAGCTTCTTAGAACTTAAAAACCTTATAAGAAGACTGTCACTGCAAGAAATGGACTTACTCAAAGGAGAGTAAGAGATAGTTTATTCTGAGCCAGATATGAGTGGTCCTGGCTTGGAACCACTTAGGTCACCCTGAGAGACAGGTTCCATGATGAGAAGGGGTTACATGAGCTATTCTAGTGACAAAAGGTGGGAAGGAGGCAGGTGGGGAGCCTCCACTATAGGCCTCAGACATCTTAGCTCTGTTAAGTTGAAACATCCCAAAGATTTTCCTGATAGTTGAAAGGATGTTAGGTCACATACAGGGATGGGCAATAAATGGCTATTAAGGGGACTAAAGATAGCCCAAGATAACTCGGCTTTGCACCTGCAGCATTGCAGTTCTCACCCCCACGGAAGTTCTAATCTGCCATACATAACCTTCTTGTGTGTGTGTGTGTGTGTGTGTGTGTGTGTGTGTGTGTGTGTGTGTATGTACATGCACATGCACATATGGAAGCCCGAGGTTGAGGTTGGTGTTAGGAATCATCCTCAATCATTTTTTTTTTTTTTGAGACAGGAACTCTGTATGTAGACCAGGCTGGCCTTGAACTCACAGAGATCTGCCTGCCTCTGCCTCCCGAGTGCTGGGATTAGAAATGTGTGCCACCATGCCCACCCTCAATCATTCTTAAATTTTATTCATTGAGGCAGGATCTCTCAGGCAAGCCCAGAGCTTACCCATCTCACTAGCCATCTTGCTCTGGAGATCCCTTGTCTCTGCCTTGTGAGGCTGGAATTACATGAGGCCACCGCCCATGTTGGCCCAGCATTTATGTGGGTTCTAAGGATCTGAGCTCCATCCAGTCTTCATGCTTGTGTGGCTAGTGCTTAGCCCAGCCCTGGAGATGCTCACTCATAGTTTGTTTTTTGTTGATTAAAATGTATATATTGTTTTAGGTCTTTTCATTTTAATAAAACTGCTGAAAGTAATACTAATAGTCTTATTTGGCTATATATTTGTTTGGTGGGGTTCTTTTCGGGGTGGGGGGAGTTTTTGAGACAGGGTCTCATGAATTCCAGCCTAGAGTTGCCAGCCTCAGACTTGCTGTGTAGCTGAAGGTGACCTTGAACTTCTGATTTTCCTGTCTCCTTCTCCCAAGTGCTGGGACTACAGGTGTGACTATGACTCCTGCTTTGATGTGGTGCTGGACTTTGTGTGGTGTAGGCAAGTACTATATCAACTGAGTTACATCCACAGCCCTAGGCATATGTTTTTGAACTCTGTAGAGTAAGTTAACAGTGATTATATTTCAGTGAAGATTTTACTTGAGGAATGAATAGGAATTTGCTTTTAAAAACTTAATAGCAGGGGCTGGAGAGATAGCTCATTAAGAGTGCCAACTGCTCTCTTGCAGAGGACCCGGGTTCGATCCCCAGCACCCACATGGCGGCTGAGAACCATCTGTAACTCCAATTCCAGGAGAACTCTAGTTCTAGGGGAATCCGACACCCTCTTCTGACCTTCTAGGCATTGCACAACAGGGGTGCACAAACCTATATGCAGACAGTACATTCATACACATAAATAAATAAATACGCCGGGTGTGGTGGCCCACGCCTTTAATCCTAGCACTTGGGAGGCAGAGGCAGGTGGATCTTTGTGAGTTCAAGGCCAGCCTGGTCTACAGAGTGAGTTCCAGGACAGCTGGGGCTACAGGGAGACCCTGTTTCAAAAAGACCAAAAATAAAAATAAAAATAAATAAATAAATAAACCAGCCTGGTCTACAGAGTGAGTTCCAGGACAGCTGGGGCTACAGGGAGACCCTGTTTTGNGTCTGGCCTTCACTCATCTTTCCGTTGTTTGGCCGCCTCTACACTCTCTTCTCGCCTTCCCCCCGCCCCCCTCCACGGCACGTGCCGCGACCCCTTCCCTCCGCGTGGGAGGGACACCTTCACGCATATCCATCTTGACACTTTACTTGCTTTTCGCATTCCACCACTCAAGAAAACCGCACACAACTTACCCCTCAGATCGATGGTAGTCCCGGTACGACCTGCACCGAGACTTACAGGTTGAGAGATGCGCGAGGATTGCGCTCTGCGAAGAAACCCCTTTCCGACGGTTCAACACCATTTAATCCTTCAGGCAAAATGCCACTCCACCCCCACCCACGATCTCCCTCTTACTCCAACCGGCCTGGCTATGATTGACACGTGACACAAACATGACTTCCCCACTTGCTGTTGCGGCAGGTTGTTCCCTGGCCCCCCCTCATTTCGCGAGTTTACTTTCTGTGTTGGTTGGGATGCACTCTACAGCCCCCTCTGGAACTCCGCGCGGTTACTTTGTAAGTCGTGGACTGCAATGCCCCCCCCCTATTTGCCCAAGTGACTCCCTCCTATAGGCCTTGTCCTCTGGCGTTAGGGTATAGGTGTCGCCGCGCCCCCTGTAGTTTTTGGTCCCCCCAGCTAGCAGTTTTGCGTAACAATCTTCTTCCTCTTGCCCCCTTTTTTCCTTTCCATGGCGCATTTGTACAAGCCTCCCCCCACCATGCCTTGCGTCATTCTCCCCCCTCCCTTTTGTTTTTCCCTCGCCCCTCTATCTTTTGTCACCCTCTTCTGGTGGTTTTTTCCTTTCTTCTGGATTATTTCTTCTTTTTCTTCTTTTTCCCTCCTTTTCCCCTTTTTTCTTTTTTTTTCTTATAGTTGTTCATATTCTGCTCCTCCCTCTTGGTCCTCTTTATTTTAGATCTATTGCTTTATTTATTACGAGACCCCTCCCTGTTGTACTGCATGCTCCTATTTCCATCCCCAGGGCTCCTTCTTTTTCTCTGTCCTTCTTGGTCTTGCCTCTTCCCCTTCCCTGTCCCTTACACTCCCCGGGCCCGTCTCTTCTTGGCTTTTTTCCAGTGTCATTCCTCATGTCACGCACAGGATCCCTTCTTTCCTTTTCCCTCAAGCCCCCTTTCTTTCTTTCCCCTCTAATGCAGCCCCCCCCGTTGATGAAACTCTGGGCGCATTTTAATTTGCGGATTGTTTTTTCGTTGATTGATGAATCTATACAAGAATTGCAGAGGGCTCCAGCTAGAATCTTCTAGAATAGACTTCATCTCAGACATGGACATTTTTTAACTTTTATGGAATCTTTTTCCCCAATCCACCATGAGCACAGCGCTGTGTTTTCATCCACTCACCTTCTGCTGCCTCCTTTCTTCAAGTCTCGTCCTTCAACTTAATGCGACGCGTTTCAAATTTCGTGTTGAGTAGACGACATCTCGCTGGTGTCTTTGGTTAGGTTTGTTTTTGAGGCTACTATAGTGCGTTGGGTAAGGGCTCCTGGTAAGCTCATTATCTCAGTTGCTTGTGGTTTTTCTCCGGGTGGCTTTTGTTTCTTTGTCTGGTTTCCTACACTGTTTTGCTTCTCGTTTGGTTTTGGTTTGTCGGTACCCCAGGCTTTCGTCCCTCTGTTCTGTACCTTGTACTGTTTTCTGTCTTCTTACTCTAACGTATGACCTTATAAGCGCCGACTGATTTTTTTCTTTTTCCTTTTTATGGTTATTTTTGTTATCGCCTGCCACCTTTTGCTGTGACTTAGCTCGCCGCCGCCTACACTATATTGACTCAGGGATATTGTTTTGGTGTTGCGTTCACACTTGTTCCTTTTTTTTTTTTTATTTACGCAGCATAAATCGAAGTAAACCCCACCAACACCAGTAATATCCCAGCCAGCAAAATAGGGACTAGCATTGACTCACCTGTCTCTTTTCCCAGATCCTACCCTTTTCAATTTCCCTGCGTCCCTTTGGCTCCGCTAGGCTGAGAGAGAAAGGGGTCAGGGAAAGCAAGGGTTGGAACGCAGGTACGTGCAACATAACTTGGCCCTACTCTCAGAGGCACGAACTGACTGACACCGCTTAAGAACCTTTGCTCCCCACAACCGTCCACCCCCCCTTCATCGAGCATGCTTGAGTAAGAACAAACATCCTCTTCCTAGCGGGGGGAAAATCAGTCACGCAGGGATCTACCCCGTATTCTTTTCCTCTCACTCATCTTTTCCCTCTTGGTTTTCTTTTTTCAATTTTTGTCCTCCCTTTTGGGATTTTTTCTTCCCTTCCCCCCTTTTTTCCTTTCCCCTTTTTTTTTTTTTTTTTTTTTTTTTTTTTTTTTTTTTTTTTTTTTTCCTCTGTTTTTTTTTTTTTGGTTTAACAAGCGCCAGTCTCTCCTAATGGCTGATCTCACTCCTCCTTCCCCAGCCCCGCCCCTCAAAGTTTTGGCTCACTTTTTTTTTTTTTTTTTTTTCCTTTTTGCTTTTTTTTTGGTTCCTTTTTTACATTTGCCTTTTTGGTGCTAAATACACATTTTCAAGTGGTTTTCTTATTTTACTTTCTTTTCTATTTTTTTTCTTTTTTGGTCTTTTTCGAGACAGGTCTCACCGTCAGCCCCAAGCTGCTCTCGGCACCACTCACACTCTCGCGAGACCCTACGGATGGCTTTTGGTGATTCCCCCCCTCCACCCGTTCACCCCCATTACGATTCTTTCACGACCCTATACCTGCCTCTCCGCTCTCCCCCCTTCCCTTTCTCCCCCCTTTCTTTCTTCTTTTCCCCCTCCCCCTCCTCTTTCCCCCACTTCAACAAGGTAGTTCAGTCTTCCCGATTAACCCCACCCACTCTTCCCGGTGGTGCCGCCTCAAGAGCCCGGCAACAAACGTTTCCCCCATGCCCCCCCCCACACCACCCTTTTTTCTTTGGCCACAAGTTAGTTTGGCCACAAAGTTTGTTTGCTATTTTTTTTTTTAAAAAGCTTTTTATTCTATTTGACTTCAAAGGATACAAAGAAATAAATAGGGTAGACCCAGTCACTTTCTGTTTTTATTTTATTTTATTAAATATTTTTAAAATTCCCATTTGATATTCTCCTTCTTTTATTTAGTGTCTTTTGACTATTTTCATTTAATTTAATTTATTATTATTATCGTGTGTGTTTGTATGATGTGTGTGTGTGTGCTGTGCACATGTACTGAACTCTGTGTGTGTCATAGGTTCTTGCTTTGCAATGTGGGGAGGTCCTGCAATGTGGAGGTCAGAGGACAAATTTGTGGAGTGTGTGAGTGAGAGTTGCGTTTGGTTTCATTTTCTTCCATCATGGGTTCTGGAGATTGAACTCAGGTCGTCAGGCTCATGTGGCAGATGCTTTACCTGCAACACCATCTAGCCACCCCAAGACCAGCTTAAAGTTTCTACAATATTAAGTGCTCATTGAGTCCAGTCTCTCACTAGCCTGGAGCTCACCAGTTAGTTTAGGCTGACTGGCCAGTGAACCCCTGGGATCTGCCTTTTCAATCTACTTGGCCAAATGGGATGGCAAGCTAGGAAAGCCAGGGCAGCGGCTGAGTTCTTTATGCCTCTCCGACGCACGCAGCCCTAAGCATCACCCTCCTCCTGACGCCTCCTTCCTTCCTCATCCCTCCCCCCCATCCCTCCTCTCCTATCCTCCTTCTCTCCTCCTCCTCCCCTCCCTCCTCTCTCTCTCTCCTTTCCCTATTCCTTCTTTCATCTATTGCTAAAATTGTCTGATCGTGTATTGCTTGTATGCATTACATGTGCACCTGTGTCTGTTTAGTGCCCCTCACCAGAGGTCAGACGAGGGTTTTTTTCTGTTTGATTTCCTGGAGCTGGAATTATGGTGTGTTAGCACCTGTGCGATGGGAATCAAAACTCCGTCCTGCAAGAATAACCAGTGCTTCTACTGCTGACTCACCTACTCTAGCACCCCTCCCCCTCTTGATGTGGTTTCTAGAGATTGAATTCAGGTACCTCAAGGTCCTTAAGCTTGCAAGACAAGCACTTGCACTGATGGACATCATCTCCCAGCCTCTCTTTAAGTGGTTGTTCGTTTGTAGTTGTTAGATTTGAGCTGACCGAGCCTGTAGGCCAGTGGCCTGGAGCTTACGCATTCGGTAGCACCCAAGGGTGCTGTTTTTGCTCTTATACTTTTATGATACAATATAAAACGCCTCCCGATAAAACTATAGTCTGTTTCTGTCTTCTATCTCTGTAGGTCGGCACAGCTTCTCTTGATTGCTTGGCCATGCAGGCTGATACACAGCAGCTTCCTCCCAGCTGCTGGACTCTGTGCCAGAGCAAGGAGTGCTGGGGAAGGGGGAGTATTTCAATCAATAGCTGAATTCCTGTGCTTCGGTCTCAGAGCTCAACTGGCCAGAATTAATCAGATGGTCCCATCCAGCAGTGAGGGGGCTGAACACGTTAGGCAAGGAGCCAGATATATTTGGCAAATAGCTTTAGTGACTACCACATTTAGCTTTTCAGACTGGTTGATATCTTATGTGCATTCATAGATATCATTGTAGAGATTTGACATCAAGATAAACACTGTGAAATACTGTTAGATGTTTCCTTTTCTCCCAATCTATTACAGAATTCTCATTACCATAAAGAAATATATTTCTAAACGTGGGCATCTGTCAGTGGAAGCATATTGTTCTGTCGTACAGATGTGTAGAGTTCTCTGCTGAGACAATATAAATTTCCCATGAAATTGGATACTGCTTTTAGGAGAATGTGTAAGATTTCTCTAGCTATGGCAAGTGTTACCTTTGTGGACTGTAGGCTGTAAACATGGCTCTTTTTTAGGAATTCCAGCATACTGTTTCCTGGGGCTGGGAGACTGACTTATCCAGTTAATCTGATGCCAGTGGTTTTGCTCTTGTAGAGATCACGTTCGGTTTCCAGCACCCATGTGAGCCCCTCACAACTACCTATAAACTTCAGCTCCATAAGATCTGACAGCCTCTTCTCGCCTCCCAATTATCTTCATGTATGCGTTCCTACACATACACATACGTATATTACAGAACACATTTAACATATTTAAAATCTAATCCATTAAGCGTTACTGTTTCCTTTGTTTTCTCTTAAAACATTTTTTCTTTATTATTTATGTGTGTGGATCTTTCCTGTATGCATGTATACTTAAGTGCCACAACATGTGTGCAGTTTATTTACTCTTGTTCTCTTTTTCTTTTTTTAAAATTTTTTTATTTTTCTGTATGAATTAAGTTTGCATGTAGGGCCTGTGAATCGTGTTGTGCAATGCCGTGCTTGAGGTAAGAAAGAGGATAATAGATTCCCATGGAAACTGAAGTAAGGACGGTTCTCAGCCAATGTGGGTGCTGGGACAAACCAGTTCCTCCTGCAGGTGAACAGTTCAAGCATCTTTTCTTGACTGCTCGGCACATTCTCCAGCCCCTACCTTTTCTTTCATAAAGAACCCCTTATCCTTCATAATAGCAGCCTTTTTAGTGCTGAGGATTAAACCCATGTCCCTTGCTCATGACAGGGCAAGTGCTTGTATCTGCTCTATCTTCCAGGCCCGTCGAGGTTTTGGTGGCCAAGGTCTGCTGAGTCCATGGCCTGGAACTAATGTAGACCAGGCTGGCTGAACTCAATAGAGAATCTTGCCTGCTGCCTACCGAGTGCTAGGATAAAGGCGTGCACCACCCACCCGGCTTCCCATGGGATTTTATACTTTTTGGTAGGTAGGTTCTGGTTCTGACTAGCCCAGATCCCTGCACTTTTCCTCCCCTGCAGATTTCTTTTTATGTTTTTTAAACCTATATTTGATAAAATGGTTTGAAAAATAGTAATAAACAATTTTTTATGTTTGAAATTAATTAATGTATTTGCAGAAAGGTTACGGAGGTCTCTTGTCTACCAACATTGGGTATGAATAAGTTAATTAACCTTGACTTTATTGGGATTTGTTCTAGTTTTCATTAATACCTTTTTCTCTTCTTAAGGAATTGCCAAAAAAATATGGAAAAATTGTAATTTTTAAATTATTTTATTTTTATGTTTTTTGTATGTCTGTATTCCCTGCGTACGTAAGAGCATCTGTATTGTGCAATGCCCTCACAGGTTCAGAAGACGGGCATTGGATCCCACACTCAGTAGTATAGATGGTGGTTGCCATTGTTGTGGGTGCTGGAAATCGAACTCTGCCTTCGGCAAGAGCGCTAATGTTCTTACCATGAGCTCTCTCTCTGCCCCACAAATTTTAGTATTTTATTATTTTTTTAACAGGAAGGTAGCTTTTCAGAATAAACAAACATTGACCAATAAAGTAACCCTACACTACATCTTTTTTTTTTTCTTTTTTTTCTCTTTTTTTCTTTCTTTGGTTTTGTCTCCATTAGGTCTTCACAGGTCTGTTCTTGTGCTAGTACCAAGCTGTTTTATGACTATAGCTCTCTAGTATAGTTTGAATCTGGTCATTTACCTCTTATAAAACCCCCAGAAGCTGTTGCGAAAGGACAGGCGGTTCTGAGCCAGTGTTTCCTCTACGCATTCTGTGTTTTTGACGCAGGGTCTCATGATTCCACGCCTGACCTTAAACTTGCTCAGTAGCCAAGGGTGGCCTGGTATTCCTGGCCCTCCTGCCACTACCTCCCGGGCCTGGCTCGTAGGTGTTTGGCCAGCACACCGTGCCTGCTCGACTCTCAGATTTTTTTTTTTTTAGCTATGTAGAATTCACTTGTAGTGCTCACAGCATCTTTTCTTACACTCTTACTGATATTCTTTTGGATTGTTTTCATTTTGGTTGCCGTCAACCAACATGGTACCAAACATCTTTTCACATATGTTGGATGCGTATAGGGAATTTCTGAGTTAAAGTCACATTGGTAATTTTATAATTTTGGATGGAACGGCTGCATACCAATTGCAATGGTTAGTTTTTTGGGTTTTTTTTTTATTTTGTTTTTAATAAAATATTTTAAAAATATATATTATTGTTAAGACGCCTATTTTAGGATGCTTTGTTCCTCAGGAGGCACGAGGCAGCAATTCTGTGAGTTCAAGGCCAGCCTGGTCTATAGAGAGGATATCCGGCTACTAGGTGGATTAAGGTCCGGTGTAGTAAGGACCTGTGTCAAAAGAGACAAAAACGAAAATTATTTGTATGAGTGTTTGCCCATCTGTATTTTAAATGCATGCATGTCATGCAGTGCTGGAGGCTGTAACGATGGTTGTTAGTTTTCATGTGGTTCGCTCTGGGAGCAGAATGCCAGTTCCTCTGGAAGAGCAGCACCAATGCTTGTACCCACTGAGCCACTGTCTCCAGCCCGCTATGCTACTGGACACTTCCTGGAGTACAGATTATTATGATCTCCATGTGGTGTGGATAAACCAAAACCGGTCCTCTGACTCAGGGCACGGAAGTGCTCTTAACTGCTGAGCCCGTTCTTTGGCCCCCCGTTTATTGATTAGTTTTAAAATTCGTCAACTTGAGCCTCAATGAGGGTTGTTTCTAAACCAAAATCATGGTTTGCCTTGGGATGCTGTGGGGGATTGTTTTTAATCAGTGTAATGATGTGGGAGACTCAGCCCTTGGTAGCAGCACCATTCCCTGGGCAGGCGTCATGGACTGTAGAAAAGTGGAGAAACCTAGCTGATCAAAAGCAAGCAAGCATGTATGCCTTCTTTTCTCTGCTCTTGACCGGATGTGATGTGACTAGCTGTTTGAAGTTCCTGCTTTGACTTCCCTGTGATGATGGACTATAACCTGGAATTGTAAGCTCAAACTTTTGTTCCCTAAGCTGCTTTTTGTCAGGGTTTTTATCACAGCAACAGAAGTGAAAAAATGAAACCCCAGTTGACAGGTCCACTAGCAGGAGAGTGTGTTACTCAACTTCAACTTTTACCATTCTAACAGATGCAAGCTAGTCTCATCGTCGTTTTTGTTTGTATTTCTCCCATGAATATGGGTTGAGATATGAATCTGGCTCATTTTTTGTTTTTTGTTTAAGTATGCTGTTGTTTTCAATTTTTTTCAAGTGATGGGGATTCAACATACTAGACCACAAGTGTCTGCCACTGAGCCACATCCCCAGCTTATTTCCAGTTTTTCTTCATTAGGCTCTTTTCAGTATTAAGGGAAAGAACCTATGGTAAACTAAAAATAAACTGGCATTATGGAGAGTTGTGGCTTCCTTGTGGGTGCCGGGATTCGAACCCGGATCTTCTGCAAGCGCAGACAGTGCTCTTAACCACCAAGCCCTCTCTCCAGGCCTTAATAAAAAATTGGGGTGTACACATGGCGGCCGAGAAACCGTCTGAAAACTCCAATTCCAGTGAAACTCCAGTTCCAGAGGGAATCCGACACATCTTTCTGACCTCGCATATTACTGCACAAACTGGTGTGCACACTACATAACAAATAGACAATAAAAAAAAAAAAAAAAAAAAAGAAAAAAATTAAAAAACTAAAAAAAAAAATTGGGGTGAGGTAGGCTTTTTTATCTTACATCTCCTAGGTCACACACAGTCATCACTGAAGGAAGTCAGTAACTTGGGGCAGGAACCTGGAGGCAGGAGCTGAAGCATGGTCAATGGAGTACGGCTTACGTAGCTTGCTCCCCGTCCTGTGCTCAGCCTTTCTTTCTAAAACAATAAGGCCCACCTCCCCATTGGTGGCACTGCCCACAGTGGGCTGGGACCTTCCACGTCACTCAACAAGCAAGAAAATGTCTGGCAAACACATCCACAGCCAGTCTAGTGAATTTCCTCATTTGAAGTTTCCTTTTCCCTGGTGTGTCAAATTGAAAATTGAAACTTGATAGCACATCCCTTAAGGTGCCTCTGTCAGGCATTTTAGTCAGAGTGATGAAAGTAACGAAGGACCCCCCCACGAAAAGTATTACCTTGCTTAAAATGATCAAAGTGTGGAGGACCACAGTATTGTGAATTGTTAAAATTACCTGCTTGCCTGTTTCAAAAGAGAGGTAAAAATAGTTGTTCTTACATTTTGCATTCCCATCAGACATCTCCCAGTTGGCCCCTTTCCTCCATGTCCCTCCCTTGCCTGGTTTTCCTCTCTTTCACATTCTTTTTCGCTCATCTCTGCCATCTTCCCATGCCGTCTTCCTCTTCTCTGTAGAAAGTATTACACTACAGTAGAAGGTTCATAGTGTGATAGTTCTGCTTGAGCACTGACTCTACTACTTTATTAGTCTGGTCCTTCATATTTAATCCTTCAGAGCCTCAGTTTCCTTATTTGTAACAGGTGTAGTGTTTTCCACCTTAATTTTCTTTGAGAATTTCATACATGCACTATACTGTGTTTTGATCAAGTCCACTTCCCTTTCCCTCCTCGCCTTGAAAAACTTTTAAAGGAACAATATGTTACACATCCTTGGCTAATGGTAGAAATCTGTGCATTTTTATGGCTTTTATGGGTTTTGTTTGTTTTAGTAGTTTGAGGCAGGGTCTCATGTGGCTCAGGCTAGCCCTGAACTCCCTATCTAGCCAAGAATGACCCTTGAGCTCCGATTTACTCTCTGCCTCCCAAATGCTGGGAACATGGGCATGTGCCACCAAGTCTGGCTCGTTTACTAATTTTCCCCACTTGTAATCTACTCTACTAAGGATATAGACACACTTTTGTTTTCAGATGGCTGCTTAATAGTATTACTTATGCTATCTGCCTTCCTTTATCATTTGATCTCTCTTTTATTTATTTTTTAAGACAGGCTCTTGTTTTTCTAGAGCTAATGGCTTGAAAAAAAATATTATTCTTCTCCTAGGGCTTGATTCACAGGTGTGCATCACCTCACTGGGCCCTGATTTGTCGCTTTATCTGTATTACATTCTATATATATTCATACATTGTACTCCTTTATACATTTTCATTGTGGGTTTAGTTTATTTTTGCCGTCCTACGTTTTGCTGTGATAAAATATTTGATGGAATGCCACTTAAGGGAGAAAGAATCTATTCTGGCTCAGCTCAAGGGTGCAGTCCCTTACGGAAGGGGAGTCAAGATGGTGGGTTCTTGAGGGAGCTGCATCATATCACATCCACAATTTCTGGACCAAAAGCCTAATGAATTTAGTACTCACTCACTTTCTCACTTTTGTACAGTCCAGAATCCCAGCCAGTAAAAGAGCCACCCCTCAGTGGTGGGCCTCCCACTCAGTTAAGGTATAAATCAGGTTTCTAATCCCTGTAGTAGGCATGCTCCAAGTCCCATCTCTCAGTGATTCTAGAGTCTGTCAAGATGATAATAACACTAAATGTCTTAATTTTACTATCCATTGTACCTGTTTCATTTTGTTTTTGTCTTTTTGACAGGGTCTACCCTGTAGCCCCAACCTTCCTGGAACTCACTATGTGGACCAGGCTGGCCCTGAACTCACAGAGATCCACTTGCCTCTGCACTTCTGAGTGCTAGGATTAAAGGCAAGCACCACACACCCAGCCCTAGCCATTCTTATTTTATTCTTGCTTCTTTTCCCAAGGGTTCAACTTGTCCATTTCTATAAATAAAACAAATAAAAATACTGCTAATTACTTTTATAAATAAACTAAGGAAAAACAGTCTTAGCTAAAAATAAGATAAATCTTGCTGTTGCTAGTATTATAAGTGGGATTTTCCTTCCTTCATCTTTTATCTTACAGATGAAATTTTCCAACTACTTAATTGAACTTCTATCCTAGAAATACATTAAAATATAGAATAGCTTGTGTAACCCCTCCTCAGCTGGAGCCTGTTCTCTCAGGGTGACCTAAGTGGTTCCAAGCCAGGACCACTCATATCTGGCTCAGAATAAACTGTTACTCTCCTTTGAGTAAGTCCATTTCGCGCAGTGACAGTCTTCTTAGTTTTTAAGTTTAGTATGTTTAAAAAAAATTTTTGTTTACCTGACTCCACATTGCCCTCCCTAGGTCTAGAAGGTAGAAGAAGCTTCTTAGAACTTAAAAACCTTATAAGAAGACTGTCACTGCAAGAATGGACTTACTCAAAGGAGAGTAAGAGATAGTTTATTCTGAGCCCAGATATGAGTGGTCCTGGCTTGGAACCCCTTAGGTCACCTGAGAGACAGGTTCCATGATGAGAAGGGGTTACATGAAGCATTCTAGTGACAAAAGGTGGGAAGGAGGCAGGTGGGGAGCCTCCACTATAGGCCTCAGACATCTTAGCTCTGTTAAGTTGAAACATCCCAAAGATTTTCCTGATAGTTGAAAGGATGTTAGGTCACATACGGATGGGCAATAATAATGGCTATTAAGGGGACTAAAAATAGCCCAAGTAACTCGGCTTTGCACCTGCAGCATTGCAGTTCTCACCCCCACGGAGCAGTTCTAATCGCCCTACATAACCTTCTTGGTGTGTGTGTGTGTGTGTGTGTGTGTTGGTGTGTGGGTGTGTGTATGTACATGCACATGCACATATGGAAGCCCGAGGTTGAGGTTGGTGTTAGGAATCTCATCTCAATCATTTTTTTTTTTTGAGACAGAACTCTGTATGTAGGACCAGGCTGGCCTTGAACTCACAGAGATCTGCCTGCCTCTGCTCCCGAGTGCTGGGATTAGAAATGTGTGCCACCATGCCCACCCTCATCTATTCTTAAATTTTATTCATGAGGGCAGGATCTCTCAGGCAAGCCAGGCTTACCCATCTACTAGCCATCTTGCTCTGGAGATCCCTTGTCTCTGCCTTGTGAGGCTGGAATTACATGAGGCCACCGCCCATGTTGGCCCAGCATTTATGTGGGTTCTAAGGATCTGAGCCCATCCAGTCTTCATTCTTGTGTGGCTAGTGCTTAGCCCAGCCCTGGAGATGCTCACTCTAGTTTGTTTTTGTTGATTAAAATGTATATATTGTTTTGTCTTTTCATTTTAATAAAACTGCTGAAAGTAATACTAATAGTCTTATTTGGCTATATATTTGTTTGGTGGGGTTCTTTTCGGGGTGGGGGGAGTTTTTGCGACAGTGTCTCATGAATTCCCAGCTAGAGTTGCCAGCCTCACGACTTGCTGTGTAGCTGAAGGTGACCTTGAACTTCTGATTTTCCTGTCTCCTTCTCCAAGTGCTGGGACTACAGGTGTGACTATGACTCCTGCTTTGATGTGGTGCTGGACTTTGTGTGGTGTAGGCAAGTACTATATCAATGAGTTACATCCACAGCCCTAGGCATATGTTTTTGAACTCTGTAGAGTAAGTTAACAGTGATTATATTTCAGTGAAGATTTTACTTGAGGAATGAATAGGAATTTGCTTTAAAAACTTCACTAGCAGGGGCTGGAGAGATAGCTCATTAAGAGTGCCAATGCTCTCTTTTTTTTTTTTTTTTTTGTCTTTTTAGGACAGGGTCTCCCTGTAGCCCCAGCTATCCTGGAACTCACTATGTAGACCAGGCTGGCCTCAACTCACAGAGATCCACCTGCCTCTGCCTCCCCAGTGCTGGGATTAAATGCATGCACCACCATGCCCGGCTATACCTACTGCTCTTGCAGAGGACCCCGGTTCGATTCCCAGCACCCCCACATTGGGTCTAAGAATCGCCTTGAAGCTGGATGTGGTGGAGCAGACTTAACCGTGGTTAGGGCAGAGCAGGCAGATCTTTTGGTTCTACGGCAGCCTGGTCTACAGAGCAAGTGGTTCCCAGGTACATTGGGGCTACAGGGAGACAGAAAAAAAAAAAAAAAAGCAGAGACTGACATGCAAGGTTGTCCCAGAACCCATGGTGGAAAGAGAGAGAACTGAATCTGGAAAGTCTGGCCTCTTCCATATACACAGTAGCAGCCTCTCCGAAAAAATATTTTTAAAAAGAATAGTAGTTTTATGTGTTCTTTAAAGTACAATTTAGTATTTTATGGTTAAAAAAAATCTCTCCTGTCTATTTCTGTTGTGGGTTTCTGTGCACGTGGAGGCCGCGTGTCAACCCTGGTATCTTCTTTATCTCTCCACCATCTTTTTTCAGACAGGGTGTCTCATAGACTCTGTCTCATAGGTAGATCCTCGTGTTTTCATTTCCCTGCTCGGGGTTACAGGTGCCTGCTGCTGAGCCTGGTGTTTTACATGGATGCCGAGGCTTGAACCCAGGCTTCTGTGGTGAGCACGTTACCAACAGAGCCGTCTCCTCAGCTCCCTTTCAAGTCTATTTGTATTGGAAGTCTTTTTCCCCTTTCAGTGCTGGGTGTCAAACCCAGGGCTTCACACATGCTGGGGCAAGTCAAGGTGGGGAGGTCTGGACAGCAGGTTTTGGGAGCCGGCTTGGTTGATACAGGGCTCTTGGTAGGCACCCTATCTTTTTCCTTCCACTTCACTTTGCTTCTCCCCTGGCCCCCAGTGTCTCCTATGGTCTCATGGCCTTCATAAGATGCAGAGCTTTGGGGAAGGCTGTATCAGTGGATTTTACTGCCCCATCCCAGCTTGTCTTCTTAGAAAAAGAAAATTAAATCTTGAAAGTGAATCATCTAAAATATGCAGTATGGTGTGGAATTGACTTACCTGAGCACTTAGTTTCTTCCCAGTAGGCATGCACTGGAGTCAAGATATGACATGATAATGAGAAATCAGGGCTGGGGCTAGAGCTCCACTGAAGATTGCTTGCCTAGCATGCACAAAGCCCTGGGTTCCATCCTTAGCACTATATAAACCAGGCCTGGTGGCACCATGTTAGCCTGGTGGCTAACAATAGTCTGTAATTCTACTTCCAGGGCCTCCACAGGCATTGTATGTACAGGTGCACTAATATACATACAGGCAAAACATTCACACACATAAAAGAAAAATAAACAAAACATTAAAAAAAAGAAGTTAGGCCAAACCTGTGTCAAAAAAGAAGACACAGAGGACTGCATGCTCCTCCCTCTGAGTCAGTTTTGGTTGCTGGGTGCTGGGTGCTAGGTGCTGGATGAGTTGCTGCCTATAGGGTGCTGGATGAGTTGGTTCCTGTAGGGTTCTGTAAAACACAGCTTTAGCCGGGCGTGGTGGCTCACGCCTTTAATCCTAGCACTTGGGAGGCAGAGGCAGGCAGATCTTTGTGAGTTCAAGGCCAGCCTGGTCTATAAAGTGAGTTCCAGGACAGCTGGGGCTACAGGGAGACCCTGTCTCAAAAAGACAAAAACAAAAGAACAAACAAACAAAAACACAGCTTTATCCAGGTGTCACAAGCATGTGATGCTGATGCTTCACAGGTTATATTTTAATTCTTGATTCTTTCTCCTGTTACCTGAGTTGTTAGGTTCATGTCTGAGCCCTGGCCAACCCTGAGAAATCAGGTTTCACCACTGGATCCCAGTAGGTCAGTTAAACAGATCATAGTGAAAAGCAGAAAAAGATTTATTTATTCATTGTGGTCACATTGGGAAGGAAATGAATCAAGAGATCCAGTGGTCCCTACTCCCTTAGTCAGTCTTCTGTCTTCTGGGGTCCCAACATGAGGCTTAGATTTAAATAGGGGCCAGAGATATGCATAGCTAAGCAGACCTGCCCCTTGCTATTGTCTAGGTTCCAGTTTCTCCTGCAAGGTGGTTCAGTGAGCTGGATTGTATGTACCCTTTTTCCAAGAGACTGGCTTCTGGCCCCCAACCCTGGCTGACATCAGGCTCCAGCCTTCCCCTTCTTCTCCCAGCATGAGACCCCTGGGGAAATTCCAATGCCTTGAGTAACATTGTCTCAATATGATAGCCAAAAGGAGGGGACAAAGTGTCTCTTTAGAATATTCTCATTCCTGGGGCTGGAGAAATGGCCTAGCCGTTAAGAGTGCCGACTGCTCTTGCAGAGGACCCTGGTTCGATCACCAGCACCCACATGGCGGTTGAGAACTGTCTGTAACTCCAATTCCAGGAGAACTCCAGTTCCAGGGGAATCCGACACCCTCTTCTGACATCCACATGCATTGCACAACACGGGTGCACAGACCTGCATACAGACAGTACATTCATACACATAAAAGAAATAAATTAAATTAAAAAATAAAAAAGAACCAAAAATATCAAGAAAATGAAAAAAAAAAAAACAACAACAATATTCTCATTCCTGCCAGGATGGTGCACCCCATCTGTGAAATGGGGCTGGTTGATAGCTTAATCATTAGCTGATGACCCTTGTCTAGTGCCTAGACCAGGATATACATTGGAAGTACTCTTTTGTTACCTGTCCCTCCTCCATTCATTGAGTCGCCTGGTTATTAAACAGGTGCTGGCTGAGTTCCTGTGGCAGGTAGGGTCAGGTGCTGGCTGAGTTCCTGTGGCAGGTAGGGTGTGCTTCAACCCTGGGCTCAGAGTCCTGGCGCTGGGGGTCAGGACTCCTGCCACGAAAAGCCTCCAGAATGGCAGAAAAGTGCTCTTCATGTTTGCTTTGCTGACTAGGGAGGTTGCTGGTCTCCCACTTGTCAGTGGTTATAGATCAGAATGGAGGGACTGTTGGCTGTAAACCTGCTGTCCACTAGAGCAGCAGTGAAGACAGCAGGTATGGGTGCTGTCTCTGCAGAGGGCCCTCTGCACAGCAGCAGGAGCAGAGCTGAGTGGGGGGCTAGTGTAGATGGTGCCCTGGGGCACCATCAGCAGAGCTGTAAACCTGTTTTCTCTTTATTCTTAGTTCGGTTTCCCTTTTAAATAATGCTGTTGGGGGCTGGAGAGATAGCCTAGCGGTTAAGAGCGCCGACCGCTCTTACAGAGGACCCGGGTTCGATCCCCAGCACCCACATGGCGGCTGAGAACCGTCTGAAGCTCCAATTCCAGGAGAACTCCAGTTCCAGGGGAATCCGAGACCCTCTTCTGACCTCCGCGGCATTGCACGACACGGGTGCACAGACCTGCATGCAGACAGTACATTCATACACATAAGGAATAAATAAAATTAAAAAAAAAAATAAAAATAAATAAATAATGCTGTTGACAAGTCAAGAGGCACAGATAATCCTCCTATGGGAAGAGTCTGGAAGTGCTGGAAGGGCAGTTTAGTGGTACAACATTGTGTAGCATGTACGAGGCCGCGCTTTGGTCCCTACTGTTGCTCTCCCACCCCAACAAACAAGAAAGAAAACGTTTCTCTGAATTTTCTTTTGTGAAGACTTCAGGACCTAAGTAGCTACTTTAAAAAATTTTTATTATTGCCAGGCATGGTGGCACACACCTATAATTCCAGCACTCAGGAGGCAGAGGCAGGTGGATCTCTGTGAGTTCAAGGCCAGCGTGGTCTATGTAGTGAGTTCCAGGCCAGCTGGGCCTATAGGAAGACCCTTTCTCAAAAAAGACCCCCCCTAATAAACAAATTATTATTTATTTGGAGTAAATAACTTGACTGAAAATGGATAAAACTATGATTTGAAGAATGTTCAAATTTATTTTTCAACTAGCCTTACTGTGTTTTTGACAAACTGTTTGTTTGTTTGTTTGTTTGTTTGTTTGTTTGAAGACAGGGTCTCAGTATGTAACCCAGGCTGGCTTCAAACTCAAGAGCTCCACCTGTCTCTGCTGAAATTAAAGGCATAACCTACCATACCAAGCTGTATGTAAACCTTTTTTTGTTTGTTTTTGGTTTTTTTGAGACAGGGTCTCCCTTTAGTTCTAGCTGGCCTAGAGCTTGCTCTGTAGACCAGGCTGGCCTTGAACTCACAGAGATCCTCCTGCCTCTGCCTCCCAAGTGCTGGGATTAAATGCATTAAAGGCATGTACCACCATGCCCAGCTATAAGCCTTTTTGAATCAAGGTCTCATGTATCTTAGGCTAGCCTTGAGCTCTAGCTGAGGATGACCTGGAACTTCTGCTGCTCCTGCCATCTGCAAATTCACAATGCTGGGATTACAGCTGTGCATCACTATATCCAGTTAATACAGTGCTGAAGCCAACCCAGAGCTCCTACGTGCTAGGCAAGCTCTCCAACAATTGAACCACATTCCCAACTCATTTTTTTTTTTTTCAAGGAACCTTTCTTTTTTTTTTTTTTAATTTATTTTGTATGTGTATGAATGTACTGTCTGCATGTAGGTTTGTGCACCCGTGTTGTGCAATGCCGCAGAGGTCAGAAGAGGGTCTCGGATTCCCCTGGAATTGGAGTTCTCCTGGAATTGGAGTTACAGACAGTTCTTAGCCGCCATGTGGGTGCTGGGGATCGAACCCGGGTCCTCTGCAAGAGCAGTCGTGCTCTTAACCGCTAGGCTATCTCTCCAGCCCTCAACTCATTTTTTAAGGTTGTAATATAATTCTTGCTTATGATCTTAATAGATGATTAGATTAAGATGATCTTTACTTGTATTCTATCCAGAATAATCTTTCCACAGCAGTCAATATTTTTTTTAAATTTTTTACATTTATGTGTCCATGTGTATGTCTATGTATACATGCCCATGTACATGCACTATCCTGAGATGCCAGAGAGGGCATTGGATCCCCATGAAGTTACACATGGTTGAGCCAGCCAATATGGGTCCTGGGAACCAAACTCAGGTCTTCTGCAAGAGCAACAAGCACTTTTAACCACTGAACTATCTTTCTGGACCCTTGAGATTAATTTTTTTTTTTTTCCGGTCTTTTTGAGGCAGGGTCTCCCTGTAGCCCAGCTGACCTGTAACTCACTTTGTAGACCAGGCTGGCCTTGAACTCATAGAGATCCACCTGCTTCTGCCTCCCAAGCACTAGGATTAAAGGTGTATGCCACCACGCCTGGCAAGATTAATTAAAAAAAAAAAGATTTTATTTATTACTTTTTATTTTATGTGCATGTGTATATTGCCTGTGTGGGATAAGTGCACTGGTATTGTGCAATGCCCTAGGAAGTTAGAAGAGGGTATCAAATTCCCATGGAACTGGAGTTAGAGATGATTGTTAGCTACCATCCAGGTGCTAGGAATGGAACTTGGGTCCTCTGTAACTAGCACCTAGTGTAACTGCTGAGCCATCTCTCCAGCTCTGAGATTCTTTTTATTTATTTATTATTTATTTATTTATTTATTTATTTATTTATTTATTTATTTATTGGTCTTTTTGAGACAGGGTCTCCCTGTAGCCCCAGCAGCCCTGGAACTCGCCTTGTAGACCAGGCTGGCCTTGAACTCACAAAGATCCGCCTGTCTCTGCCTCCCAAGTGCTAGGATTAAAGGCATGTGCCACCACGCCTGGCGAGATTCTTTTTAAAAACCACCTTCCCTCTCCCTGTTCTTTGGAATTATGAAATACAACTTCCAAATGTATAGTTTGATTTTTATCAAGTCTATATACCCATGAGCCATTGCTCTGAACTTCCCAAGGGCTCTCCTTCCTGTTGCTTCCTACCCCCCTCCCACCACTTTCAGATTTCTGTCACTGTGGGTCACTGAATTTGATGCGTACAAAATCCTGAAGCAGCAGCCCCTCCATGCCTGCAATCTTGCTCAATACAGCCTTTCAGAGTGTGGTGTTAATCTGAGCTTCATGGTTGTGTTTGCTCTATTTATTTAGAGTAATGTTCCCTTCCCTTGGGGGAGTCCCCACAACCTCTCGACCTGTTCTCTTGCTGATGGCCTCTGGCTTGCTTCTGGTCTTTTGTTTGTGATAAAGCTGCTGTGAGTATTTGTGTGCCAGTCATTTTATACATGTGCTCTAACTTCTCTTGGGTATTTACTTAGAGGTAGAATGATTAGACCAAAGGGAAAACATAAGAAACTGCTAAACTGAGGTTCCAGTAGTTTTATTTTTATGTATGTTATACGTGTGTGTGTTATACATGTGTGTGTGTGCATTTGTATGCAGGTGTGTGTGTTTGTGTGTTTGCACATGTGTTTGTATACATGCTGCATGCAGCGTGTGAGGTCAGAGGACAGCTTGTGTGGGAGTTGGTTCTCTCCTTCCACCATGTGGGTTCCAGGAATCAAACTCAGGTCCTTTGACTTGCCCATAAGCACCCTACTCTCCTGATCCATCTTGCCAGCCCCATTTTTTGAGACAGGACCTTTCTTTCTTTTTTCAAAATTTTTTATTTTTATTTATTATTTTTTATGTGTATGAATGTACTGTCTGCATGTAGGTCTGTGCACCCGTGTCGTGCAATGCTGCGGAGGTCAGAAGAGGGTGTCGGATTCCCCTGGAACTGGAGTTAAAGATAGTTCTTAGCTGCCAAGTGGGTGCTGGGAATTGAACCCCGGTCCTCTGCAAGAGCAGTTGGCACTCTTAACTGCTAAGCCATCTCTCCAGCCCCAAGACAGGATCTTTCTTAGGAAACTAGTAGCTCTCCGATTGCGCTAGACTGGCTGGGCAGTGAACTCCAGGGATCCACCTGTCTCTGCCATCTGCCACCAAACATATCTCCCTACTGGGCTTCTACTGTTTTTTCCGTGGACACTGCTGGGGATTATTAGGTTCTCTTGTTTGTACAGCAAGCACCTTATGGACTGAGCCATTTCCTCAGTCCCTTTCTGGAGTTAATAAGAGTCACGTTTGACACATTGTTGTTATACACATTTATTTTCTTTTTTTTTTCTTTTTTTTTTTTGTCTTTTTGAGACAGGGTCTCCCTGTAGCTCCAGCTGTCCTGGAACTCACTCTGTAGACCAGGCTGGCCTCGAACTCACAGAGATCCAT